>CM071939.1:4888376-5488376 GCA_036784905.1 Acrossocheilus fasciatus | reverse complement strand
CCTTGTTTCAAAGTTGTGAAAAAGTTTAAAAAGCCTTAAAGTTTAAAGATTTATAGGTCTTGTGGAGTGAGAATTCATTACCCAGAATGCACTTCCTATGTTGAATTTCTTCTTCTTCTTCAAAAAAATCCTTTTGTCATCCCACTTCTGCCCCATTCATTTTAAACTTATACACTCATGAATAGAAAGGCAGCCAATTCTTCAATTCAGAATTTTGTCTAACCCTAATCTACTGACCATGATTTTGCCAAGCTGCTCCTAACATTACCCTCTAAAATTGAGGGAAATTCTGTTGTTCAAGCCCTAAATCAAGCTTTAAACTTAACCCTAAAATACAGGATCATCAAGGAGACCATCAGAGTAGGAGAGAAGCGGACAGAGACAGCTTAGGAAGAGATAATTAAAATGAGTGGGAAGGCTAACTGAGAAAAAAACACATTCATGAATATTTCATTCATAGCCCCGTGTCTTTTAATCACTGTTTTTCCCTATTTGTATGAGACACTTTATACTGAGCAGGTCCGCTCACCCACCTTCGCCGTCTCTATTCACTTACCTCATTCACCCGTTTGATGTATTAAGGCACTGCCGCTCTTTGGACTCATGCCTCTTTTGTCCTTCCTGACCGCTCGCCGTCTTTCCCTTCCGCAGGTCCAGCTGGGAATTACCCGAGCTTCGAGAAGGACGGGTGAAGGCCATAAGCGATTCTGACGGCGTCAGTTATCCTTGGTACGGTAACACCACCGAAACAGTGACCCTCTCAGGCCCCACATCCAAGCCGTCCCGGCTAACGGTGAGCATGAATGACAACTTCTACCCCAGCGTGACCTGGGCGGTGCCCATCAGCAACAGCAACACGCCAATGCTCACACACATCACCCGAGACCAGAGCTTCATCACCTGGCTGGTGGCGCTAAACGCAGACACCAAAGAGCGTATCGTTCTTCAGACGGTGCGCTGGCGTATGCGTGTAGACATTGAGGTGGATCCTTCCATGCCGCTTGGTTCTCGTGCCAAACTGATGGGACGGCCGCATCAGGAACAGCCGCACATTCTCAGCAACAACGAGCCCATCCCGCCCAACGCGCTGGGCAGGCCCAATGCCAACGATGCCCAGGTGCTGATGTGGAGGCCCAGGAGAGGACAACCTCTGGTAGTGATACCACCCAAATAGGGGTGTCTTAACAGTGCCTATGGGACATTGAAGACTGCATGCACTGTTTGGACACTGGATTTTGGGATTGCCTTGTGGATTCCCAGTTTTGTTGGGTTTCTCAGTTGCTCTGAACTAGTCAGTCGAGAAGGGAATTCTCTGCGTGCACCATGAGGTTTTACTACCTCTAAGCTTCAAAGTACTTGGTCAGACAGCAAATGATCAGGAGTAACTAGTACTAAATGAACCCACTAGGTTTAAGGAATAGTTCACAGGAAAAATGAAAATGTACTAACCCTCGTGTTTTTTATTTTCTTTCTTCTGCAGAACAAAAAAGAAGATGTGTGACCCTGGACCACTAAACCAGTCATAAGGGTCAATGAATAAATAGACTTTCCATTGATGCATGGTTTGTTAGGATTGGACAATACTTGGCCGAGATACTATTTGAAAATCTGAGGGTGCAGAAAATCGCCTTTAAAGTTGTCCAAATGAAAAGCATATTACTAATCAAAAATTAAGTTTTGATACATTTACGGTAGGAAATTGACTAAATATCTTCATGGAACATGATCTTTACTTAACATCCTAATGATTTTTGGCATAAAAAAAAATTAAATTAAAATGGATAATTTTGACCCATACTATTGTTGGCTATTGCTACAAATATACCCGTGGTACATATGACTGGTTTTGTGCTCCAGGGTCACATATTTTTCAGAACGTTTCAGATGTTTTTGTCCATACAATGAAAGCCAATGGGGTCCAAAAATTCTTAAAATATGACTTAAATGTAGCATAACATTAATCAGTGCAATTCGACTTGTATATTTCAAGTCCTCCTGAGCAACATGAGCACTTTGAATAAAAACTTAAGGCTTGGTTCACCCCCAAATCGAATCAGTGATCAACACATGCATACACAGACTGCATAAAATATGGTGAATGTCATACCTCACGGGTTCCTGCATGTCATGTCAATATGGACAAAATACAGCTGAATACATTCTTCAAAATATCTTCATCTGTGTTCCATAGAAGAAAGATGGTCAAACCGGTTTAGAACGACATAAGGGTGAGAAAATGATAACAGAATGTTCATTTTTCAGTGAACTATGCCTTTTGGAAAACCCTTAGTGGTAATATATTTACAATTATTACTAAGAGTCTTACATTGAGGTTTTTTTTTTTCCTAAACTTTCAGGACGGATGCTATATAATGCATGAACAAGATTGAATGTTTGGTCCCATACAACACAAAGTGAATCCAGAGGCATTAAAAGAACCGAGGGAGGTCACCGCAGGTCCAGCAGGAAATTTACACTTTTGCTTTGTAGGACAACCAGCAAAACTCTTTGAAACTCTTTCTATCAGTCAATTGAGACTTGTGACTTCATTTCAAATGCTAGCAAATATCTTTTACATGCCATAAGACGAAAAAGACCACAGAGTACATGAAGACAGCCGCCCATTGAGGTGGAGTGTTTTTAGTAATGTCGAGGATGCAGTGGGTCCGTTCGTCCAATCAGACACATCCTGGCACCGGCGAGTCAATAGGAGTTTGTTTATGCTCGCACATGAGTCCGTTTGAGTTTACGCAGTGGGTGCTGCACCATAGGCATTCACCAGATTAGTCACATGCCATATACACTCCATCTGTGCCATTCCACGTCCCTGTCTCCCTCTCTCTATTCTCAATCTGTCTCACTCCGTCCTCTCCCACTGAGACTCCTTGGGTAATTATGACACAGACGAAATTGAGTTTCCATTGCAAATGTCAGGTTTACCTTTCAAGGGATAAAAAGCAAACCCGAAAATGACAATTCTGTCCTTATTTACCCACCTTTGTGTCGTTACAAACCTGCATGATTTTTTTCTTTTGTTGGACACAAAGATATTTGCAGTGAATTTAAGCAGGGTTCAAAACAACAAGTATAACATCCTTGATTTAGGATGACACAATTACTGACTTTTTATGAAAACTGGACAAAACTTTTATCTATGTAAAATCAAATCCCTTATTGCTATAAATTTTGGACTTGCTTTCAAAATAATGCTTTTGCTAATAAAGTGTCACAAAAATTCATACAGGGCTGTTTAAATATAAAAAATAAAGGAACATACCAAAAAGAAATAAATATTAAAACAATAAATAACTTGCCGTCTTGGCACGCAATGCAAATTAATATTTAAATAAAGATTTATATAAAGCTAGCAGATTGTTTTTTTTACAAAGTAGGCTCTAGGAAATCAATGTGAAGAACAAATATTTAAAATAAATTTTAAACTATGGGTTTCTCTGGAGTAAACTGTTCTGTGGAGGGACCAACAAACTAACATGAATACAGTATAAAGTGTGTGGCTGATGCTTTCATGAGACACTGCTAAATTTACTACTTCTAAATTACTTGATAAGTTTTATTCATTATTTGCATGCTTTTAATTTAGTGAATTGTATTGTTTTATTATGCATTGAATTGGACTGGTTGGAAATGAAGAGGTGATATCCAGTCTGGACATATAACGGAAAATAATAATGACTAACTCTTAAATCTAACAGAGCATTTATTCATGCCTGATGCTTTGCCTAAAATCACTTTCAAAGGAAAGTTTGGTTGGAAGTTGAGATGCATGCAGTACGTCTAACGCTTGGAGCTCTGATCTAGACAAAGGTAGAATACATCATATGGGGTTCCTTCTCTGTAATATGATAAATACCTCACCTCATCTCCCTCTATCATTTCTCAGTTACATCTTCTGTATCTCTGTCAAAGCCATATTCCTCCTCAAGGTGATCATCTAAATAAAGATGCATTCAAACATATGAACTCATTATCTCAAAATGCATGAACACCAGCAGCAAATTAGTGGTTTTAGTGATTTCAACATTTCGTAGAACAGGATGTGCCGAAATGAGGAATACAAATGTAGTGTTGCTGAAATGGTTCAAAACCACTTTCGTTCATATCCACATGCTTTCCCACTGCAAAACGAGTCTATGCAATGGAAGAGACTGAGTTTACTGTGGAAAAGTTTCATAGCATTGCATTATGGGCGAGAAAGACCCAGTTAGACAGGGGGGGACTGATTTTTCATCTCCCTTCTTGCATGCAAGTCGTTTTTGCATAAAACAAACTGTGATGCAACATATATATTTCCACTGAAACCCCCAGCTGAGAGCAACAAGGTCTGACAGTTCACTCTGTTCATTCAAGGACTAATAAAAGTGCATTGAGCATCTCGCAGGAGTCTGATCTCTCAACATTTTTCCCACAATGCCAGATTATTAGACCGATCAAAATGCAGTCATTACTCCTAATGGTTCAACGTTTGAGATTCAACTTGTTTTATTACCAGAATTTGATAGGAAGACATTTTAGAAACACTTTTTTATTGGTTTTGAGAAAATGATGTTTCTCAAAGGATACATTCAAGTAAAACAATAGCTTTCTCAATACGCCACTGCATGGCACAGAAAATAAATATGAAACTGTAACATGTTGAATTTGTGAGGCTCTGTCTCAGAGATTCCTATCACATGTAAACACATTTCAAATGAAGTCCTTAAAGTCCTTAAAGAGTCCTGCCACCTAATACATCAGAAACAATATCACTGGATCTCTTGTCCTGAACTTCACCTAAAGTAGAGCATCTCCTGATGATTGTGTATCATCTCATGTCCAGTCTTCTATACTTTACTAGGGTTGACCGCAGGTGTGCTCTCATACCCGTAGAGAAATGTAGCAGCGATAACCAGCATCGCACCCAGGAAAAACACACTGCAAAAGAAAAAAAAAAGCTTAATTTTCCTCAAGTTCTACAAAGTGCAATAAGTGGGTCATTCCCAAGAAACGGTGCCATTTACGCCAGAAAATTTCAGGACTTTTTACAAATAATTTCATTTGAAAAGGTTACTGCTGAACTGCCAAGAAATCATATTTTCGCATCTCAGGCCAAAATTTCCAGGGACATTGCTGTCATATACGTTGGGTGGTCACCGCAGGGGAGACGTTCCCAACAACATTCAGATTAGAGCAACATTATTTCAACCCTGTAACAGTAAGTTTGGGATTTATAACCTAGAACTTGAATAGATTACTGAATAATAGCAGATACTTTTGTTACAAATAAATGAATGAATGTGAAGTCTCAGGGAACACATAGTCAATTCACAAACAAATGAAAATGCTTTGTGTGTTGAGGGCTATTCACACGGAACATGTTTTTGTGTTTAAAACTGAAAGACGCATAAATGACCAGTATAGGTTTTCCATTTCATAGCGCTGTTTTTCTACATAAACCTGATGGATGTGTTTGATTGATGCACTCGCGTCTTTTGCATTGTCTCTTTCCTTGCGCTCACAAACTGCTTTAAAAGCTGACACTCGATTTTATTAATAGTAGTTACATTTTTAAATAACACATCTCTTGCATTTTTTTTTTATTTCACTGTGTCCATTTTGCTGTGTGTCCACCAATGTTTTTTTTTTTTTTTCAAATTGTTTCAATAGTAGCGTTGCATATTTTAAAAATTTTAAAGTGATGAGAGTCTATTTCACACCGAGCGCTGGATGTTTGGCTTTTTGTTTTTTTTTTATTCCAGCGCCACCCGTTTTTAAACACAAAAAAAATGTTTTATGTGAATGTTTACATTCAAACAATGGAAAAGCAGCATATAGGAGCACACAAACGCCTTCTGTGTGAATGGCCCCTCAGGGTGTTGAAAATCGCGAGATACAGAGTCGAAGACGAAGGTCTAAATAAGTGTTTGTTTAAAGTTTAACTTTTTAACCTGAGTGCCTCCTTTTTATATTGCTTTGTATGTGCATATATGTATATGTATTATGTGCAAGATGAAAAATATACGCAAGATGCAAACTCAACATTCAAACATGTTTACATAAAAAAATACAATAGAAAAGCATCACAGTGGAATATAAAAATATGTTCTGTGTCGGCGTTGATAACTTTGTGGGCAGCGTGCCGACATTTAGCGCCGATGCGCTACGGGCGTCCCGAGTTTGAATCCCGACTCGAGGACCTTTACTGATGCCGCTACTGATCTCTCTCCCACTTCACTTCCTGTCAGCTCTGATCCGTCCAATCATAATAAAGGGGAGGAATGCCAAAAATAAATCTTAAAAAAAATGTTCAGTGTGAATCCCTCTTAAGGCTTAAAAAAAAACGAAATGCAGAGTAGTGGAATGATAGTAGCATCACAAAAAAACTTCAGGCTTTATTTAGTGCTGTGCAAATGTAATAGTTTAATGTGAAATTCACTTTTCTATTGATAATAACACGTTCCTTTAAAAAACCCTTAATCTTGTCAGTGTGTTTCTCTGGGACAGCTGTGTTACCCACAGATCCAGTTTCAAGCGAGAAGCGCAAATATTGAGTGTGTAATTAAAAGAAACGTCCTACCGCTGCAAGCTACAACATACAACACAATCAATTCAAATGTATCCGCTCTGCTGTAGCTAAAATTGGAAAATTAGAATATTTAATGAATGCACACAAATGTTTGATTTGTTTTTCGGCAGATCCACACCACGTCTTTGACACACCTGGTATAAATGGACTGTTTGATGGCTTCTTCAAAGGAAATGATAATGCGTTCTGGCATAATTTAAACATGTAAAATGACACAAATGTAAATGACCAAAAATGTAACTTCAACAAACAAAGGTGTTGTAAAACAGTACAAACCAAACACTCGCGTGTGGATCTACACAAACATATATCTGCATCTCTTTAGATAAAATCATTTGCTTAATGAATAAATGTGAATTTATTTGCCTCCGAGTGCAAAGAGGCACTTCAAACAAATCAGAAGATAGCTCCTGTTTGTTGGCCCATCCCGACCAGTTCAACACTGACACGACAATTAGTTTAGGGTGGGATGATCTTTAGTCACGTACACATGCTTGTACTGTGCATACAGTTTGATCATTCACAGGAGTATTCAGTATCTTGTGAATTTTACCAGTAGTAAGGGACACACATGGCACAGTTTCCCAGGAAGGGCCCAAATATAAATGCGACTGTCTTACCTAGTAGGGTCAAAATCTTCCAACAAGAAATAAGAGATGAGGGTGGACAGAATGATTGAGATGGATGTGGCAAAGCCCTTCAGGATGTTATCTGCATATTTGATGACAGCTGCAATGACTAACCCACCCAAAGCCTACAGGAAGTATGTAAAGCACGTTTAACACAAAAAACAACGTGATGTGCAGGTCTGTGCATGTGCTATTATGAAAAAGAAGTGAAAATGTACCTGAAGAGCCACCACAGTCCACGTCACACCATTGTACCCTTGAAAGAGTCCATTCTCCTGCACTCTTTCTCCATCGTACGCAAACACTCCCCCAAGTCCAAAAATCAGTCCAAATAAACCTGAGAAGAACGATGGAGCAAGTGTGGAGAAAAAGCAAACCTGTGTCACAAAAGCAAACACATTTCCTGAAACCTGAAGCAGAAACTTGTAAACAATGGCTACCAAAACCAAATGTGACCCTGGACCACAAAACCAGTCTCTGGGGTATATTTGTAGCAATACCCAAAAATACATTGTATGGGTCAAAATTATAGATTTTTCTTTTATGCCAAAAATCATTAGGATATTAAGATCATGTTCCATGAAGATATTTTGTAAATTTCTTACCATAAATGTATCAAAACTTAATTTTTGATTAGTAATATGCATTGCTAAGAATTAATTTGGACAACTTTGAGTGCGATTTGCTCAATATTTTGATTTTTTTGCACCCTCAGATTCCAGATTTTTAAATAGTTGTATCTCGACCAAATATTGTCCAATCCTAACAAACCATACATCAATGGAAAGCTTATTTATTCAGCTTTCAGATTATGTATAAATCTCAATTTTGAAAAATTGACACTTAAGACTGTTTTTGTCGTCCAGGGTAACAAATGTGTTTTTGTTTCTTTTCAGGACAAAAATTTAAATAGGTTGCTGGGCTGTTTCTAGGTTCACATTTTTAATAAATATCTGCTGACCTAGCTGAATATTACGGATCCAGACACTCTGCTTGCTCTCTTTGAGGATCTTTTCAAAATACACGCCAGCAAATCCGCTGGAGAAGCAGGCCACAAGCACAGCCAGCAGACCCATCAACTGAGAACCGGCAGTTAGACCCTCCTGCTTGGTGCTTGAGGTAACTTCAGTTGGCCACTGTTGGTTCAGGTTAAACATAGGAGGAGTCATATTTACAGCACTGATGAGTTTTCAAACGTCCCAAGAGAGTGCTAGAAGGTTCGTGGAAATGATTAGAGACAAACAGTGCTAATAATAAATAATAAATACTAGAAAAAGATAAAAAATAATTAAAATATTTTAATTAATTAAAGAATAAAAAATATAAATGGGATTAAAATATTTAAAAATAGAATTCAATTAGAATTGGAAACAAAACAAATAGTAAAAAAATAGGTTACCCATTACCCTTGATAATATGAGCAAAGGTGGCTGTGAAAATAAATCTGCATCGTTTATCCTTTTGATCTTTCATTTTTTTAAAAATCCCAAAATTCTAATCTTTCATTGAAGTAAAACAATGGAAATGGGGGGGGGGGGTCTCATTATGAAATAAATGCTTTCTTTAGTTCATGTTGGCCACAATTATTGTAACATCCTTTTCCCAGAGCAACAGCTCTAAATGTTCTCCTATAATGCCCCATTCCTTCATCCAGAATCACTTCAGACCCTTCAGATTCACAGCTTCTTCTCTTCAGTTCACTCATTTTCTACAGGGTTCAGGTCAGAGGACTGGAATGGCCAGCAGAAGCTTGGTTTTGTGCTCAGTGACCCATTTTTGTGTTTATTTTGATGTCTGTTTTGGATTGTTGTCCTGGTGGAAGATCCAAACATGGCCCATTATAAGATTTCTAACAGAGGCAGTCAGGTTTTGATTTTTTATCGGTTGATATCTGAGAGAATCTATGATGCCATGCATTTGAACAAGATGTTCAGGACCTCCGGCAGAAAAACAGGCCCACAACATTAAAGATCCAGCAGTATATTTAACTGTGGACATGGGGTACTTTTTATCCCTGTTTGTACTAAACTCATCTTGAGTGTTTGCTGCCAAAAAGCTCATTTTTGTAGTTTCATCTGACCATAGAAGCCAGTGCCATTTGAAGTTCCAGTCGTGTCTGATAACTGAATATGCTGGAGTTTGTTTTTGGATGAGCGAGGAGAATTTTTTTTCTTGAAACCGATTTGAACAACATGTGCTGATGTCGGGGCTGTTTGAGATATATTTTTTAGGCTTTCTGACCCCAAGACTCAACTATTTTCTGCAATTCTCCAGCTGTGATCCTTGGAGAGTCTTTGGCCGCTCAAACTTTCACCGTGCATTAGGACAATATAGACACACGTCATCTTCCAGGCAGATTTTTAACATCTTTCGTTGACTGGAAATTCTTCATTATTGCCCTGATGGTGGAAATGTGTATTTTCACTGATCTAGCTCTTTTCTTTTTTGTGATGCTCAACAATCTTGTTCTGCACATCAGAACTATATTCTTAGGTTTTACTCCTTGTGATGGATGATTAAGGGAATTTGGCCTTTGTGTTCCTCATATTTATAATCCTGTGTGACAGGAAGCCATGGCTGGATAATTTCATGTTCATAATCACCCCGGTGTGCTAAAAAAAATGTAAATATGAATGGGAATATACTTCAGAGATATTTTACTCATAATAATTTCTAAGGGTAATAATAATTGTGGCCAACATGCATTGTAGAAAAATAATTCTTTTATAATGTGAGTTTCCCCTCACTCTCAATTGTTTTACTTCAATGAAAGGTTAGAAATTTGTCAAGTTTTTGAAGGAAAGATCAAAAAGATAAAATCTATTTAAAATAGATTAAAATAAACAAAGAATTAGACATCCATATTTATAAATACTTATTTACTTATAAATAATTATAAATAAATATGATTTATAATCAAATATAATATACATTTTTAACAAATGTTCAAACAAAAGTTCAGAGGATATAAAAATCAAAGATGACGGAATAAACTGTACAGTTTCAGGAAAAAATATTCAGCTTAAAGAATTAACTATGTTAACCAATATTTGTGCCTTTTATGTATATTTATGCTTTTTTCAATATAGCACGGTTAGCAACATGCTAAGAACAAACTCTCAGTCAGAGTCAATTTTAACAGTCACAAAAACTGCTTGTTCCATAACTGCAGGTTTCAAAGAAAGTTGACCTGATAAACAAATCACGAGGCTACTTACCTGGACAAGTGCAATTCCAGTCATCAGAATGACTAGTGAGAGCCACTGGTAAATGCCCAGTCTTTTGCCCAACATGGACACGGAGAACAGGGCTGTAGTGAGAATTTTCAGCTGATACGTAACCTGGAAAACCAATGAGAAGGTAAATAAAGTAGGTCTATAAAGAAACACACAACTTTTTTTTAAGAGAAAAATTTGTTTGTTTGTTTTCCATTGAGAATGATTTCTGAAGGATCATGTGACACTGAAAACTGGAGAAACGAGGCTGAAAATTCAGCTTTGCATCACAGGAATAAATTACATTTTAAAACATATTCAAATAGAAAACATATTTTAATTTGTGATACTATCTCACAATGGTATTTCCATGGAACATGCAGATTTCTGTAGATACGTCAGCAGCTTTCTGCAGAATTTGAATGTTTGACATTCATGAAATTATTCACATAATAAACATTTGACTTGGAGTGACAGAAAGAGGAATTTACTAAAAGTAATATTTCACTTAATAAGCAACAGTGTCATCATAGCTAACTATATATATATATATATATATATATATATATATATATATATTAGGGGTGTCAACGTTAACGCATTAACACATGCGATTAATCAAAAAAATATTTTTTTCATGCAAATTAATTGTTTGATAAGGTTTGACCCCAACTTCTTCCCGTCATCGCAGCGCGGTCATCTAACATTGTGTGATGAGGGTACAGCACCAGTGTTGCCAGGGTAACGGCACAAGTGGGCTATTTTGAAAATACAGTTGCGAGAAAAATTACAGAGCCGTGGGTTGCATTTTTTGGGCTACTTTTATAATGTACCGCAGCCGCCCAAAGTGTATATAGACAAATAAAAATGAAAATAGATCCTTTTATTAATGTGTATTATACTTGGAATGTATCCCTGGCAGCTTAAGAACAGAGAGGCGGTTGTAACATCAAACAACGTGAGTTTCAGCAGAGCAGCAGAAATAAACATGACAACAGCCACTATAGATTATATAAGATAATAAACACATGATTATGATAGACATGGTCTGTATGTGATTTTCTTGAGAATGTGTACATCTGAAATGCTAATTTGTGCAGCGATATAAAAGGCTATAAATAGCATATTTTAACAACAGTAAACCACCAAATTCCACATGTGATCGCAAAAGGAAGTTATTACAAACACTCGATGGTGGTTTGAAGTGAGTTCTGAGTAAAAGTGTACTATTAATCTCATAAATTGTCTTATGTAGCATGATGCTAATGTTAGCTCTAATGCAGCTGCAGAACAGGTTCAATTCTTCTTCATAATGCATTTTGTCATAATACTTTATGTAAGGGCACAAGAAATGTTTTGTTGTATTTATTTAGGAATAATTTTGATAATAGTTGGGTAAATGTATACTGGGATTGAAGCGATGTGGCTTGGTAAACATTTATTGCCAGTATAAAGGCTCATAATGACTGAATTAAAAACAAAAGAATAATAAGGATTATGTCTCGTACCTGGCGGAAGTGTCAAGGGTTCTGTTTCCTTAAACTAGTTTGTCACGCATTTCTTCTTCAACACATTTACAGGTAAATCCTAGTATTTTAAATTTGCGATTAATCATGATTAATCACAGTCCATGACTGTGATTAACGCGATTACATTTTTTAATCGATTGACAGCACTAATATAAATATAGATATATTTATAACAATAAAAAGTGCTATAAATTTATTATATTTGACTATTTATAATATATTTGAAAACATTTTGAAGAAATACAATGCTGTAACAAACGTTTATAGGGGTGTTCCAAACATTAATTAGAAACATTGCATAATATTTCTGGAAATAATATATACATACATATACACATATATATATATATAGTATGATAACACGTTTTTTTACTAATACTATTTTATTTACTCAAATCAATCCTAAATAGCACACAACTAGTTCTTATCAAAACTGCAAATATGAAAAAGGTGCCACATGTGCATTTGTTTTCTAGGATTCAAAAGATCTGGAAACTTTCCTAAAGGTCTTCTCTGGATTTGTGCTTTCTCACCTGGTAGGTCGCTGCATCTAGATTTGACAGAGCCACATAGAGCAGGTTGTTCTGCAGGGTGTAGATACCTGAGGGAATCGCCAACTTCAGCGTCAGCAGAGGCTTGCTGATTATTTCCTCCTTCAACACACCATTCAGTGCACGAACACTGAAACCTAAGAGGCACATACAGCACTGCACATTAGACAGCGAGGTACAGCTCTCCTCTACTGCTCTGAGCTTCTGACAAGAATGAGAATGCTGTTTAAATGACACTATCAGACAAAACACCAAAGGACACCGAATATTATGCTTGTTTCCAAAATAGGTTAACTGGGAGTTTGTCAGAAACAATCTCAAAATTGTGAGAAATAAACTCAGAATTATGAGGAAAATGTCTATATTGTGAGACATAAACTCAGAATTGCAAGAATATAAATCTGAATTGCATAATATAAACTCAAAATTGCAGGAAATAAAGTCAGAATTGTGAGATAAAAAGTCCAAACTGCAAGACATAAACTCAGAATTGCGAAAAAAAAAAGTCAATTGTGAGATATAAACTCAGACTCATGAGAATAAAAGTCTGAATTGAGATATACACTCAAAGTTGCCAGAAAAAAATTCAGAATTGATATAAACTCAGACTTGCGGGAATAAAAGTCCAAATTGTGAGATATAAAGCCAAAATTGCCAGAAAAAAGGGCTGAATTGTGTGACAAACTCAAAATTGCAAGAAATAAATTGCGAGAAAAAAGAATCATGAGAATAAAAGTCTGAGTTGAGATATACACTCAAAACTGCCTGAAAAAGTCTGAATTGTGATATAAGCTCAGAATTGCTGGAAAAAACTTCACTGTGATATTTAACCTCAGAATTTCAAGAAAAAAATTTCACATTGTGAGATATACACTCAGAATCGCAAAAAAAGCTCAAATCGTGACACAAAGTCACAATTAAGTTTTTTTATATTTCATTCCATGGTGAAAATAACCTTTCATAGAATATACACAGCATAGAGCCACAATAACATAAATCCCAGGAAAAAGAAAAGACAAAACACCGACAGCGATACAGATTAGACAGTGAAACCCTGGAGACAGACAAACACATAAGAAAAACAAAAGATAACTACTATCTAGAGATCTAATGCATTACAGACAGACTGCAGAACACATTAGTTTCCAAACACCAGAGTTGAGGAGGTGCAAACTCACTGTGTTCTCTGAAGACAAGTAGCATGCATGCAGCAATCTTCAGGACTTCAGCGCACACTACGGCAGACGACGCCAGGTAGCGCGGCCCGTCGGACTGCAGCGTACGCGAGTAACGCATTGTCAGCACCAAGGAGGTGGTCTGCAGCACCAGCACCCCCAGAGAACCATACTTCAGTCGTGATGAGGTGGACGACATGGAAATATCGGACACCTCCGATGATACAGAGACAGGGGACAGGGACAAGTGTCCCAGTTTAGTCTAACAGAGAGAGACAAAGTTGATTAAAGCCTGATACCTTTTTATATCACGTGGGATATGGAAACATCTGCATATATCATCTACATACACCACTACAGTTCAAATGTTTGGTTCTTTTTTTTTAGTTTTTTGTGAAACATTAAAAATCTTGTATGTCTTTATGCTCAAAAGGCTGGATTTATTTGCTTAAAAACAGTAAAAACTTTAATGAAATGAAATATTATTGCAATTTAACACAATTTTTATTTGTGTGCGTATGTGTGTGTGTGTGTGTGTTTATATACTTCAGACTTATGTGCCCTCTAGAAGCTTGCGTTCTGCAAGTGAACAACGCATTATTGTTCATCACAAAGAGGCACAAAATCACTTTCACAGACTTTTTCATTAACTGTTCCCATCTGGTGGAATGACCTGCCCAACTCAATCCGAGCAGCTGAATGCTTACCCATCTTCAAGAAACGGCTAAAAACTCATCTCTTCCATCTTTATTTAACCCTCTAACTCTAACTTTTTAAAAAATAAATAAATAAAAAACTTTTTATGTGTACTGCGTTAGGCTAACCAAGACTTGTAATAGCACTTGCATGTTGTTGCTCTTTTGTTGGTTTTGATTGCTTCTAATGTCCTCATTTGTAAGTTGCTTTAGATAAAAGAGTCAGCTAAATGGCTAAATGTAATGTAATGTGCGTAATATATATATATATATATATATATATACATACAGCGGGTAAAATAAGTATTGAACACACACACACACATATATATATATATATATATATATATATATATATATATATATATATATATATATGTGTGTGTGTGTGTGTATATATATATATATATATATATATATATATATATATATATATATATATTGTGACGGATCGACGGCCCTCCCCCTCATCATCATCACCACCCCGTCCCTTATTCGCCGCCCTTCACCAGGCTCCCGACTGGAGTGGGTGGATGAGAGGAGGGGCGTGGGACCAACGTGGGCTGGCGGCGTGTGATGAGGCACAGCTGGACTGAATTAAGCCTCATCACCGCCGCCGTTAAATGCCGAGCGCGCCTCTCCTCGGGAGACCGGTCTCTTCCCCCGTGCATACACGCTGGTGTCCTCGTGGGTCCAGGAAGGGTGCGCTGAGGGACATCGCGCCGCCAAGGATGTGAGCCGCGGAACCTCCAGAGTCATCGTGCAAGCCGCACCCGTATAACGGCCGTCGGGCCAGGATGCCGGGCCGTCCATCCCGCCAATGCCCGTAAGAGGCAGAAGAGGAAGAGCCGCCGCTCCAGAGAAGCCGCCGCCCCTCGTGCCCCGGACCGCGGGAGCGTGTGCGGCCACCAGACTCCGCCCTTTCCCTGGACCCCTTCCCTTTTGGAACACTGCCCTCCTGCACAAGCCCCGAAGCACGACGAGGACACCAGATCCCCCCCTGTTTTGTGGACACTTCTTCCCCCTGGACACTTTATTTTATTATTTTTGTTTAATAAAAACCTCTCTGAGGCCTGACGCCACACCCACTGTGTCTGTCGTTGGCTCCTCCCATCACAGTGGTGGAGAATGCGGGCAAGGCGGAGCCTAGACAGCGCAGTTGGGCAACATCTGAAGACGTCATCCCCTCTCGCACGCAGAAGTTCGTGAAGAAGCGCTTGGGACGGAGAAACGACGGAGACGGCCTCCCAGCCACCGAAGGGGTAAGTGACGTTTCCCCAATTGTCATCTTACCCTGTGGTTGGTTGAGGCTGTCGACTAATACCGGTTTCTCTGTCCCTGTTCCGGCGCGGTGCGAGAGGGAGGATCGCCCGGAGAGGAATCCCTGCCCCGCCCACTCCGACCGTATGGAGCCTGGTTGAGGAAGGTAGCACTCCTGCGTGGGCGGCGACCGACGACGGGGATGTCGCTTGGGGGGGGAATGTGACGGATCGACGGCCCTCCCCCTCATCATCATCACCACCCCGTCCCTTATTCGCCGCCCTTCACCAGGCTCCCGACTGGAGTGGGTGGATGAGAGGAGGGGCGTGGGACCAACGTGGGCTGGCGGCGTGTGATGAGGCACAGCTGGACTGAATTAAGCCTCATCACCGCCGCCGTTAAATGCCGAGCGCGCCTCTCCTCGGGAGACCGGTCTCTTCCCCCGTGCATGCATGCTGGTGTCCTCGTGGGTCCAGGAAGGGTGCGTTGAGGGACATTGCGCCGCCGAGGATGTGAGCCGCGGAACCTCCAGAGTCATCGTGCAAGCCGCACCCGTATAACGGCCGTCGGGCCAGGATGCCGGGCCGTCCATCCCGCCAATGCCCGTAAGAGGCAGAAGAGGAAGAGCCGTCGCTCCAGAGAAGCCGCCGCCCCTCGTGCCCCGGACCGCGGGAGCGTGTGCGGCCACCAGACTCCGCCCCTTCCCTGGACCCCTTCCCTTTTGGAACACTGCCCTCCTGCACAAGCCCCGAAGCACGACGAGGACACCAGATCCCCCTCTGTTTTGTGGACACTTCTTCCCCCTGGACACTTTATTTTATTATTTTTGTTTAATAAAAACCTCTCCGAGGCCTGACGCCACACCCACTGTGTCTGTCGTTGGCTCCTCCCGTCACAATATATACACACACACTTGTATATGTGTGTGTGTGTGTGTGTGTGTGTATATTAGTGGGTAAAATAAGTATTGAACACGTCACCATTTTTCTCAGTAAACATATTTCTAAAGGTGCCGCTGACATAAAATTTTCACCAGATGTCGGTAACAACCCAAGTAATCCATACATACAAAGAAAACAATACAAATAAGTACAGAAATTAAGTTCTGTGTAATAAAATGGAATGATCCAGGGGAAAAGTATTGAACACGCTTACTGAAATTGCTTTTAATACTTCGTACAAAAGCCTTTGTTGGTAGTGACAGCTTCAAGACGCCTCCTTTATGGAGAAACTAGTTGCATGCATTGCTCAGGTGGGATTTTGGCCCATTCTTCCACACAAACAGGCTTCAAATATTGAAGGATCCATGGGCCTCTTCTATGAACTCTGATCTTAAGTTTTTTCCATAAATCTTCTGTTGGATTCAAGTCTGGTGATTGGCTGGCCATGTTAGCAGCTTTACTTTCTTTCTCTGAAACCAGTTGAGAGTTTCTTTGGCTGTGTGTTTGGGATCATTGTCTCGCTGAAATGTCCAACCTTGTTTCATCTTCATCATTCTGATTGACGGCAGCAGATTTTTATCAAGAATGTCTTGTTACATTTTATTAACTATATGAATTTTGCCAGTGCTACACCATGATGTTTTGGGGTGATGTGCAGTGCCATTTGACCTCCAAACATGGTGTGTATTATGGCATCAAAGAGTAAATTTTTTGTCTCATCTGACCTTCTCCCAGTATTTCATAGGCTTGTCTAAATGTTGTGCAGCAAACTTTAAAGCTCACCTGCCTGCAGCTTTCTAGTAACCCTTCAGACCTTGATTAGCTTGTTCAGGTGTGTTTGATTAGGGTTGAAGCAAAACTCCGCAGGGCTGCAGCTCTCCAGGATCCCTGCTCTATTGCTTAAAAAAAGCATGTTGAAGCTCGTTTAATTAGGGTTGGAGCTGAACTCTGCAGGGCTGCGGCTCTCCATCACCAGAGTTCGCCTCCCCTGCAATAGAGCCTTGCGTGGTGAGCGTGCATACAGGCCACGGCGGTTGAGTGCATTACTTATTGTTTTCTTTGAAACAATTATACAGGTGCTGGTCATATAATTAGAATATCATGAAAAAGTTGATTTATTTCACTAACTCCATTCAAAAAGTGAAACCTGTATATTATATTCATTCATTACACACAGACTGATATATTTCAAATGTTTATTTCTTTTAATTTTGATGATTATAACTGAAAACTAACGAAAATAACAAATTCAGTATCTCAGAAAATTAGAATATTTACATTTGAGTTTCGATTAATGACCATCCCTACAGTATAAATTCCGGGTATCTCTTGTTCTTTGAAACCACATTAATGGGGAAGACTGCTGACTTGGCAATGATCCAGAAGACGAACATTGACACCCTCCACAAAGAGGGTAAGTCACAGAGGGTCATTACTGAAAGGTGTGGCTGTTTACAGAGTGCTGTATCAAAGCATATTAAATGCAAAGTTGACTGGAAGGAAGAATTTGGGTAGGAAAAGAGCAACATGGGCTCTCATAACACCTGAGCAGTGCCACAGACTGATCGACTCCATGCCACACCGCATTGCTGCAGTAATTCAGGCAAAAGGATCCCCAACTAAATATTGAGTGCTGTACATGCTCATACATCTCATGTTCATACTTTTCAGTTGGCTAAGATTTCTTTCTTTGTATTGGTCATAAGTAATATTCTAATTTTCTGAGATACTGAATTTGGGATTTTCCTTAGTTGTCAGTTATAATCATCAAAATTAAAAGAAATAAACATTTGAAATATATCAGTCTGTGAGTAATGAATGAATATAATATACAAGTTTCACTTTTTGAATGGAATTATTGAAATAAATCAACTTTTTGATGATATTCTAATTATAAGACCAGCACCTGTACATGCTAATTCCAGGTCTTTCTGAAGCTCTCCACAAGTGATCCTTGGCTCTTGGACAACTCTTCTGATAATTCTTTTTACTCATTTGTCAGAAATCTTGCGAGGAGAACCTGGTCATTGCTGGTTTATGGTGAAATGATGCTTTCCACCTCCGGATTATGGCCCCAGCAGTGCTCACTGGAACATTCAGAAGTATAGAAATCCTTCTGTAACCAATGCCATCAGTATGTTTTGCAACAATAACGTTGCGAAGGTCTTGAGAAAGCTCTTTGCTTTTACCCATCATGAAATGTTTCTGTTGCACACCGTTGCCAGTAAGTTACTGCAATTAAGATTTACAGTAGCAACCTGTATTTCAGTATACTACTGTAATTCATTCATTTGAATATAGATTTCATTAGATTTTATAACTTTTATATAGAATTCATTTTATTTTTACTCAACATAGGTACTACTGGCATTCAATTAAAACAGACAATTACAAAAGATCAGATTCTTTATTTAAAACATGGCATGTATAACACTTAAAAACTGGGATTGAAGTGCATTATGTTGTGTCCTCTGGATTCATCCTCACAAAGAATCTTTAGGCAACAGAAACATAATTAGGAAAAAAAAAGACAAGCAGCCAAAGAATACATAGCCATCTGCAAAACCCAGGTGCTGCTCCAAAACATGGCCACCATCATTGTTCACCATCCACTTTGACAGAAATGTCTTCTCTGAAAAACAAGTAGTAGAAATAGCACACTTTTAAAAGGCAAACCTCATATAGAATACCCAAATCTCTCAAAACCATAGCTGTTCTCTTACCATGAATTATCAGTCAGGGTGGCTGGCGCTGCTCATGTCTTTCTTGATGCTTCATTGCAGTTGCCTTAAACACAAATACAATAAAAATGCAGTAAATCTTAAATTCCATTAAAATCTATAACAAATTAATTCTAAAACTAGAAAGGCAGCTAGCCATAAAACTAGTTTAACCTAGCTAACATACGCTTTTATTCTCTCAATGGGCTACTGGCCAACATTAACTACTAACACCTGAACTAAATTTCACATTAGTTAACCTAATGTTAATATAAGATAAGCGTTGCTCGTTAAAAACAATTTTAATTTGGTAACAATTCAATAAGCTGACAAAATTCGTTTGAAACGACAGCGCAGTTTACCATAGTAACGTTAAAGTTCTGTAACCGCCATGTTGACGAGTAAATGTTACTCATGTTAGGTAAACTGGTGTGCAAAAATCTGACAAACACACAGACAAATGTATGTATATTTTTACCTTTCTTACTGGTCTTATTGTCTCGTAAAGTGCATCGACACACAGCATAGATGTTCTCCGGAGCTCTCCCACTCTCGCGGGTTCATCCCTGGGAAAAACCTGAGGCGCTGCCCCGCTGCTTCCGTGTCTTTCTCGGACGCGAGTGGCGCGGCGAGGCGCGACTCGATAAAAAAAACAATATAGAACCCATTATATATATATTTATTATCTACAGTGGATGCGGACAGTAATGTGATGCCCCGGTATATTTCTGATGTACAGATGTACTCCAAGCGCTCGCGCTGTTTCTGACACGAAGTACAAACGGATTTTCCAATCATTACAAGCGATGTAACACATTCTGTAGTCAGTCCCAAGCTGTTGCGGTGTTGTAAACATGGTGTTGGGCAAATTGTGTCAATCCAAATGTAAGAAATGAGGAAAATAAAACGACCTCAGTATAATGGCGCCAAAGAGACTTTTAAAATTGCTGTATACTACTGTAACAAATACAGTAAGTCTCTGTATGTGGGGTCTGTACGTCACAGAAAATTCCCATGATACAAAGGGAATTTTCAGTATTACACTGGGTGATATACAGTAAATAACTGTGGAAATTACAGAAATGTCTAACAGTGTAGGCCATCAGTTGGGACTGAACCAGCTAATATTAATTTCCACTGACAAGGGGCAGGATTTCCTTCTAATCACTGATAGAGTTCAGCTGGTGTCTTGGCTTTCCATGCCTTTTTGCACCTCCCTTACTTCATGCGTTCAATACTTTTTCCATTTCATTCCACTTTATTACACAAAACTTAATTTCTGAACTTATTTGTTTTGCTTTCTTTGTATGCATGTATTACTTGGGTTGTTACCGACATCTGGTGAAAATTGTCAACATGCACCTTTAGAAATATAATTACTGAGAAAAATGGTGATGTGTTCAATACTTATTTTACCCGCTGTATATGTGTGTGTGTATATATATATATATATATATATATATATTATTAATTTCTTTAAAAAAATCTTACTGACTGAATTTTTGAACAGTTGTGTATGAATCAGTATCAAAATATAGATTTGAATAAGTAACTGACAAATACCTCTTTTCAAAATATTTTACATTAAACTATAAAATAGATTAATGTTACATTAATACAGAGTAAAGAATTAACAACACTACTTGGTATAAACCCATAATGCATTACTAATGCATTTCTAATCGTTTTCCCATGCCTCCAAACCATTAGAGCATTATACATCACTAAATGATAATGGCCTTGTTTGATTATTAACACCTCAAGGGAGACATCACAAAAATCATGTAACTCTTCATTTGTCAGTGTGAGCCATTTTAAAATAAAATCTGGTGTTCACCATGAGAAAATACCACCTACCTTCAGCATTCATGCATAATCATTAACTATGGCATTAAACAAGCTCTCATATATCGTGTCTTGAGAGTCCACATCTTTCCAATACAATACACACAAACTCTGATAGTTTCACAGATCAATGATCCTCACTCACCCCAGTTAAAATCATCACAGCGGTGCCATTGCTGAGTTTGCATTCAGTCTTGTGAGCTGTGTTTCAGCAGATAGAGTATCCTTTCAGTGTAGGTACAGAGAAAGCATGCATTAGACTTGAGTAAAGAGCAAAGAGGCCAACATGAGCCACTCCCACTGACACACAGCCGGATAGAAGGAGGATGTGATATGATGTTGTAATCCTATATTTTCATGCAATTTTGCTTTCACAATGGGAAAAACTACTTGCACACTGCCAGCTAGTAAAAGCACAGTGATTAAGACAAATGGAGTCTCAAGGTCATTGAAAAAGGAGCTGGAAGTTTTAATTTCATAGATTTACATCAATGCAAATATGACTTGGCAAACAGAAGGTTTGGGTGTGATTGAGAAGGCTGGCCAGAGGTGGGGTGCACAGCACACACAGGCGGCCTTATGCAGCTCTGAGGCTGCGGTGAGGGGGGTGAACCACACAATCCTGCTCTGTGTGCAGGATGACAACTCAACAGCTCCTGTCCATTGAGATGCCCCCCGCCACCTCCAGCAGCCTCAGTGAGACATGCTTATAATGTGAACACATGACAATTTTGCCTATGAACGATTCATAAAACATCCAAACACACAAAAGATTTTCCTAAATACATCCCACTTTATAAATCGAAGTTCACGTTAAATTCAAATGCAATGGGAATATATATGATGAAAAGGGGTTTTCAAGCATCAAAACAATAAAAGTTTAATATAGCTTTGCAGTTTTTCCCTTGCAATTAAAATGTGCCCCGTTAAATGGGTTTTTCTAAGCAAAAAATAATGACTATAATGACTATGACAGGTTTTGGAGTCACGGCACCTTTCAGCTACGAGTGAAATGCGAGGCCACGGTCTGAAGTTCGCAGTTTCCCCACGAACAGCAGCCCTTCACCGGCTCAGATTTCAGCAACACACCAGCACGAGAACTAACACTATTTCGGTGAAAAGCAATTACAGAGAACAGTTGAATACACAAATTAAAATGCTATTTTTAAAATGTTAAATTTTTTATGTCTAAAATGCTTGTTAAACGATTTTAAATCCATGTAATATTGTAAACTATGCTGTATTCACCCAAATAAATTCAATTTGTCTTGTATTTTGTCCATACAGATACACTACTTTTTTTGCTTCAATATAGTAGAGAAGTAGGCATACTCAGACGCAGGGTGTGTCTGCTAGCTTTAAGCTCATCTATATGCTAGTGTTCCTGGAGGCCCCCCATCACTTCACATTTTATGCGTTTTCTTTGTCTGACGCACCCATTTCAGGTCTGGGAGTCTATACTTATGAGCTGGTGCCCAAACCTGTTCCTGAAGGACCGCTGTGCTGTGAAGTTTAGCTCCAGCCCTAATTAAACACACCTGAACCAGCTGATCATGGCCTTCAAAAATTACCAAAATTATGACTTCCATACCATACAAGACTGAAATGTCACCATACCAATACTGAATCGATAGCACAACAAAAACCTAAAACAACAGGAAAAGTAACCAAATAAGATAACCCAACATAGAATTCTGTTTTTATTTAGCCTATTAATAAACCTGAAATCTCTCATTTGAGTAGCATGTTCATGCCCTGCTTTTTGAGCATTTTATTAAAAATAAATAAATAATACGCATGTTAGCCTCTGGTCTGCCTGTGAGCATTCATGTGTTTTGGAGGAGGCGTGGCTTTGGAGACTGATTCTGCAGGGAGGCTGGGATCTCATGCAAAATCGCCTACCCTACTTTTAAGCGCAATAAGATGTGAAAGAGAACTGAATTTGCGATCGCATACTGACTGAGAGAGGCTCAGCTTCATTCACAGCTACTGTTCTCAGCTTCATATGGGTGTCAGTCTGCACAAGAGCCGCAAGATCTTTTTGGAAGCTTTTGTGTTTAATAACTCTTTTTACCACCATGAAACATCATAATTTGTGTTCGGAAGATGCACGATGGTCTTACAGGTTTGGAACAACATGAGGGTGAGTAATTAATGACAGAATATTCATTTTTGAGTGAACTAACCCTTTAATATAGCGCCGGTGTTTACAGAATAAAGTTTAACATACTATTAAGATGCGAATAAAGTATACTTTTTATTAGTTTTATTTTGATAAACATGACAAGATATAACATTAATGTAACAAGAAAAGAGTTTTTACTGATAAATTAATGTAGATTTGTGTGAGTACGCTGAACTGAAGGTAACAAGTCATTGTTGTCATCAGAGATTCTGGCCAATAAGGCATGTCATCCATAAAGCTTGCATACTAATCGCACACTGTAGAAGTAGTAAAGAGCAGCATGTCCAAATTCAGTTTTCATAAAATCAATACGTTCAGCGAGATCTGTCCTGACCCAACATCCTGTTTTACAATGAAATGATTAAATCATTTACATAAATATTAAAATATCAGTCTGGTTCGTCATTATCTTACAGTTCCCGCAATTCAACAATGGGTTTGGTAGGTAACTAATTATATAAAGAAAGTAATCAGTGTCTAACTCCACCAACGCCACTGGAACCTGAAAGTGCAGTCTGAGAACCAGGGGCCTGTACCATGAAGCCAGTTTAGCTGGCTAGCCAGGTAAGTTTCAGGTTAGTTTGCACCAACTCTGGGTTTTAGGTACCATGAAACAGGGTTGTGACGGTGAGGAATAAACGAATAAAAATACACCATGCTATATGCCTAATATAAAATAATAAATAACTCTTAAATAGGTAGCCTATACAAAACTGAAAATCAGTAAAAACTGAGGAACAAATAGCCTAATTATAAAACGTAGAACGTTTATTAGCGAAATGATTAAGAAAGTTTGGAGGCACGGACTGCATACACCTTAATGTAACAGTTTAAATAAAATGAAAATCAGCAAATACTGTGGAACCAAATAAATGAGAAACGAATGTTAAAAAAAAAAAACCTTCAATATCACCTTAGATAGGCTAAATGGCAAGTCAACAGGATTTTCAAAATCCAAAATATTTTTAAAACAGACGATTTTACATTTCGTTTTGAACACCGTCTATCGCAGCAAGCCTACCATGAAAGTAGTTTGGCTTTTAGCCATAGACTGTAAAAAAGATGGACGAAGCGTCTCTGCTTCCTTCCACTATAGAAAAGTGAAGCGAATACATCTCAGTATGGCCGCTGCCATCTTGAGTAAATGACGTCATTTGGAGCCCGAGTCTGCGCAGTAGAGATTCGTTTGGAGCCCGAGTCTGCGCATTAGAGATTCGTTTGGAGCCCGAGTCTGCGCATTAGAGATTCGTTTGGAGCCCGAGTCTGCGCAGTAGAGATTCGTTTGGAGCCCGAGTCTGCGCAGTAGAGTCGTGAGGTCCCGCAGACCCAATCAACCATAACGACACGCCCCGTTTTTATAGCATCAGATTACTAGCTAAAATCAAACGTATCACAAAAACGAACAATTGAACATATATCAGCGTGATAACAACTACCTTAAATGACCAAAACCATATTTCGGAAAATTGTATTGGAAGTGTAATTTATTTTTTTATTTTGACTGAAGTCCCATTCGTTTACATGAAGAGGGCGGGGTTTATGACCTGTACTGCAGCCAGCCTCCAGGGGGCAATCTAAGAGCCCGCAGCTTCACTTTTAACGACGAGTGAGACACACCCGCTTTTAGCAGTGTTCATCACCATAGTAACTTATGCTCTACAGCAGTGTTAATTTTGACAGCAAAATTTGATTTAGTTTTAGTCATAGTCTTTTGACTAAAATGCCATTTAGTTTTAGCCATATTTTAGTCATCCGAATTGTTTTTAGTTTTAGTCGACTAAATATCATAAGATTTTACTCGACTAAATCTACAGTAAATTTAGTCGGCTAAAATCTAATGGGTTTAAATACAGTCCATTAAGCATTTCTCAAAAATTTCAGCAGATTCGTTCTGAATGAATCTCTTCCCAAATCGTCCCTCCTTAACATTTTCGTCTCGTTGTTATTCGTCGACGTAAATGTCAATAGATTTACGTCAAAATTTTTGTCATTCAAAATGAGTTTTCGCTCGTTATCGTCTCGTTGTCATCAGTGAAAAAAAATGTCATTGACAAAAATTATTCATCAACGAAATTAACACTGCTCCACAGCTAACCTGCTCCGGGGCAGGCTATGTTCTGGTTTAGAGATCTCAAACCTAAATCTGACCAATTTTTACTACCTTTAAATATTATCAACACTTTAAACTAACTTTACAACTTTTACTTGCACTTATAAGGTAAGAGGTTTTCTTTAAGTTTTCCTCTTGAAGTGAATCATAGTTTTAAGGCATGTGATTGGCTGCTCATTACTGATGTTATAATTCATGTGCACGCTCAGGATCAAGCCTGAGTTGACAGAGAAAGCTGATGATCAGCTTCATGGTACCAACAAAGCCTGACTGGACTGGTTTGGTTTTGTCAACTCGAAACTAATCCTGTAACCCTGAGTTTGTTCAGCCACAATCATGGTACAGGCCCCTGCTTTTGACTGTGAGAAGTTTCACCTCAGTCTGCTATTAATCTCAGGCAACCTCTTTTTTGTTTAACCTTTAGTTTATTAAATGCACAAATGGTTAATTTACTTTCTGTCCTGTCAGCAAAACAATGGAGGGTGTTAGCTGTAAATCAATATTTCACCCGATTAACCTGGACTTAGTAAACATTTTTTCATGCATGATACCATCTCTATGCAAAACTAGACAAATGAGTTCAAGGTAAAGTAGACAGCTTGGCATTATATAATATAATATTATATATATATATACACACACACACACACACACACACATTTTTTTTTTCTAAAGCTTTAATAAACAGCTGCATTATTATTTGATATGTCAAGCTTTACATGGTTAAAATTAAACATATTTGAGAAAGATTCACTATGTTAAAACCCTAGCCCTGGTGTCCCAATCATATTTACGTGCTTTTAGGAATATGACACTGTGCTTTCTGCACAGGAATCTTTGTGGTTATAGACATTTGATTAAAGTGTGTCTCAAAATCTGGTGAGCTGCCTACCTGGACAGCATTTTAGGGCATGTTTGAACGTCCTAACGTCCGAAAGCTGTCACATATATGGTTCAGCTCCCGTGGTAGCATTTGCAAATATTCAGATACGTAAAAAGCGTGTAAAGATGGTAAGTGAGTACTGTACCTGTGTTCAGACGTGCAGCTCAGATGTGTAGCGCTGAGTGAGCGTCGAGTCCATTAGTGAACCCAGCCCTGGCTCGTGCATATCAATCATTTGATATAAAACTATTACTTCCTCAACCAAACAGTCAGCGTGAGTGAAACCGTGTTTGACACCCATGTTTCTGTCGTGTCAGTTTCACCAAAACTTTTTTTTTAAATGAAGATGGGAATTTGCTTACAGTGACATCTACCGCTATGGGTGTGTGTTGCATGAAAGTTTTTTTTCTCTGAAACAAAAATAATATTTTCATTATGACAATTTTAGGAATATTTCTTGGGATTTTACCCCAGCAGAATATTCTAAAATCAGGTTTAAAATGTGCCGTCTTGACTTTGTAAAGATGAAATTTACCAAAGTAGCAATAAACTATTAAAAATAAATAAACTAACATCATTTGAATAATAGTTTCTGTAACCTGCACCAGTTTGGAAATAAATAAATATCAAAGCAATTTCTGTCCAAAAAGATTTGTTATTTGATTTGCAGAGTAACTGTGAAGTAATTTACTTTAATTGAACTTTGCTTGGTATGAGATAAGACAGTAAGGAGAAATATATAAATTATTACTCTTGAATTAAATACAAATAGTTCTAGTAAGATTTACATTTTACATTTACAAGTACATTTTTATTTTTTATTTTATTGTTAGTTTTATCTGTTGTAGTTATTTTATGATTATTTAAAAAAAAAAAGTTTTTTTTTTTGTTTTCTTTTTTAATGTACCTTGCATTTGACTTCCGTTATTGTTTGTTGCTTAATTTAATAAATACTGGATTTGCTGACGTAGAAATAACGCGGACATTAACATTTGTATTCATCGTTAAGATTTTAGGTTGAAATGTTAAAATTTAGTTGCCGGTGTTACACCAAATTCTGTGACCATCGTATTCTGTGACCCTAGGAGGCGCTGTTGTCACTATTTGGCTTGAACTGTATCACACAGCGTACAGGTTCAAAGCGCCCGTGCACATTGTATGAGCGCGTCAATACAGTCTGGTCGCTACAGTTTCAGTTTCTCTGCCTTTAGTTACCAGTTATCTGTCTGTCTGTCTATCTGTCTGTCTGTCTGTCTGTCTGTGTCATGTAAATAAATATATAGCATAAAGGAAATTCTTTCACACAGAAAGATTTTTTATGTTCTACAAATGTACTGGGTACTTTAAAAAATGAATACACTAAAAACTTTTAAAAGTTTTAACATGAACAGTACAGCTTTTACAATATTTAATTGCCATTTATTTATTCATTTTCTAATACTTTTATTGTCTCTCTTCTCTCTGTCCAGTTGCTCTCTCTCCGTTAGGGGTCGACTGAGTACAATTGAGACATGTGCACAGTTGAAGCACCTTAAATAACTTGCGTACACAAGAACCCCGAGCCGTGATTTTTGCTCCACATATGTATATTAGTGTTCTCTCTGATTGTGGGAAATTTGAAAGGTGTGTCTTTCCACTCAGAAGATATCGGCAAAAGTATTTTTTTTTTCAAAGGTGAGATTTTCATTTCACCATGTCCCTTCCACAATGCATAGCTTATTATTCTTTTATGATTGTTAAACTTAACATATATCATTGCAAACGTTACTCTGTGCTCTAAAAATAGACATATTTTATGACACTGTGCCATGCAATGTCTTTTCATAATCTAGAGAAATGTGTGAGCATGTCAGTGGGGTACGGTTGAGACACATATCAGCTGTACCCGGATTGGTCTCCTATTGCTTCACATGCTGTTTAGTTGTACAGTGTTATGATAATAGGATAAAAGACACATTTACACATATGCTATGCAAAATTATATTTGTGATATTTCAACTCTCTATTATTAATGGACATATTTTCTAACATGAATGTTAAAAGGATTATATAGCATTTTAAGAAATATTCAAGGTGGTAAAGTGGGTACAGTTGAGACACCCTTTATAGGTTGCTATGTACTGTATACAGTAACAGTTCAATCATAGAAAATAAAATGCACTAAAATGCACAGAGGCTGTGCTGTACTGGTAGTAACACTGTGTGTACTGGTGTTACCTACATTATAGGAACCAACTGTCCCCACAAGTATAGTAATACCAGTAAATTCTAACCTTTTGGGAATATTTATGTCCCCGTGATGAAACAAGCTTATAAATCATACAGAATGATTGAAAATGTATTAATGCAGAAAGATTCAAGTGTAGTGATGAAAAAAGCAGAAAGTGTCTCTACTGTACTCAGTCTACCAATAAACATGCAATGTGTACAAGAGCCGACCCCATGAAGCCCTAGCTGTGTAGTGTGTCAATTTTAATCTCCCCTCCCCTGCCTTTATATTATTATTGTTTAAGGTTTTTGTTAAGTTAAAGGTACTGTTAACCTGATATTACCACACATCGTTTGAAAAAATAAACCATTTCATTTCTAATTAAAGCATTGGTTTTATTCATATGTATGTAGAGTATAGAATATAGATGAAATGTTTGTAAATGTATTTTACATTCGTGGTAAAACCAACCAACCAAAAAAAAAAAAAAAAAAAAAGAAAGCTGGATGGAAGGACAGATAAATTGCCTGAAATGGTTTGATTGTTGTGTCAGGAATTTTCAAACACATAACAATGGGGTCACATATTCTGATGCCCCCTTTAAATAGATTAGTAGCTTGTTTTTGTTCATCAGCTTCATGAACATTGTTAAACATTTATGTTGCATTAAACATGCAAAAATAGGCTACTCTGCAAACAACTGGATTGTGTTTAATCTCAATCTTATTTAAGCGGTTATGAATTTGTACAAACATATTCAAGAGCATTCAAGAGTATCTACTGTACATAACACTTAAGGCTAAAACATAAGCAGAGGAAATTTTCATAAAAAAATTAAAAAGTTGATTTTTATCAATTGTATTAGATATTAATTGTATAAAGTATTAGAAAATGAATAAATAAATAAATAAATAAATACCAATTATTTAATGTAACAGTTGTACTGTTCATATTACACCAAAAATCTTTCCTGGATAGGTTATACAGCAGACTAGGTTGCAAATTACCAGACTGTATTGACGCGCTCATACAATGTGCACGGGCGCTTTGAACCTGTACGCTGTTTGCGTGCCCAATCCGCCTGTGTGATACAGTTCAAGCCAAATAGTGACAACAGCGCCTCCTAGGGTCACAGAATACGATGGTCACAGAATTTGGTGTAACAGCCGTATATTTAACCCATTTTTTGCCTTGTATTTACTTTTATTCGTGATGTGACTGTGTGGTTGCTCGAGTTTGGGTAATTTATTTAAATGATTTAATGTTGAACAATAATTAAGATAAAATATTAGGTAAAACATCTAAAACAAAAAGTGTGCATTACGCTATGCTTTCATTTTATAATCGTGAAAATAGATCAATATATAAATGTTGTCTCTCTCCTCCTGACCGCTGGGCGGAGCTACACAGCCTCGCGCTCTTTACAGGAAATACCGCGAAGGAAAAACACGCGTGTGATGCTAATGTGAGCATGATAGCTAGAGAATAACAATTCGCGTTGTGATAAATATAATCGGTTTTAGTTCGCAAAATGGTTCGTAAATTGAAATTTCACGAGCATAAACTCTTGAAGAAAGTTGATTTTATTAACTGGGAGGTTGACAACAATTTACACGAGGTTAAAGTGTTGAGAAAATATCATATTGATAAGAGGGAAGATTACACCAAGTAAGTAACTGTTGATAATACTCAACTTTATAGGTTACTTGCTTTAAGAAAATGTATCTTACATGCACGTGGAAGTGTATGATAGTGTCTGTCTTCAGCCAAAACATGATTTATAAATCTAAAACTTATGATCTCTCTCTGTAGATACAACAAACTTAGTCGAAATATCAGAGAATTGGCACAGAAAATACGGGACTTGGACGAAAAGGATGGTTTCAGAGCTCAAAGCACAGCCCTTTTCTTGGAAAAACTGTAAGTTTGGGAGCCTCTGGATGATTTGTGGGCACTTGAGCTGCAGTCCTGTCTAAAGATCAAGTGTGTTTCTCTTATTTTGCAGTTATAGTGTCGGTTTGATCCCCACTAAACAGAACCTCTCTCTTGCGAATGAAGTCTGTGCTTCTGCATTCTGCAGGTGAGATGCACTGCCACATTTGATCATGGACCACTGTATTAAGGTGGAAATAGAAAAACAACTCACTGTGCTGAACGGGTCATTTGTTGGAACATCTGTTTCTGTTGTCTGTTCCTTTTGTGTACTGTTTTTGTCTGATTTCTGTTGTTTTCTGCAGGAGACGACTTCCCACAATCATGCTGAAACTGCGTATGGCTCAGAACCTGAAAACTGCCATAACCTTCATCGAGCAGGCCCGTATCCTTCATCAGAAATCACTCTGAACTCTATACACACACACACTCTTATGTTTTTTGCTGTATATATTACGTATATATTATCTGCTTCACCTTTTAATTGATAAATTAATGACTTGCTTGTATAATTAGATTCACTTGATCTTCGAATATACTGGAAGTTCATTAAATTTTAAAGGAATAGTTTAATCAAAAATGAAAATGTCATAACATTTACCCTCAAGCCATCCAAGATGTAGATGAGTTTTTCTTCTTCAGAACAGATTTGGAGAAATGTAGTACTTCCTCATCAATGGATCCTCTGCAGTGAATGGGTGCCGTCAGAATGAGAGTCCAAACAGCTGATAAAAACATCATCATAATCCACTCCAGTCCATCAATTAATGTCTTGTGAAGCAAAAAGCTGTGTGTTTGTAAGAAACAAATCTGTTCTTTAGCATTTTAACTTTAATCCATAATACTTTCTCGAGTGAGAAAGTCCATCACCTCTTGTCCACTCACATCAAACTCCACTTTAAAATTTATTTGGAACTGTTTTGCACTGTTTTCACTGGTAAATGGTGACTTTTTCACTGGAGGAAGCATTATTATGGATCATGGACTGTAATGGGTTATGGCAGGGTTGGGCAAACTCGGCCCTTCCAGGCCACTTTCCTTCAGAGTTTAGCTCCAACCCTAATCAAATGCACCTGAACCAGCTAATCATTGTCTTCAAGACTACTAGAAGGATACAGGCAGGTGAGTTTTATCATGGTTGGATCAAATCTCCGCAGGAAAGTGGTCTGGAAGGGCCAAGTTTGCCCATTACTGGGTTATGGACATATATTAGCTGGGAGCAAGTTAATAACGTCTCAGTGATGGATTTATTTGTTACAAGCATGCAGGTTTTGGCTTCACAAGATGTCAGTTGATGGACTGAATTATTGTGATGCTTTTATCAGCTGTTTGGACTCTCATTCTGACGGCACCCATTCACTGCAGAGGATCCCAAGTGATGTGATACTAAATGTCTCCAAATCTGTTCTGATGAAGGAACAAACTCATCATCACTTTTAGTTGAACTGTTCCTTTAAGTGGAAATATTGTAAAGAAAATGAATCCCTTTTCATTTCAATTTGCATGAATGTGTTTGAAACGATTTCTTGACTGAGCAACAGATATTCGTGTTGGGCCTGAGATTGTCACTGATCCCGCTTTTCTCGTAACAAGGTTAGTTATGAAAACCCTCAGTACCTTTTTTTTGCTGATGCACGCTGAAGAAAAAAAAAACACAATGTTAATTTTTATATAATGAACTTTTTATATGAATCTGGGGCAACTGAAATGTAAAGTTATTGTACAATACTCTTACAGGAGTATGGAAGACTTTGTCACATGGGTGGATTCATCCAAGATCAAACAACATGTCATGAACTACAATGAGGAGGTGTGTATATGTAGCAAAGTATATTATTTTGAAAGAAATTTGTTAAATTTAAAATAAAGTTGTTTTTATTTGAATATTTTAAAATGTAATTTATTCCTGTGATCAAAGCTGAATATTCAGCATCATTACTCCAGTCTTCAGTGTCACATGATCCTTGAAAACCAGGTTTTTTTTAGGGTTTTTTGGTGACTAGAAAATTCAAAAGAAAATAATTTATTTGAAATGGAAGTCTTTTGTAACATAAGTGTTTTTACTGTCACTTTTCTGATCAATTTTAATGTGTCCTTGCTAAATAAAAACTAATTTCTCTAGAATATTAAAAAATACTGAAGACTTAAAAGTTTCCAACAGTCGTGTACATAAACCTTTTATTAATCAAACGATTTCAGGAAATTTTGCATATTAAATTCATACAACCCTCCCTGTATGAACTAATAGTCTGACATCAGACAAGTTTTGTTTTAAAGGCACTAAAATGTGAAGAATGACTTTTTTTATATATATATATATTAGTGTAAGCATATAAGCACCAATAGAGACAGATTTTATACTATTAGGAAAGTTATTAAACCCATTTGAACGAATTGCTCATTTAACGTTACAATTTTGTTTTTCTTTCAGCAAGATGACTTTGACCTCATTGTCTAAATCTCCAAATACAACAAGAAATGTAGATTTCAACCAGAAATGGTCAGTGCAGCAAGAGCAGCTGTTCATTTGTGATTCATCAAAGAACAAATGTATATATTTATACCTTGTCGGACATAAAGTGACCAATTATCATCTTGAACCATTTTAAGTGAATGCATAGAGTGTGACTGTTGTGTATTTGCCATTAAGAACTGTAAACAATTACAATTAATTTGTCTGAATTTACTTTGTTCCTACAAAATTACCTTTACATTGTGCATTCATATCACAAATAAAAATGATATTTGACATAGTGGGCACCTAAAATCTGTCCCAACAAAGATGCACCAATGTTCCACCACCAGCTACAGATGTGATTTCATATAAACTCCACATATACTTTGCATAGCTCTGTTATCAACATCCTGAACGCAGACAAGGCAACGAGTACATCGTTAACACCTACCACTGAGATATGTTATAAATAAAGCAGGGTACAACTGTAAAAAGACCTCGAGAAAACTTCACAGACAGCTACATTCAGTGTCTCAAACAGACACGATCTTAAGGCCAGAACAGACTCTCTGGTGTCTGAACCATTTTTGTGAGCGAGGCCCTGAGAGTTTCTGCTTGAATTTGTCACATACATTCACAGCCACCAGAAGCGCACGTAAACAATGAGTGTGATTAAAATCACAGCGCCGGCCGCCACTTTAGCGTACGTGGACCGAGTGTTGAGGTACTTGGCATCGCTGCGGTACTTCTTAGACAGGTTGGACAGATTACTAGCTTTGGAATCCAAAGCTGCAGAAAGAAAACACAGAATACTATGTAATACTTTTGTTAATTAAATAGTTTTTTTTCCTTACTCAAATGAGCTTCAAATACTGAAACCGGCTGCAATAAGTGTTCACTCACCAGATAATGCTTCTCCACGCTGGAGCACTTCCTCGATATTAGCAACCATGATCCTTTGCACATCGTGTAACTCTGAATTGATGTTGCCCAGGTTTCTTCGTGCTCTGCTGTCGATGTAAGACTTTTTGGTTTTCTGAATATATGTGTCTGGAGACAAATGGGAAATCTTTTGATCTACATTGTCAACCAACTGCTGATCCTTATAATTAGTTGTTTATATGCTACCGCTTAAAGGTTTGTGGTCAGTACATTTACAAAAAAAAAAAAAAAAAGTATCATACATTAATGCAATTTAAAATAGCCGTTTTCTGTTTGAATACAATGTAATTTATTCCTGTGATCAAAGCTGAGTTTCCAGCATCATTACTCCAGTCTTCAGTGTCACATGATCACATAATCAACATTGAAAACGGATGTGGTGCTTCATATTTTTGTTGGAACTTGATACATTTTTATTCTTTTATGAACAGGAAGTTCAAAGTTTTTTTGTTTTTTTTTAATAGAAATATTTGGAGCATTATACAAGCCTTTAATGTCACTTCTGTTCAATTTAATGTATCCTTGCTGAATAAAAGTATTAATTTTTTTATATATATATATATATATATATATATATATATATATATTTAAAAAAAGAAAAAGAAAACCTCTTACTAACTCCAAACGTTTGAACGGTAGTGTGTATTAACTATGAGCTTTCAAATTGCATTGATATATATAAGATGTTTCTTACCAAATTCGATAAAAAAGTACGGCCGTGACACTGAAGGGACTTTTGTCCCGTACTGCTCACTGAATTCTCCCTCCAGATCCTCCAGATACGCAAACGCCAGTTTCTTGGAGAATCCTGCTTCACACAAGGCCAAGTAACACACTCCTTTCTCAATGACGTAGCTGGAAAACAAGACGAGTTTATGAAGTATGACGACATCCAGAATCAAACATGCGTGTCTGTCAGGGTTGGGCAAATTTTTCATGTTCATGAGTGAATTAGAATTAAACTGGCCACACATCCTGCAGGATGCTGAAATGGAATTTTAAATGGAGTGACAGAAGAATTTATTCAAGTTTATTCTTTTTTTCTTTTTAAATTAAGCAGCATACACATTTTAGTAGCTCCACATGAGTTTGCAACAAAAAATAAATCCATCATTAATGTCAACTAAATATGCATATTTATTGTTTCACAAAACTGATTTTTTTTTTTCATACACAAATTTTTATGGAGATTAATATTAACAAATAAATTTGAATCAAATTATTATATACTGATGTTTGGATCAATAAATAGTTCAGGGTGATTAAGAATTTTTTTTTTTTTTTTTTTGAGTTTCGAGCTCTTCCACCAAGGTTTCTAAAATATTTAAGTTAAAAGTTAATTTATTAAATATAATAAAATACATAAGTTTATTAAATAGTAATCTAATTTTCAGAAACAGCTAGTGACCTCAATAATGTATAAATACTTTATTATTTATAAAAATAGAAATAATTTACTTAGTGAAAAAATAGATTAACCCTATAAATCCTACTGTATCTCATTGATTTACATTACAAGCTATCAGTAATTATTTTACTTTTTGGCCATATAAATATCAGCAACTGTACCTAATTACATATTTTGCTGAATTTTGGTTTATGAATAAAACAGAGGTGAATGAGTTTAAGTTCCATATTTTCACTATATTCTACTATGCGAGTCATAAACGGTGTTAACGCATTACAATTAACGCAAGTTACATAATCAGATTACTTTTTTTTTTAAGTAACTAGTAAAGTAATGCATTACTTTTTAATTTAGAAGGAAATATCGGAGTAATCTGAGAAATCAGGAGTAAGTGCAGAGCGTTGTGTGAACGATCTGACTGTAGCTCTACACTAAATATGAACATGTATTTACTAATCTCACCTGCATAAAAACAGATTCAGTATTCTTTCTTAATGAATAAAACTCAGAATGTTATACAAACCTGCAATAAATGTTAAATAAGATATTTTATGTATTTAATCCCATTTTATTAACCAATGTCTTTGCTACTGACCTTCAACGATCCAATTCAACCATACTAATAAGCAAAAAAATTTGTTATTGCTTAATAGTGTTGAACTTTATTCTCCTGCGTCATATTCTTCATGCAATTTGTTTGCGCTGCGCCCTCTACTGTACAGACATGAATTCACACTTCCTTCAGCCTGAGGCGTATTCATTTCACTTTTGGTGTGAAGGGGCTTTTACATTTGTAAAAGAAGACATTTTTTATATTAAAAACAAACACGTAAGCCCTACCCAGATTTAAAAAGTAACGCCAAAGTAACGTAACGCTTTACTTTCCATAAAAAGTAACGTGTTTTTTTGTTTGTTTGTTTTTTGTAGGGAGTAACGCAATATTGTAATGCATTACTTTTAAGAGTAACACTGCTCATAAAAGCCTGATGTATACTCAACAAAAACACTTTAGCACTTAAAACACTTTTTTTGTCATATGTTAGGCTTTGAAGGGTCAAAATTACAGCAATTTATTTAAATTTCATTTCATTTTCATTCTATTTCCATAAATTGGAATTACAATTTTACATCCCTTCTGTTAAGCTGGATTCAGATTCAGTCACGCAGTGTGTCGGTTCTTACTGAAAGGCCATGGCTCCTGCCTCCAGCGTGCAGCGCGCGGGACTCTGCTCGTTGAGTTTCCTGCAGAGCTGCTTGGCTTGACTCTGATACTTCTGTAAGTCTCGTCCTGACTGGAAACAGCTTCACGTTAGTCACTCGAACGTATTTTGTAAAAGCACCGTACAATCACAACAGCAAAACAAACGAGAAATAACAAAGTCTCTGTAAATAAATCACATCGTGCGTTTTAACTTGGTACAAATGCTGTAGTTGTGGTGTTGATGGGTTCATTCACACCTGCTCGTCCTCTTGCATCGACGCGGCGAGCGGCAGGCTGTCCGCGACACGAACGATCATCGTCAGCAGCACCATTTCTCCTGTTGTCCTTACTCTTTAACTTCGGTCCGTTTTGAAGCGAAGCGATTGATTTGTTGACCGAGTGGCAGAAAGTGACACATTTGAACTGACAGCAGAGTTCAGATGAGCTGGCCGGAAGAGGGTGTGTTACCTCAAATCCTTTCCGGCTTTCGCATTCCAAAGGTTCCGATTATTTACTGATTGATTGATTTAATTATTTATTTATTCAACAAGACTATAAAAATAGAAAGAAAAAAAAAGACAAGAAAAAGAAATAAACAATTAGAAATGGTACCTCCAAAAGAGATATAACTAAAAAAAAAAATGTAGCATGAAATCCATAAATAACATTATTATCTTATTATATACACAATAAAGGGAATATTTCTAGAAATATCTATTTCTTGAAATTAGAATATATGCGTGTGTGTGTATATATAATTATTATTTTATTTAGTTATATTATATTTCTTGACAATTTTTGACAAACAATAACAGTCATTAGATATAGTAATATAATGTCGCATAATTCACGATGTATCCTTACAATACAAAAATAATACTTTAAAAGGCTTACAGTATTTACATTTTGAGAAGAAGTAAAAATTATTGTAATATAATGCTTGATTTAATTTCCCAAACAACAAATATAGGCTTTTGATTTACAACTTCGGTTAATTTGGAAAACTAAAAGTAATGAATGAACACACAAGCAAATGTCAAATTTACAAATTTATTTCACAACTATTTTATAAAAGGACAGTCCTACAAGATGCGTCACCCTGATATATTTTTAAATAAACCCCTTTTTAATCATGTTTCTGCAATCAGTAAATCTGTCATCAGTAGAACGTCTCTGCGCTCGACCGCTTCTGTCTGTACGCACTGATCGTTTCGCCCGACTATTCAGCGCATCGATTATTCACGTCTGTGGGCTGATCTGTATTGAGCCGATCCCGCTTGAACGCTTTTCCTGATCACGAACAGCACGATTAAACTCTGCGTCTGCACTGAAGGTAAGATCAGCCGCATAAAGTGGTTTCTTATGCCCTTACCTCATTCTGAGTTCATAATTTCGTGAATTCGAGTGAAGCGTATCTTTGTGTTGCGACCATTGTTGTTGTCCTGTTCTGGTGAACATTACCAACAAATCACATCCCATCCACTTTGATTTAATGTGCATCAATAACAGTTTAAGGCTGCAAGCGATCGCGATGATCTGCAATCGGAGCGCAGCTAGTTCTGTGTTTGTTTATTATTTGGTTATGAAGTGTTTATTATTATGCACGTTCGCTACTAGGCCACAATGCTCGCTTGCTACAAGATGCAAGGTTAGATATGGAAGAAAACCCGTCATGGGTGCTCTGTGATGACTGTTATTAATATTTTTTGCCTTCAGGCCATTTGTGTTAGTTCATGTCTCGTGCACAGTCGTGTCGCCCGGTGAACTCCGCATCACCGCACATCTTTATGTGATGGGAACAGTTGTCACTTGTTTCTGAGCGCTGTGGTTTGTATGTGAGTAACGGTTCTCACCTCCGAGAGCGATTAGTTCAGCCTCACTGGATTGGCTGCCACTGCTCGCAGCTCTTTTGATGCCACACAAGGGCCCTTTATGCGAGGCTCCAGCTGGACATGCTGCATGTCTGCTCTGATTGGATGATTCTCATGCACGAGAAATGACGTCTTCCTGCAATTATAAAAGTCTGCTCTTACGAGACAAATTGGTTTACAACTGATGACCATGTTAAAAATATACCTTTGTATATTATATGTGACCCTGGACCACAAAACCAGTCAGAAGGGGTCTCAATTTTAAAAAAATTGAGATTTGCATATTTAAAAAAAAAATAAGCTTTGCATTGATGTATGGTTTGTTAGGATCAGACGATATTTGGCTGAGATATTTAAAAATCTGGAGGGTGCAAAATTCTAAATATTGAGAAAATCGCCTTTAAAGTTGTCCAAATGAAGTTCTTAGCAATGCATATTACTAATCAAAAATTAAGTTTTGATATATTCACAGTAGGAAATTTACTAAATATCTTCATGGAACATGATCTTTACTTAATATCCTAATGATTTTTGGCATAAAAGACAAAACGGTCATTTTGACCCATACAATGTATTTTTGGCTATTGCTACAAATATACCCCAGCGACTTAAAACTGGTTTTGTGGTCCAGGGTCACATATGTTTGTCCAGTAACTTTCAAGTCAGTGGTGGTGCTACAACTGAAAATATTCAGCTAAAGCAGGGAGAAAGAAAACATCTGTTTCAGCCAAAGCAGTTTTGGAGGGCTGAAATTATGATGTTTGAAGCGTTTTGACTGTGAATAATCTACAGGTAAAGTAGTAGCAGTAACAAACCAATAAGGTAACCATAACAAAAAATGATGCTAGAGTAGAAACAAGTAAAATTTGTATATATCTCATTGCCAAACAAGTTTAGTACCCAAATGCAGTTTATTAATTGAAACTTTGTTTTCTGTTTCAGTTTTCAGCTAGATGAAAACTTTAATTTATATTTCAATATTTCGAAAAAAAAATCAATGCATCACAGTAAAAACGTTGACTTTTTTTCTCTCAAAGACAAAAGAAACTTATACAGGTTTAGAACGACTTCTCTTTTGAGATTTTGCGAAATGCCAAAATCTCAAAAACTACTTGCCAAACTTCCATTTCAAAGACATTTTTCAAATCAGTTATAAAATCTGGCATTGTTTCTTACTCTCAAAAAATTTCAAGTTGGCCCAGCCTGTGCGCATGTGCGGCGTAGAGCAAAGGCTGATTGCTAGTTTTACCATAAAGACCAGGCAGTGTTTTGGTGATTTGGAACACAGGACTTCACAGCTTCACTAGAGCTGCCATATTGGGCATTCAGCTTCAACCATTCGTTGTTCTAGAGTCCAACAGTCGGGTTTTAGAGGTAAAAACATATACATTTTCTCCATTTGAAATTGATTTTTAACCTTTAAAGAGAGACCTGTTGTGAGCTCCTCGTAGCTGGCTGGCTTGGTTTATGGCATATAATGGTTTAACAAAGACTTTTTCCAAACACCTTTTGAGTTTGTTTTAATGCATTTGACCAAAACGTATTGAAAAACCCATTGACTTCAAAAATGCTAACGTTTTAGGATTCGTTCCTGCATCACTCTATTGGCTGTTCCCGTTTCTCCCATTCATTGTAATAGCAGTGGTCCATCTCAGCTACACACAGTCTCTGGTTAAGCTCATTTAAATTTGTTTTAGACCATTAGACATGACATTACAGTGCCTTGCAAGCTTGATACACAGAAGCAATGTTTAGTCATTGAACAACAAGCTGCACAATCTAGGCCACTTCTGGTTGTCAGATGTCCATAGTTAATATGGCCAAACTGTACCTGCAGTTACATGCAATGATGTTATTAATGGTTTAGTATCCAAAACATCTGGAGGAATTGTTTTATTTCCCCAAATATATTTTCAAAAGATTTTGTTCCGAGTCATTTTCATAGTTATGAGTACCTCATATGACCCTGTATTTACGTTATGCGTTTAATCTTCACAAAACTGTTTTTTTCTTATCAGTTCATCCCAACATTTCTAGTCTATTTCTAATGACTGATGCCCAAAAACACCAGCATCCGCTGCTCAGGCCAGTGTCTCATTAACCCAAATTCATATCAGCTGCTCAGCACGAGCAGGAAACATACATGTGACACACCCAGATATGAAACTGAAGTTCAGCATTTATCAGTACAGATAGGCCTACACTAAGCTCCATGCTAGACTACATGCTACTGTGTTATTGTATGTTTATGTAAATTGCTTTGAGTACTAAATGCTTGTGTCTTTGCTGCAGAACTCATGCCTGTGTTTGTTGGGTCAGGTGCAGTAGAGAGTGCCATGCAGGAAGGAGAGGAGAGGAAGTGAGGCGATGGGCTGCACCTCAGCCAAGCAGTTGTCATCTGTACCCAGTGATGAAGAGGGCCGGGGTAAGGCCTACAGCAATGGAGATGCCTTCTCCGGTCAGTGTCCCAGCGGTGTCCTCACAGATATTCACTCTAGATAATGTGATACAGAGCCGGAGTCAGTGTTGAATTTCATTGAAAATTCCAATTTGGTACCTGACTCATTGAATTCTTTAAATTGTGTATTAATTTAAACATGTAGTTTTTTATTTTATTTTGCTTTTATTTATTTTATCTTATTATTAGGGCTGGGTATCGTTCAAAAAATTTCGATATCGATACCTTGAGTTCGATACCGGTTCCTGAACGATTCCAATTTTATTAAATCAGATTACATTACATTATTACATTATTGACATTACAGACTCAAAGCCTCATCTCCTGAGCCACTGCACAAAGGAACAAAATATATCCAACACAATAAATCAGTGCAAATAATTTGAATAAAGTTCAAATAGTTTTCAGTTTACACATCTGTTAAACTACTGTTTAAACTACTGCATGTTCGTTTTAAAATGCATAGCTCAGACAGAATCATCATTTCTATTCATTTATTCTAGGTTGTTAAAGGCTTCAAGAAATTGAAAATCTTTATCCACTTTCATAAGTGGGTGTTCTATTTTCTTTCACCATATGTTTTATCGTTATTAAATTCTGTGTTGTAGTGAATTATTTGAATGCATAAAAACAATTTTAAGTTTATTCAAATTTATTCTTAAAATAGCCTTATGAAATCTTTTCTTTTTCCTCAGAAATTCTGTGTTCTGTATCTGGTTTTCAAATGAAGGCATAAAACATTAATTTAATTTATCTTTAAATTATTGAAAATCAAACTTTATTTATTTTGGCAAACAAAGGGGGTTTACTATTAAAATTAAAACATGGAAGAAATGTTGTGTGATCATTACTTAAAAAAATAAAGTTTGAATAATTTTAATAGTAGCCGTAGTAGTAGTAACAGTATGTACATTCTGCTGAAGTAATGTATTTCTGCCGCAGTGTCTTTCAAGTTAACCCGAACTTTTATTTTGACGGGTTGTCGTGAGTCCCTTTACAGTTTTGTGTGTATATGATATGACGCTGGTTTTACTCAAATCAAACGGTAAAATGTGCACGAAGTGACTCTCAGAGCAAGTTCTGGAGATGTTGTTCATGTGTTTATGTCCTCATTTAGTGAGATGGCAGACCGCGAGCGTCACGCGCGCTTCAGTCCTGTGTGTAGTAAACAAAGCCGCGCGATAGAGAGCAGACTGCTCCGTACGCTTTCGACTCGCTCTCGCGGATGACAAACACTGATCGATCTGCGCCGCGTCGCTTCTAGTCAAACACAACTAGTGCTGCAGGCTTATTGCCTCACTGACGTTGATGAGATTAAACCCTTAGGTATCGAAATTTGGTACCGAACGACAAGACGTTTTTCGATACTCGATGATATCGAGGCAATTCGGTCGGTACTCAGCGCTACTTTTTATACACACAATATGAATATATATATTATATTTATATATATAGATGGATATATAGATCAAATGTGACAGTAAATACTTTTATATTGCTATAAAAGATTTTTATTTCCAATAAATGCTGAGAATGCAAAGAATCCTAAAAAATGTTTCTTGAGCAGCAAATCAGCATATTTAAATAATTTCTAAAGGATCATGTGACTATGGGATGGCTCCATACCATAATTTTGGCTTCGGTAGGATACCAGAATGTAATACCTTGGTATCAATACTAAATCGATACCATAGGTGACAAATAACCAGCCTCAAAAGATACGTGAATTGAAAACAATTTTATTAAAATAATAATAAAAACCGATTCATATCTTAATACCCTTGTATCAAACTGTAACAAAAAACCTACAGGGAACATAGGTTACATTTTAATGTTGGAGGAAAAAAATAATAATAATAACTGAAATAATACAATGAAAATATATTCAAATCTTCTAATCTTTTCAGTGCAAACAAAATGTCTCAATGTAACAAAAAACCTACCGGGAACATAGGTTACATTTTGACTGAGTTTGAAGAAAAAAATACAATTGAAGTTAATGCAACTAATGTTGCTTTATTGTAAAGTGTTATTCTAACAGTCAAAGTAATATTCAAAATCACAATATTATTTCTGTCTCTCAGATTGTTTTCAGATTTCAGACTCAGTCAAAGAAAAAGCATTAAATATAAATGTCACTCTCTCGGCTGCTTCATATTAGCAGTCGGCAGTGCGGCAGAAACATTCCCTTCATATTATTGATACTAAAATTAATATAGCAAAACTCTTGCTTATTTCAAATTCAATTAATATTCAATTGTATGAAATGCAAGTGCATATATTACATGACCAGAACTTCACTGGTTCTAGCGTGTCACACATGCACATTTGAGCTAACTGTATCACATCTGTATGTGAGCTGATCAGTTGTAAATAAAAGTTAAAATTAAATCTGAATTTATGAATGATGCACTCACCTGTCGATCTCTTAATTCTCTGAAAAGGTCAAGTTTTGGTTTTGCCTCCTGTGGCAACACATGATTTATAGCAACGCTTGCATACAGGTGCAGCAAGGGCAGTTCATTCACCTTTGCCATCTGTTTTGTATGCAAAGTAATGCCATATTTCACCTCTACTGTTCTCTTTATTCCTTAATTTCGGCTGCGTTGATAGTTTCATCGGTTTGATCCATCGCGTTGTTCTGTTGTCACATTAACCGATTGCGCAGCAATTTGGGAAGCACTGCAACCTACAGGTGCACTTCGCAACAGCAGCATATGAAATACCAAAATGAGCAAAATTATATTGTACCGTTTGAAATATAATATATACCGGTATTTTTCCAGTACCGGTATACCGCGCATCCCTACATGTGACATAGGACAGAAAAAAGAATGTAAAACAGATATAAGTCTAAACGAACTTGAGAAGTGGTATGATTTTGAAGCTCTTCTTGGTCCCGCAGTGGGAATACAGTTTATAACAAATCAGCTTTTACAGTCCTATTAGTGTGAGTGGTGGTTTAGCAGGTGCTTTTATCCAAAGTGAATTACAGTTCAGTTATTAACGACAGTCCCTCTGGAGTGACCTGGATTTAACTGCCCTTAAAACAGTGATGGCAAGTCATGCCTTGTTCTTCTGGGGCTGAATAAGCAACCTTAAAGTCAATATAAAATAAAAACTTACCATATTTACTTTTGTAGTTTGTTACTGTTGTTGTACATGATCCATAAATGCAAGTTATTTAAAAGAAATGTCTCTGTGAGTATTGGTGGTAATTTGGGGTTATTTTTTTAAATACGTTGTTGAACTCAGAAAGATTACATTACCAAAGTAAAATGGATTAAGAATCCCTGTGTCCAAGTGATTTTAAGTGTACTTTACTCTTTCTGTTTAGATGAGTACAAACTGAAAGGAGTTGAGAAGGTGAAGTACATGCATGGAGAAGAGGAGCGAACGAACACACGAAATCAAGAGAACTTGGTAAAGATTGATACGTAGTATTATGTATCTCCAAATAATCAAGTAGTCACAGATAATCATATCCTGTAGAACATTAATTTTCCCTCTTTATGTCTTGCAGGAAAAGAGCACATTTTTGCACAAGGGCAGGCACAAAGATGCCACCGGGAATAGTAATAAGATAAGGTGAGTGTGTTTGGTTTCTGCTCTAGTATTCATTAATGGGGAGATGATGTCCAATGAGATGTTTACCAAGTCTTCATTGTTCCTCAGTATCCACTCTTCAGAGAGCCAGCAGGAGTTCTTCAGGATGCTGGATGAGAAGATTGAAAAGGTGATTGAAGTAGAATCACTTACTGTTGCTCAAAGGTTGAGAGGCTTTCTCAAGTCCCTAAAGCCCTTACATTTTTCAGTTTTTACACACTTTACATGTTGTTTGTCCTATGCACACTAAATGGAGTATACAGGTGCTGGTCATGTAATTAGAATATCATCAAAAAGTTGATTTATTTCACCAATTCCATTCAAAAAGTGAAACTTGTGTATTATATTCATTCATTACACACAGACTGATATATTTCAAATGTTTATTTCTTTTAATTTTGATGATTTAGAGCTTACAGCTCATAAAAGTCAAAAATCAGTATCTCAAAATATTAGAATATTTACATTTGAGTTTGAATTAATGACCATTCCTACAGTATAAATTCTGGGTATCTCTTGTTCTTTGAAACCACATTAATGGGGAAGACTGCTGATTTGGCAATGATCCAGAAGATGAACATTGACGCCCTCCACAAAGAGGTTAAGTCACAGAGGGTCATTACTGAAAGGTGTGGCTGTTTACAGAGTGCTGTATCAAAGCATATTAAATGCAAAGTTGACTGGAAGGAAGAATTTGGGTAGGAAAAGGTGCACAAGCAACAGGGATGACCGCAAGCTTGAGAATACAGTCAAGCAAAGCCTATTCAAACACTTGTGAGAGCTTCACAAGGAGTGAACTGAAGCCAGGAGAGTCACCACGCTCAGACGTCTTCAGGAAAAGGGCTACCAAGCCACTTCTGAACCAGAGACAACGTCAGAAGCATCTTAACTGGGCTGTGGAGAAAAAGAACTGGACTGTTGCTCAGTGGTCCAAAGTCCTCTTTTCAGATGAAAGTAAATTTTGCATTTCATTTGGAAATCAAGGTCCCAGAGTCTGGAGGAAGAGTGGAGAGGCACAGAATCCATGTTGCTTGAAGTCCAGTGTGAAGTTTCCCAGTCAGTGATGATTTGGGCTGCCATGTCATCTGCTGGTGTTGCTCCACTGTGTTTTCTGAAGTCCACAGTCAGCGCAGCCATCTACCAGGAAATTTTAGAGCACTTCATGCTTCCTTCTGTTGACAAGCTTTATGGAGATGCTGATTTCATTTTCCAGCAGGACTTGGCACCTGCCCACACTGCCAAAGGTACCAAAAGCTGGTTGAATGACCATAGTGTTACTGTGCTTGATTGGCCATGAAACTCGCCTGACCTGAACCCCATAGAAAATCTCTGGGGTATTGTGAAGAGGAAGATGCGATATGCCAGACCCAACAATGCAGATGAGCTGAAGGCCACTATCAGAGCAACCTGGGCTCTCATAACACCTGAGCAGTGCCACAGACTGATCGACTTCCTGTCACGCCGCATTGCTGCAGTAATTCAGGCAAAAGGAGCCCCAACTAAGTATTGAGTGCTGTACATGCTCATACTTTTCATTTTCATTTTCATACTTTTCAGTTGGCCAAGATTTCTAAAAATCCTTTCTTTGTATTGGTCTTAAGTAGAGGTCGACCGATAGTGGATTTTACCGATACCGATAGCTAGGTTGGACCACACTGGCCGATACCGATTAATCAAAATTCATTATTAAAGAATTAATTTAAAAGAAATAAACATTTGAAATATATCAGTCTGTGTGTAATGAATGAATATAATATACAAGTTTCACTTTTTGAATGGAATTAGTGAAATAAATCAACTTTTTGATGATATTCTAATTATATGACCAGCACCATTGAAAGGCTATGTGGTCAGTTGTACGTTTGCACCAAAACTGAAGTATACTTTGAGCTTAAGCATTTGCATAAAACCAAAGAATACTTTGAGCTTAAGCATTTGCATAAAACCAAAGTATACTTTAGGCTTAAGCGTTTGTTTAAAAACAGAAGTATACTTTAGGCTTAAGTGTTTGTTTAAAAACAGAAGTATACTTTAGGCTTAAGCGTTTGTTTAAAAACAGAAATATACTTTAGGCTTAAGCGTTTGTTTAAAAACAGAAGTATACTTTAGGCTTAAGTGTTTGTTTAAAAACAGAAGTATACTTTAGGCTTAAGCGTTTGTTTAAAAACAGAAGTATACTTTAGGCTTAAGTGTTTGTTTAAAAACAGAAGTACAGTATACTTTAGGCTTAAGTGTTTACATATAAATCAAAGTATACTTTAGGCTTAATTTTTTGCATAAAAATAAAAGTACACTTCAGCTTATTCATGAGTAATTCACTTCAGAAGATGTAAAAATCTAGTCTCTTTTAATTGCTGGGTTTTTTTTGTTTTTTTTTTGAGGTACCTTCCCTTAATATGACTCTTACATTTACAGGGACGGGACTACTGCTCGGAGGATGAGGATATGACATAGCATGCTGAGACGTTTGACTCACGCCAACATCGAGTCAATCCTGTCCCAAAGTTCTTTACACTTGCTTTCCATGCCTCCTTACCCAATAAGTATTAATCTTCAAGAGCGAGGGTTCAAGTGACATTCAACCCAGTTATCCACTCCGTTTACAATCTACACACTCTCCCAAATGTCTTACAGGTCACTATTTGAAACTCTTGAGGAGTAGTATTTAAACGGTATGGGGGCATGGAAAGGCCATGGTTAAGGAGACTGGGATTTGGCCCAAGATTTGAATGGGAAAGCCATTTTCAGACTGTTCCTCAATCCCTTGCCTTACACTACCCATAAGCCTTCTCCTATTCATAGACTACATACAGTGGAGAGAGCCATGCTGAGAATCCTGGATTTCGCCCTCCCTTTGACATGGACACTACACACGCTGGACTAGCAGTGGAGATGATATCTCCTAAGGAGGACATACCTACCGAGAGACTTGCGTGATTCTGTCCAGCTCATGCTGTTGAGACACAGTAGGTGAAAGTGTATGGACAGAAACACAAGGCCATTTCTAGCATTCCAATTGTTTTTTTTAACGAAGTATTTTTCACCCACAGTGTATTATGTATATGTATTTTTGACCTTTTTCTTTGAGTTATGTTACAACGCTCAGGACAGCAGTGCTGTATGTATCATCACTAGATTTGTTTGTTAGATGAGGGCAGTGCAGTTCCTTCAGGGCCGGTCTTGAGGACGTGTTGGGCGGTGGAGATAGATCACAGCATCTAGCCGTGTTTAGAGACACCAGTTGCAGCATCTTAAGGTCATGTAGTTTTCAAATACTCGTTTTACTCTATATAACAGGTGGATATCATACGTTCGCTTGACATTTATAGTCACTATTCTTGAGTTGAAAACCAGTACAAGTTTCAAAACCAGCCTTCAGAAAATTTTACATAGATACGTTTTTATTACCAGGAAGTGCTTCTTCCTTTTACAGTATGACAGTAATTTGCCATAGCCTTAAGCACACAGTATTTTCTTTTGAAATGAGATACAACAGTAAGCCATTATTTTCTGTATTTTCACACTAAAGTGAACAGTATCCCACATATATGCTTAAGTTCTCTATGTACACAGTTGGGCCAAACTAAATTGCCAAAAATGCAAGTGTGATGCTGAGTGAAAGAATAAATAAATACACAATGACCAACTAACCAGGGAAAAGCATCTGGTTTGTTGATGTTTTTTTCTTCATATTTTGAAGTAAATGGGGTCCAATGTAGTTTTGTATTTTTTTTACAAAAAAAAATTAAGTCATTAAGGTTTGGAACAAAGGGTGAATAAATGACAAGTTTTGGGAGAACTATTCCTTGGTTCACCCAAAAATGAAGATGCTCTGATCATTTACTCACCCTCATGTCTTTCCAAACCTGCATGACTTTCATTCATCTTTGAAATGCAAATGAAGAATTTTAATGAACCTGGGAGATTTTTGTCTCAAAACCTTTAGGCTTCAAAAAACATTGTAGGTTTTCTGAATAAACATGTTAGCTTTATAGATTACATTTATGCTTTTATTCACACATAAACATTGGTCGACACATACATTGAGCACATCAAAAATGGTCAATGAAAGCTCAACTGAACTTGCTTTATGCATGAGAACCAATGAGGTTTGATTTTGTTAGTCATGCAAGCACTCGAGTGACTCTTCAGAAGACTTGGTTGGTTTAAACCGTTCAGTTCATATGGATTACTTCTTTCCGATGTCTTTATGAACTTTTTGAAGCATCAAAGTTTTGGTTTTGTGGACTTTCACAGGAGGACAGAAATCTCTCAGATTTCATTAAAAACATCTTTTATTTGTGTTTCAAAGATGAATGGAGATTTAATGGGTTTGGAACAACATGAGGTTAAGCAAATAATGAGAATTTTAATTCTGGGTGAACTATCCCTATCAGATGGATTTTATACAGGATTCAGATACCCTGCTTGTTTTTTCTCAGAATGTGTCATTTTACACATCTGACATTTCAAGCATTTGGGTAAAAAAAGAGCAGCTCAGTGGTGTTGTGTTTGTGTAATACTCTATTACAGACAAAAGATCCACGGATCCACTCATACAGACAAATACAGTTCATGTCTAAGCTGATCTTATAAATGCAGTCTCTCTCATCTTCAAAGATAATGAGTTCATAAATGCATTCAAACTGGCTTACATCGGTCACATCTGGAGAGCTAGGAATCACAGTCTGTCTGTATCATCTGGGTGTTTCTCTCATGTCTGTAACCTCCGTTTGCGATGCTGTCGGCGGCCTTGGTCTGTAATGTCCACTGGAGGGTCAGGGGTCAGAAAGCCGTCACACAATCTCTGATACACCAGAGTGGAGTCCGAAGCCACCGCACACAAGAGCATCGGGGCACCTCTGTCCAATATACACCGCAACCTGTGAGAGACAGAGGAAATCACATTATCATATGTGTTAAAGCATAATCACATTAAGGCTTATAAGGCAGGTATGAGACCTTGTTTCAAGTCATTTGTCCTTGCCAGGTGCCATCTTGAATACACCTTATGTTTGGTGACACTTCATATAATATTTGTTAGCGATATGAGAAGTACGTGCCAATCTGATGTATGAAAATCTGTTTTATGACCTTTTTAAATGTGCACTATTAGTCAAGGGTTATTGTAAAGAGGAAGCCATATACCATATGTTCTTTTTAAAATAGTGTAGTTATGAATGTCACAGATTGAGGTAAATATGTGAAAGCTGCTGCAAGCTGCTTTTTTTTTTTGAATACCCAACAAGTACCACAGAAATATATTTCCTGAAAAATCGCCCTATACTAAACAGAAAAAAAACAGTTCTGTGTGAGTGCTTTAGCCAATCAGAAGACGGCTGTAACTCTCAGCCAATAGTGTGAAGCTAGAGGTGGGGACACCTGAGCCCACACACTTTTTCAACAACATTGGTTCGTGGAAGTATTCAGGGGGAGTCTTTAGAAGCCATTAACCAAACCAAAGAGCTGCAAAACAAATCACAACATTACAAACTTGTTCAATTAAAACGAGCTGAATTTTTTTTTTAAGTATTTAAAAAATGAGACAATTAAGTACAAGACTTAATTGAGAGAAGGTAAAAACTACAGTCCCATGAAGCATAATAACACCCTGTCAATTGTGAAACACTGCAGTACATCCGTCTAGTGTGTGCTCGCATAGAAAAACAATGCAAACAGAAAATGCATTATGTGTGAACGGCCCCATTGGGAAACCTGTTTGGAAACAGTTCTTTCACTTCCTTTTGGTACCGCTAGGGGCCGCATAAATCTGTCACTTAAGCTTTAACACATCAACATGGCCCAAAAGCTGCTTAGTAATGACAGTATTATAGTAAAAGCTGACTGTGTCGTACTCTCTGTGTTTGATGGATCTGTGTGAAGGCAGAGGGTAGATCATCTGGACTGTTTCTCCTTCCTTCTCTCGAGCCTCCAGCAGAACCGCCTGTAACTCTGGACAGGAAACTCCAACCACCTCTTTCCATTTACGCACTGCAAAAGAAAACAAAAAGGGTTATCAATCGTTTTATAAATTTTATGTTCCACTTCTACTGTTGTCATTTCCTCACCTTCCGTCAGATCCATGTACACCAGGAAGGCAGCATATACTTGAGCTCTGTCACCGACATCTAAATGCATCAGGTCTTGATACTAAAGAGAAGATTTAATTAAATTACACTTGTCCAAATATGCAGTGTATCACTTTATATTAAAAGGAAAGTGACTCGCTCTTACGACGGCGTGCTGCTGGATCCAGTTCGGAGGATTTGCTTCGTCCATCATAATATACATCAACTCTCCTCCTTTTTTTTATTCATAAATCTCAAATTTAATCAACGCATGTCACAAAAAAATAGCTTACAGATTCACCACGTGCACATATGTCCATATCTGCACTCGTAAATTACGAATCCTACTACTGCAAAGGCATGTCTCATGAATATTAAACAAGTGCGTGGTAACGGTCCCGGGGCGTCCAATCACGTGAGTAAGTTAATATTCATAAAGCAATATCCTGGACGTTCATTCGCCAGCTTGCTGGAGTGTAGCGTCTACCAGCCAATCAGCGATGTTTACTGGGCGAACGTCATCAAACGTAATTAATATTCATAAACCTTCGCCATAGTAGTGTTCTTGACTGCACAAACTATCCGTGCTAAGCAGTGTATATGTCCGTAAAAAGGTAGCTGTATAGTTAGACAATGAATTTATAGTTTTTGTATGGACGTAGCTGCTCTCAGACCAGGTTTAATGCTTCTCTACCCCGTGTATATGCTGATTAGTTTTTGGACACAACCAGATTGTTATTGTCCTCCCTTTATTAGAGTCCGTGTGGAAAACACTACAGTATCTCAATGGGCCGACACTGAGTCTCTGATTTTAGGACAAATCTTACACAAATCTGTCATTTCAGCATTCAAAAACACAATTAACCATTCAAACACTATTCATCTTACAAAAGAATTACCCACTTTACAATAACATACTTATAATGTATGTCTGCAGCTTAAAAAAATAGACTTCTTACATCCTTTTAATGGTCCACATATACTCTGAAAACATCCATATCAGGAAAACAGTCTGAGCTATTCTCTTTGATACAGTGAATTTGTCCACCAGTGTTGGGGGTAACGCAACACAAGTAACGCAATCAGATTACTTTTTTCAAGTAACAAGTCAAGTAATGAATTACTTTTTAATTTGATGTTATATGACGTTACTGTAGTTCTAGACTAAATGTGAATGTGCATTAATTCATCCCACTCTCAAAAAAAAAACAGATTTAGTATTCCTCAAAATGAATTAAAACAGTGAAATGCAAACTCAGAATATAACGCAAACCTGCAATAATTGAATATGTTAAATAACACAAATGTATCTAATCCCATTTTATTAACCGATGTCTTTGCTGCCGACCTTCAATCCAGTTCAACCATACTAATAAGCAAAAATTATTTTAGATAAACTAACAATTGTGCTTCATCATTTGTTTTTTTTATTGCTGAAGAGCGTTTTCCTTCTTCTCCCGTGTTCTACTGTACAGACGTGAATTTACTTTTCCTTCAGCGTGAGGTTTATTCATTACACTTTTTGGTGTGAAAGGGCTTTTACATTTGCTATAAATAGAACTTCTTATATTAAAAACAAACAATCAAGCCCTGCTCATATTTAAAAAGTAATGCGAAAGTAACGTAATGCAGTACTTTCCATAAACAGTAACTAAGTAACGTAATTAGTTACTTTAAGGAGTAACGCAATATTGTAATGCATTACTTTTAAAAGTAACTTTCCCCAACACTGTTGTCCATACTCCATTTGCAAAAGCCATAACACAAAAGGTTCTTTAAAAGCTGATATGTAAACTACCTGGGGTGTATTCCAGAAAGCAGGTTAAGTGACGTACCCGGGTATGTTTGAGGATAAGTGAGCGGATAACCTCAGCTTTCGGTTCCAAAATCGAAGGTTACTTTCAGGGTATGTAAGTAACCATAGCAACTTGCTCTCTGAAGATAACCTGCTCCGGAGCAGGTTCTGTTCCAGGGTTAGTTCACTTCAGCGCTATCAGAGCATGTATGGTCTACTGACGAGCATTCAGTGGGCGTGACAGATAGCGCACAATATTATATATTATTACAATACAGTTATGTGTATATATATATATATATATATATATATATATATATATATATATAGAGTTGTATGCTATTTTAATGATAAAGCGCTAATATAAGTAATAAATAAGGTTAGCATATATATTTCTCTAATAGGGTTATTATATTTTATTGGCATATATAACAGTTATCTGTATAAATTATAAAACACTATTATGTAAATGTAATGTTTAATTTATTATATTAGCCTCATATATATATATATATATTTTACATTTTATATTATCATCTCACACATGGATCGGCATTTTCTATAATGTATTTCTATAATAAAAAAGTCTGATATGACTTAATATATAATTAGCATCAAACAAACAATATAATTCTTATTCTCAAGGATTAAAAATTAAACTGAAAACAAAATAAAAATTATTTCAAAACATATGCACGAAGCATAAGGTATGACCTTTGAACAGAAGAAGAAGAAAGAAGCAGCATTATTCTTAGCGTCCGTTTCCATAGTGACTCGTCGATTCGTCGCTCTGTTGAGAATGCCTCGAGTCTTAACCATAATACTCTGAGTTGAATGAACTTACTCCCGGATGCGTTTTTGGAACCACATACCTCGAGTAAGCAAGGTTTGGGGTTAATCAACCGAAAGTTCAGGATTTATCTGACGGTAAGTTAACTATGCTTTCTGGAATACACCCCTGCACTCATAGTCAAATAAACAACCATTAATACACAATAGAAACAGTGTGAATATGTTGAACACTACTGTTCAAAAGCCTATCCAAAATACTGTAAAAAAATAAAAATAAAAAAACAGTAATATTGTAAAATATTATTGCAAACTAAAAACTATTTTCTATTTTAATATACTGAAAAATGTAATTTATTTCTGTGTTGAAGCGCTTAATTTTCAGCATCATTACTCCAGTCTTCAATGTCACATAATCCTTCAGAAATCATCTTAATATGCTGATTTGCTGCTCAAGAAACACTTTTTATTTATGATCAATGTTGAAAACAGTTGTGCTGTTTAATATTTTTGTGGAAACCGCGATACATTTCTTTCAGGATTCTTTGATGAGTAGAAAGTTCAAAAGAACAGCATTTATTTGAAATGGAAATCTTTTGTAAATTATAAATGACTTTACTATTACTTTTGAATAAAGTATTAATTCCATCTTACTGAAACTTCTGAACAGTAGCATGTATCCTTATTAAGTCCTTACTAAGGTCCTGAGGCTCAGTGTGGCATCACAATATTCACTGTTGTGTGTGTGTATATATATATATATATATATATATATATATATATATATATATATATATATATATATATATATATATATATATATATATATATTATATATATGTATCAGATACGTCCAGACCACTTGAAAATCTTCAGGAGCTGCAAAGTTGTACTTGAATCTTCACTTCACTCTTAACCATCTAAAACCACAACAAAGATGCAACACAGACAGCGTTTTACTCAACATTATTTGTTCACATTGAATATAAAGAAAATGGGTACTTTTATCAACAACATATAGTTTATAGTTAACAGTGCATGAACAAATTCTTACCTCTTCCTTTTCTGCAAGTAAAACTGCACCAGCCAGTGCACAGCGAAGGGCCAGATAACTGTTAGCGCTACAGTGATAGGGGACAAGTTTAAAGGCCACCAGAGCAACCTCTAAAAAACAGGATAAATACAGACACGATTAATAATTTCTATTAATATAAAGAGGCATTTCAGACGATGACATTCCAAGTTTTTTAAGTAACATAAACAGACCTTTTTTGGTGACTTAGAGTGCCGAGCTTTGAGGGGAAGGATTTCAGCCTAAAACAGAACAAAACATAAGCATATAAAAGATTAAATATCAACTGTAACTGTACTCAAGGTTTTAACAGCAATTTAAGGTTTTATGGCATTTACTCTAAAAAACTAAGATCTGATTTCAGAATATACACTGCCATTCAAAAGTTTGGGGTCAGGATATATTTTGTTATTTTGACTTTCTATTTATCAAAGAATCCTGAAATGTTTTTCAAATGTGATATACTGTAATAATCAGAAATGTTTCTTGAGCAGCAAATCAGCATATTAGAGTGATTTCTGAAGGATCATGTGACACTGAAGACTGGAGCAATGATGCTGAAAATTCAGCTTTAAATCACAGGAATAAATTCCATTTTACAATGTATTACAATAGCAAACAGTTATTTGTAATTACAATAATATTTCACATTGCTTTTACTGTATTTTGATCAAGTAAACGCATCTTTGGTGAGCATCTAGGCTTGTGGTTTACATGTATTGAGCCATATTTTGGTGCTGGTCTTACTTGTGATGCTGTGAGCAGCTCCAGTGTGGTCAGTCTGTGCAGCACATCCTGCATGTTGTCCTGTAACTGTGACAATATCACAGCGATCTGTGGGTTAAACGCCTGCTTGTCTGCCCTCTCTTCCGTCTCCCAGCACTGACCATTTCCTTGGCAACTGTGCTCTGATAAGTTATCGTGTTCATCTCGTAGGTTAGTTCCTGTTAACTGACGGCCTGAGAATATATGAAATATAAATCATCCATATATGCTTCAAATGGTTTCCTGATCAGAATTTAACATGGAGTCACAAGAGTGTATCTCCAGCAGAGAATCTCTGCTGCTGACATGGTTACATAATTAAACGGCATATAATAAAATTGAAATGAAACAACATTTTAAATACTTTAACCCTATAAAGCCTACTTTGATACACAAATTCATTTGGCCTCTAAATTATCAACATGATCAAAAGAATAGCTTTTCTATTGTTATTAATATTTTAAGACGAACATTTAGTAGACCGAAGCAACTTGGGTTTACTTGATTATCCATACACCATTTTCTATTAAAAAACATGTTAAAATGTTAGTATCAAATATGATCCATCAAGCTTTTGAGGAAAAGTTATTTGTACTGCATTTGATTATTTGTTAGTGACACTTGATGTTTATATGTATTCTCACTGATTTACATCAAAAGCTCTCAGAATTACATCTTACATTTTGACCATATAAATACCAGCAACTGCACCAAAATTAATATTTTTGCACCCTCTGAATAAAATGAAGGGGTTTTTCCCTCCTCAAGTATGAGCTCCATATTCTCACTATATGAGCCATGAAATCCAGATGTATTAAATAATATATATTTGATATATCATATTTGATACACCTGAATTTTTATGCATCAATATCAAACATTTTTATATTTTGATTAAAGTTTCAATAAAACAAACAAACAAAAAAATCTGACTATTATTTCACTGGCCTTACAAGCTCATAGTGATGAAAGGAAATAAATACCAATATAGACTACAATAAAGGCCACAATGCAATAGCAAAAGAGTCTTGCCTTATTAGGAAATGATTCCTAGCAGAAGTATAATAGTATTCACTCGCATTGTACGTTTATACAAATGCTGGTGGAAAATTGGCTTGTTGATCACATTATTGGTTGTTGACGCCACGGTGCTCAAGACTTATTCAAACACTGACTCGAGCCCAACCTCTTCCACTGCCTGCTGAGATTCTGTCAGTTCGGACCGGTCCAAGTGTCGGTGGGTGGGGGACGGGGGGTGTAGCTCCCTGCGGCTTTCCATCCTGACTCCCACACCGAGGCTCTCTGTTTCCCTCTTGTTGCATGTGGGCCCCAGCCACGCTCACATCTGCCAAATGGACCCTGGGAACTCCCGAACCCTGGGGAAAGCATCACATGCTCCCTTTTATATCGCTCTAACATGACATGACAAACAAATACATTTCTTCCTTTAGTTCTCGCTCTCTCTCTTTCTCTCCAAAAATGTCACAAGCCTATCCTAACTCTCTATTGATGTACTGCAGCTGATGTCACTCAATTCATGTTTTTGCCAAGCATTTCGAGTCATACTTTGTTTTTTGCCAAGAATCACTTAACACTTTCAAATCTCTGGTGATGTATGATGCATCGGAGTGACCTCATAACATGATGGATTCTATGGACTCAACCCAGATTATAAATCACATTAACGATTGTTGTTTCAAGGGTTTGTCTGAATTTGAAGACTTCAATACTAAGGTCAACATGAAAGTGTTTAATAAGTTAATCAGCTTATTAGTAAGAACTAAAATAGCATTATACTAGTGAATTTCACCAATCTCACACATGTCCAGGTCACACTGAACCTCAAAATTAAAAGAAAAGTTAATCCTATTTAAGCCAAAAATCATAGGACAATTCTGAATATTTTTAGGACCTTTTTTTTCTTTCTTTGAATTCCTTTTGTAGTTCCAAATATTCATATAGATGAGATTTTTTTTGCATTATGTTTATATAAAAAGATTTACATTTACTTACAAAAGATTATTATTTTAAATCAATTTAAATAAATTCTATTTATCAAAAAAAAAAAAACTGTTTCCACAACTGTTGATAACAATAAGAAATGTTTAAGAAATCAGCATATTAGAAATTATTACATTTTAAAATATATTAAAATGAAAATAGTTATTTTAAATTGTAATAATATTTTAAAATATTACTCTTTTACTGTATTTTTGATCAAATAAATGCAGCCTTGGTAAGCAAAAGAGACTTCTTTAAAAAAAAAAAAAAAATTAAAAATTATGACTCGAGCCATAACATTACTGCAATACAATATTTTTTTTATTTAAATCACAATTAACATTTCTATACTACAGAGAACTATGATTGTTCTTCAATAGGATTTATTTTAATTATGCAAAATGTATTTTTTCCCCCCATTTTCTTTATTTTTAAGCTTCTTGAGCCTGTGAAAGAATTGAAATCATCACTGGAGACTTTACCTTCTCTTGTGCTGCTGGATTTTCCATTGAGTCACTGTACATCTCATCGTCTGAGTCATCTGCGTGATATTTGGTGAGAATGATCATAAAATAATATTTTTCAAACACAGACACGCTCTTTGCTTTATATGCCAATGCAGTTTCATTAAATGACTGCCAAATCTTTTTTAATCAGAGTGAAAAACGTGGCCCCCAAGTTTTGTATTCTCCAACACAACTGCTAGCTGGGATAAACCATATATATATATATATACACCTTGGGCCTAGAAATGGAACTAAAGACCAGAAACTCTACCATGAGCCAATTCCTCCTCTTCCTCCTCCGTGTTCAGAGAACTATGAGCGTCATCGGCTGAGGAGGACGTGCTGTTCTCCTCACTTCCATTAAACACTGATAAACCTCCTGTCCCTGCTGCAAATGTGCTCGAGTCTGCAGAATAGAAAAGAGCTGAGAAGTCCTCAAATACAGTGGTATGAGTCATTTCAGAGCACTGTCTTGCCGTTTTCACAAAATAAAGACACGAAGTTGTTGCTGTACCTTTCCTTCTCTCCTCCATCTCCATGTCATCTTCCTTACTTTCCCCACTAATTTCACTTTCCCCCTCTTCAACTTTCTCAGCAGCATCATCATCATCAGTTTTTTCGGCATAAGTGTTTCCTGTTTCAAAATTCATTAAAATATGAAATGTTGATTAAACAGGCACAGATAAGGACAAATCTTATGGTTAAGCACTTCAAATGCTTCTAAATAAAGTACCTGTGGATAAGGGTGCTGTTTTACTGACTGCTTCATCTTCATCGTCATCATCATCATCTTCCGTCACCATCTCATAAAATGGGTCAAGAGCGTCCATTAATTCTGCCATCCTGTCTGTGACTGGAAGGGTTTCAATTATCTATGATAAAACATTTGATTGTTTCTGGTTTAAACTATTTTTATTGATACCTCAATATGATAGAGCTTCATCTCTGCAATCTATACAACTACCAACCAGCTGTATTTCCTGAACATACTCCATCATGGCTTGGTCCTTTGACATGTTTCCCAAGGTTTTCCATGCCTCCCTGCAAAGAACACGTGTGTCTGGGTTTAATACGCATATTTATATTTACAGAAAGTAAATGTTTCAATTGAATAGATACACCATATTCAAAATGGGCATGTAGATTTGAGTTAAAAATCATCTACAAAAAAAAAATAATAATAATAAAAAATCATATTTTGGTGATATGTACCATTTAGCTTTACCAATAGGATCCCAAGAGTTCGGTTTTGGGGTGTTACATGGACCTGCTGTAGCTTGTTTGTAGTAACTGTAGAATATAGCCAGCATATCATCGGACAGGTCATAGGAGCCTGTGTGAAATGAGGAAAGAATGATTAAAATTAGATATTTTATTGTTATTCTTCTAAAAAGCAATGTAGTTCAATACTTGACACTGATGTTGAATACTTAATAAAGAGGTATTACCATCTTCGGGTAAATTTCGGATCACTTTAACAGCCGCTTCAAACCTCCTCTGAATGGATTTGGGATCTTCCATTGCTCTTCGTGTCATGCACAGGACTACATCCTGATTGACAGATTGTCAGAAAATGCAATAAACATTTAACCAACAGACGTAGACCAATAAGCATATCACGTTAATAAGGTAATGATTTAAACGTAGACTTAATACTTATTTGATATGTTAATTATATATTGCACACCTTCGGTTAATTAGAAGTATAATATCAGGTTAGTTAATTAATTAACCATTAAAAAATTTAAAAAGTAACCTTTCGCCATACTAAGAAACTACTGTGTAAACTCTTTTAAAAATGCCGGAAATTTAGGACACTGAACAACAAAAAGCAAAACACCACATAAAATTATTACCACTCACCTTCTGTATCCCGTCCATCTAAAAAAAACTGTTCAGTGCGTCCTAGGTATTAACTGAAGCAGATGCAGTTCGGGTGATGTAGTTTCATATGACGCCGGAATCAATAGTGATGAATAGAATGTAGCGCGCCTTTAGCCTACATGATCCACAATGCCTTGCGAAAGGATATTTAAACGGCTTTTGCTCATGCTGAGATTTTTAGCAAGAAGCTGTCTAGTTTCAGAATAGATCAATTCAGAATATACAATAGTTTTATTATTATTTTTATCATCATCGGCTCCGTTAGTTAAATTTTCTAGGTCTTTAATGCTTTTTACTTGTTAGGCTGTGGGCGTTTTGGCTTTTAAATTATTGTACGTCAGTTGTTGTGCTTAAAAAGCATAGTGCATATATTGTTCATAACTTATTGTCGCATTATTATTACTTTATTTTATTATACCAATATTTGTATAGCATTATCATCACGGTATAGCATGATTAAATTATTTTATATTATGAAAAGCCTATGATTACCTCTAAAGAAATTTAAAACAGCGGCACATTCTTAATGTCTAAAAAACATTGACCGCAACGGTGGACAAAATAACGTCTTAATACAGCCCTCGGTCACATTCTGGTCAGAATGCTGTTGTAGAAAATCGCGGTATTTCTCTTCGCTGAGAAAATCGTACTCCTCTCCCATTGGCCCGTAAGGATTCTCAGAGCCGATCAGCCAATCACAGCACAGTGCGTAAAGAGCCGCGTTGAGAATAGTCGGCCTGCTGAAAAAGAGGAGCCAACGGGAATCCCACAATGCCAGGCGAGGGACCTCCTGTCGGAGAGCGAAGCTCCGCTGGTTTCAATGAAAGAGGGGGAGAAGAGCAATGCAGAGGGATGTAAGATGGCAGAGCTACAAATGTTGTTAGAGGAAGAAATCCCGGCTGGAAAAAGAGCCCTTGTGGAGAGCTACCAAAACCTTTCAAGGGTCGCGGAATATTGCGAGAACAATTATGTGCAGGTATGGATCGAAGAAATTACCTTCTCCTTTCATGTATTGTCTGAATCAGTGTGGATGTGACTGAAACGCGAGCACTGCATATGTAGCGTTACAGAGGATCCTCATCAAAACGCTTACGAGGGCGCATCGAGGCGTGATATCTTCCTTGAATATGAATGCTGAGCGCTTGTATTCGGACGATATTTGCGTCGTTTAGGGCTGATGCACACAATGCACGAATTCACTTTCGGAGGGTGTGTCAGAGACGTGCCGCTTTCGCTACGATGGATGGAGACAGATCTTTTAAAAAAAGAAAAAAAAAGAAGATATAATAGCTTAATGGTCAACATATCGCCTCAAAGGTTGTTAGAAAACCAATCTAGTTTTACGATGTCTGATAGCATATTGCAGGTCAAGCGGCGTCAATGTATCGACTGCAAATGTGTTGGAAGCCAATACGTCATTTTTCGAACTAACACGTCATGCTCTGGATGCTACAATGTTTCATTTGTCCGCGGGATTCTGCTGTTTGCTTTCTTTCGAGGTCCAGACGGGTGTCATGCGTCTTGGGTGACCGTGTGAATGTGATGAAAGCCCAGATATTCGATATTCATTTCAACCTCTAAACGCTATTGAACTTCATCCACGTCTTATATGCCGGTGGAACGTGAAATAAAAGCGTTTCACCACCAGTGCAGTGAATATCACTTTATGCGCGTGTGTTGCAAATGTGTATTGCCTGTGAGGCAGAATGGCGAGACGCCTAGACGCGAAATGTCGGTGATGGTGTGAATTAGTTATTGCTGACACACCTGTGTGTTAATGTGTCTGTCTCTCACTCAAGCCTTTTCACTCACACAGCGAGAGAGCCTGTTGGGAAGCATGGCTTCGGATGTCCAAATGTTGCAGTATGTTCTTTCAAAGTAAACGAAGTTCATTTAATGTATCAATCTTTTGTTCTGATGCATGTCTATTGTGTTTTATTAAAGCATGCCTGTGACATTCTGCAGTGATGATGAGTGGAATAAGAAATAAATGATCATTCCTTCGAATCACAGGTTCATGTATCACCAAAGGGACATTTAGGTGGATGATGATCAGTTGTTTAGTTAAACCTTAGTATTTGTTTAACCCTCTGTACTCCACATATGGACTAAGAGCATCTAGTTACATAAAACGCAAGTTCTTTAGACACAGATATTAGGTCTGACAAAAATAACATTCACTTTGAAATTCATCTTGGTGAAATTTGCGATCGGTGGGATGTTCTTAACACCGTACCATTTGATCTGATTTCATCTCATAGCTAGTTTCTGTTTCTCTCGCACTACCCATAAAGCCATCCTCAGGCCATACCTTAATACTTCATATAGATTCAAATTTACTGAACTTAGGAAAAGCAATATAAATGTACGAGGAAGAGGTTTAATTAAAAAAAAAAGAAAAAAAAAAGTAGTTTGGTTTCACAGCTCTGTCCCTACTTTTTGTCATAATGATAAATGCGGCTTTGTTTTGGGGTATGTTTTGGATTTATTTGGAAATATACAGCAGTGTTTTTTTGCTGATAAAATGTGTTTAATGAAAGGGGTGTAAATGGGACATTTCATCATGATATGATCTGACATCAGTTCTCTTAGCCAGCAATATAATATTTGCCAATACAATACCTCAGACCATGATGCGATACGATTACAATTTGACTTGATTCAAAGGCCTTCTAAATGATATATCATCCAATTACAATTTTTACTATCTATACACATTATATAAAATAACAGTTTAGCTAATTGAATTCTCTGACGGTTGCAAATCCTATATTGACGTGCATGACAAAAAATACACTTCAGTTTTATAAATAATGTAGGAAAATTAATTTTAAAAGCCCATGAGATCATATCAGTCATCTGTTGACGGCTCATTATTGCCTTGTGTAATGAAAACCGTGACAACAGTCCAGAGTTTTTCAGTCTTCTGTTCTCTAAATTGTGCAAATCTTATAGATTTGAAGTTACAACCTTAATGTGAATAGTTTTTGCCTCATTTTTTTCACATTTGTGCAGTATCACAGTATGGTTATAATACTCTGGTATGTTCTGAGTAATAAAAATAATTTTTAATAATACCTTTAGAAAGATGCAAACAGTATGAAGAATGTTGGGAATCTAATGATATGTTTTGCATATTTAATGGAGAGCCTCTGTCTTTGAACCCTCATGTGAGTTGATTTAGCAGTGATACATTCTCAGATATTCACAGAGGTCTAAATGATTCAAAGATGTTTCTCTTGTGGCTTTGGTGGGTGTATCGTTCTGGTCCAAAGCAGGGCTCTCTGGCACTAGACAGAAGTTAGTCATGTCTTTCTACCCTGCCCTTTGAATCAGTATTAAAACCATTTGTGAATGAATTCTAGAATGCGTCATGTTGAATGAATCATAGTTTAGTAATGTGTTCATTTGAGCATGACAAAGAATTTGTAGACTATCTTCAAAATTTAGGGCATTTTGTTTCTTTTGAAAAGAATTGATACTTTTATTTCGGAAGGATGCTTTCAGTTGAGTAGAAAGGAGAGTTAAGATTTCTGTTCCTTGCCGACCAGATTTTTTTTTTTTTTTTCAATAAATTATTATTTTATCCTGTAAGGAGTCTTTAAATTAATCAAAGTGACAGTAAAGTCATTTGTAATGTTAAAAATGACCATTTCAAAGAAATGCTTTTTGAACTTTCTCTATTCAATCCTGAATGCATCAGAACTGTCGCAAAACTGTTTTCAACACTGATAATAATAATAAATGTTTATTGAGCACCAAATCAGCATATTAGAATGATGTCTGAAGGATCATGTGACACTGAAGACTGGAGTAATGATGCTGAAAATTCAGCTTTGCAATAAATTACAAAATGTTTTTTTTTTTATTATTATTTTTTTTTTATGTCAAATCAAATTTAAAATGTATCAAAAAATTTAAATTGTACTAGTTTCTTCAAAATAGTACTGGTTTAGTCTATATTTTGATCAAATAAATGCACTGCAGTCTTGGTGAGCATAAAATATACCATAAAATAAAGGCTCGAGTGCCTTGGCTTTGCAACACAGATTTATAGATTTATAGTTTTCCCTTGTCCAAAGAGCACCGAGATATTAGAGAGTTTTGCATCCTAGTAGCCCTCTTTTTTTGCATTTTTGATACCATAAAATCAATTTTACAATTTACAAACCCCAAACTTTTAAATATCAGTGTACATTTACAAGTATGAATAGGAATCATAGTCAAAACTTATGACATTTTGGACATAATAAGTGAAAGCCCAGTAGTATCTGATAAATGATCACATTATTAATTATTAAAACTAATTCTAAATCATAAGTCATTCATTGTTTTAGAGCTGTTGGGCAGCAGTCTAAGTAGGACATTGTGGAATATCATCACAGCCAGGACATTCATGTGTCCATTCATCTGTATTTCCCCCGTGGCGACGGACACATGGTCTGAGAACAGCTGAGAGGGACTGACGAGTAGGAACAGGTGGTGTTTGAAGCAGACCTGCACTTAGTGCTGCATGCTTGTCGCAGGCTAATTGTTAACAATATAAGATTAGAGTCAGCTATGGGATTCATGTCGCTATCAGGATGCTACAGCTAATTCAGTTACATTTTTTTGTTTAAATGATTGCAGCAGAGCGAGGAATTCGTAATTGGTAGATTCAAGACCAAGAAGATTTGGTAATTATGCAAGCAAAGTGCTGTTTGCCATTGCTCATATTTGAGGTTAGGGATTTGAACAAACCCATATATTTACATTAAAGGAGTGAATTGAGCACTATTTATGAACCAGAATCACAGAGACTTGAAAAGTAGGCTTGTTTTTGACTTTGACTTGAATGAGCAACCACACAGAAATGTGCTAAAATCATACAAAACATTATTTCCGTATATTTAATTCCTTTTAAAAAGCAGAGTGAGAAGTCCACGTGTTTGGTGTTAATGTTTGTTCATGTCTGTGATGCTAAGCTAACTAGTAAGTCACTGATGAAACAGGAAATTGTTTGAAATGTGAAATGTTTTGAATTTCAGCAACAATAAGAAATGGATTATCGCTAAAATGGTGTCTCAGTTGCATCATGCTCTTGCCTGAAAACTGTTTAACTAAAGTTTTTCATTGCCTGCTGGTTTCATCAGATTTGTTTAGGATCATTTGTCACATTAGTTTACAGAATTTCCTGCTTTATTACATGACTGTATAAAATATGTCTTATTGGTCATTCACAGCATTCTGTGGTCAAATGTTTTTGTATAATGACGGCTAAACAACCTGTCTCATATCTGTCATATCACACTGCAGTCACTTTCTTCTTTCTCAAATCATTATATTATCATTACCTCCTTTTTTTGCAATAATAACTCTAAGTTTTTAACGTAAAAAGTTACATAAATTTGTATACATGCTATTATCCAGATTTTAGTCAATTTTTTAAAAATAGTATGTTTATTTAAAGCAACTTACAGTATACAGTGCCTTGTGAAAGTATTCATACCCCTTAATTTTTTTTCTCATATTTTATGTTGCTGCCTTATGTTAAACTGTTTCAAATTACTTTTTTTTTCCCCACATCAATCTACACTCCATACACCATACTAACAAACCAAAAACAGAATTGTCACAACTTCGTAATTTTTATTTATTTTTTTAAAAACTGAAATAAGTATTCATACCCTGAACTAAATATTTAGCTGAAGCACCTTTATGATCAAGGAGCTCAACTAGAGTGACCATCAGCTTCTTGGTCACCACTCTAACCAAAACCCTTCTCCATCACTTGCTCAGTTTGGCCAGGAGTCCAGCTCTAGGAAGAGTCCTGGTTGTTTCAAACTTCTTCCATTTAAGGCTAACAGAGACTACAAGCTTCTGTGAAACTTCAATGAAGCAGAATTTTTTCTGAACTTTTCCTCAGATCTGTGGCTTGACACAATCCTGTCTCTGAGCTCTGCAGGCAGTTCTTTTGACCTCAGGGCTTGCTTTTTGCTCTGATATGCATTATCAGCTGTTAGACCTTTTATTAAGACGTGTTTGCCTTTCCAAATCATACCCATTCAATTGAATTTGACACAGGTTAACTTCACTTGAAGTGTAGTAACATCTACAAGCAATATGAATGCTCCCGAGCTAAATTTCAACTGTCCCAGATAAGGGTATGATTACTTATGCAATGGAATCATTTTATTTTTTTATTTTTAATACATTTGAAAAGATGTTAAAAACCTGTTTTTTGCTTTACAATCATGGTGTATGGAGTGTAGATTGACGTGGGGGGAAAAAGTAATTTAAAGCAGTTTAACATAAGGCAGCAACAAAACAAAACGTGAAAAAAATGAAGGGGTATGAATACTTTCACAAGGCACTGTATTTTTTACTGTACGGTTGTTAAGATTTTTATGTTTTTGAAAAGTCTTTTATGCTCACCAAGTTTGCATTTATTTGATAAAAAAAATTCAAATAAAGAAATAAATGTTGTAAAATATTGCAAAATATTATTGCAATTTAAAATAACTTTTCTATTTTGATATTTTTACATATTTTAAAAAATATAATCCATTCCTCTGATGCAAAGCTGAATTTTAAGCATCATTACTCAGTGCCACATGATCCTTCAGAAATCATTCTAATGTGCTGATTTACTTAATAACATGTCTTATTGTTATCAATGTTGTGCTAACAGTTGTACTACTTAATATTTTTGTGGACACCATGGTACATTTTTTTTTCAGGATTCTTCGATGAATAGCAAGTTCAAAAAGAGCAGCATTCATTTGAAATGGAAATCTTTTGTAACTTTATAAATGACTTTACTGGCACTTTTAAAGAATTCATCCTCGCTGAATAAAAGTATTCATTTCTTTTAGAGAAAAATCATACTGACCCAAAAGCTTTGAACAGTGGTTCACTTATAATGGATAATCCTGCAGAACCTTTATCTAGTATGCTACTTACCCATCTCTTCTCATGTCGCTCTTACAATCACTGACCTTTCATTGGGAAGCCAATGTCTTTTTCCACATGACAGTCTGATCTGATGTAATATTTCCTCTAGAGTCCATTAGAAATTCCAAGATGCTTTTTCATCATCATTCACAAGAGGCACGACAGCTTTTAGTTTGGGAAATCATTTCTTGTGGATGATTGGGTTGAAACTATTTTTCACAAGCACCTTAGGAAGGAACATCTTTTTTTGGTGGAACATAAAATAATATATTTTGAGAAATATCTCAGTGTTTCTTGTCCATACAGTGGAAGTCAATGGTCACCAAATCTGTTTGGTTACCAACATTCTTCAAAATACTTTTGTGTTCTGCAAAAGAAAGAAACTCAAACAGCTTTGGAAACGGCATGAGGGCGAGTAACTGATGGTTTCATTTTTGTGCAAACTATGTCTTTAAAACTTGTGGTATCATTATTTTGTATTCTCTGCTTAGGCACAAGACAAGAGGAAAGCCCTTGAGGAGACCAAAGCCTATACAACCCAGTCCCTGGCGAGCGTGGCCTATCAGATCAATGCCTTAGCCAACAATGTGCTGCAGCTGTTGGATATTCAGGCTTCACAGCTGCGCAGGATGGAGTCCTCCATCAACCACATCTCTCAGGTCAGCCCTGGGCACCACAACACCAACAAAACACAACCAGGTGTTCCTTACCCAGCATGCTTTGATTCATTGGAGATTCAAAAAAAAAAGATCTTCTGACTACTTTTAACACAGTGAAAAATATAGAGTCAGGGTTTAAGTTGAATTTTATTTTATTGTTATAAATCCAGAAATTAAAGGCACAATATGTAAGTTTTTGCCGCTAGAGGTCGCATTTTCAAAACGATAACAAAGGCGAAGCTTGATGACGCTATGAAGGAGAGTGGAACGATGGGAGATGTTGTTGTCACCATCCAGAGATGTATGGAATTCACGAATCATGATCACGGATGAGGTAATGAATGAATTTTTTTTATTACCTGTACCTTGCACAGTTACTCAAACTGCGAATAAATTATGCATAGAAAGCGAGCAAAGAACATTTACAGGTTCAAAGAATATTAGGACTGACTTCAGTCTAGCGCGAGTATAAGCACTCTCAAAAAACTCCCATTATAATCAGTAAAGCTGATTATGCACTGTTTGATGAATGAATCTCTTACTTGCATCATACGTACATCTGCACTTTGTTGTTTTTGATGAGAGAATTCGCGAGAGAGCAGAATTCAGTCAGTGAGCGTGTGCACCGAACAAAACTCCGGCATTTCAGCGATGACTCATCTGGACGCCTCTGATTGGCCATTGCATTCATAAGCTCAGCAGACTGTGTGTGTGTGTGTGTGTGTGTGTGTGTGTGTGTGTGTGTGTGTGTGTGTGTGTTTGTGTAAAAACGCGTAAAAAGAATCATGGTGCAACATTGAGCAAATCAAAATTTAATTCTGCAGTCAACATCTTTAATTTCATTTTTATTTTATTTGCGACAACCGTAATGGATTTTAATTTAACTGTATGGCAGCATTTTTTATTATTTTTTTTTATACAAGCGCAAACCGAGGATAGTGCGGATATTGCGTTATTGATAGGCGACAATGACTAGGGACAAGCCATTATTTAAAAAAAATGGGAATTTCTCTTGGGAACTTTTGGGATAACGTAAGTACACAACTGCATGAACTATATCACACTGTGCAAGTGGTTTTTGGATATTTTATTACAAAAATCTTACATATTGTGCTTTTAAAAAACAAAGAGACAAAAACATCACCTACAGTGTTTTTTTTTTACCAGTATACTGGATTGAACATGTTGGCATTTATTCATTTGTTCCTTCATTCAGTTAAAAACAAAATTTAAATGAACACAACAGCTGTAAAAAAATATTTCTGACTAGTAAATTTGATTAAATCATTGTGTGTTAACCTTCTGGCAGCTCCTCATTTAAATTACTTCGAGGTAGGTAACCCAAAATCCTTTCCATGATTATTTTTTATTTTTACCACCATCTTGTTAAAGTAATTCTGCCTGAAATCAGAGCTGCTACTAATTGAAATTAAAGCAATACCCTGTATTTCTCAACATTGTCGCTTAAATGACTTCTAATTAAGTTTGGAAAATCTTAAATTCAAATCAGTCTCTTTGCTAACCAACTAGTTTTCACTTAAGACAACCATTTGGATCTTTACTGATGCTTTCTGAGAAATATTTACTCTTGCTTACAGCAAAACCTAAAATGAACACAAAAATGATCGCCGTAACTTATTGACAACTTTCAGTAAACCCGCTTTGAAACAATTTTTCAAATTTTCAGTTTTTCTTTCCCAGTTTACCTGCCACTGAGTGTTGCAATCGACCCTTGCAATCTTGTCATATTAGCGTGTGAGAGGAGCACCAAATGCAAAAACGATCTTACATCTCCTGCTGACCTCACATGCTCTGCTGTTCCTGACTGCCATTACTTATTTATGTAATATGCATAAATAATTAGATTTACACGGACTAGACTAGAGGGTGATTAACTGCTTTGAATATGTTTGAAATTAAATAATCATAATGCTTGACATGCCATAATAACTAGAGCCTGAGCTCAGTCCTATCTAACGTAAGCTTAGTTTTACTGCAAGCCATGATTTGTAAAGAACATCTCAGACACTTTTAGTCTCCTCTGTACATGCATCACCATTTGAACACAATGTAGGAGTGAATTCTTTCATCCAAAGTGGGAGATGGAGTGTGTTTATTAAGGGTAATAAGAGATCCCGTTCCCCCATTATGTGCTAGAGTAGATTTGCAGAGCCTTAATGGAAACTAGATCTAATGATTTGCCTTCTTCTGAAGTTAAAAGGCTCCTGTGAACTAGTTTGCCACCACTTGTCTCTAAGAAGATAGACACAAATGGCAGGCAAATTATGTCAGAAATGGCAAAGTCTCAGATCCCATCTTCGGTGTCCAGACATCCAGGCAGGAGACCTGGTAAGAGCTGTTGTGTCTGCCATTTTAAACGGAGACAATTCATCCAAAATCAGGGAACTGCCATCCTTCCCCAGAAGAAGCTATTTAAAAATCTAGTTCTTGGGATGGTAGAAAATAAAACCAAACACATAGTGACAGAAGTTAAGCGTTTCTGAGATCAACAAACCATTTTACATGTAATGCATGTGACAAGATAATGCCAATAACATTTGATGTAGTGAGAAATTGTTTGTTTTAAAATATTGAATTCTAAATCAAAGATATCTGAATAGTCAGTGAAAATTCAAATTCCTTGTAAGTTCACAAACAAAACGAAAAGAAAAGAGTGAGAATCTGATTTTATGAGCAGATTAGGAGATCATAAAAGGTATTTGTACACTGAAAAAAAAAAAGGTTTTTGCACACATATTTAAGTCAAATTTAAATACGGAATTAAGTAAAAACTACTTGACTAAATTAGCAAAGGAAATAATTCAATTTAACGTGGCCAGGTAGAGTTTTATGAGTAATTTCTACTTAATTATTTTAAGTTTACCCTGCAATACTCAAGTACATTTCACTCACGGTTCACGGTTTGTAAACTTTACTCAAACAACATAGCGCTGAATTAAAAAATGCCTATAAAGCACATGGTTAAGTTACAATCACGTATGTAAGCAAGTAGACAGCTGGTTATTCTTTTAAAGGCAATATGTTATTAACTGAATGAACACCGAGACCTGAATACTTGGCACACGATACACAATGACGGTGACGATCAGTGAATAGTGTTTCAGTATGAATGGGTCATTTTGAGTAAAAAAGGAACTCCAGATGTCACAAAACAGCAAGTTACTTAACCTAACAACAAAAGCAACCATAAAACAGTGTAAATACATCTCGAAAACTTATTCATGCCCAAGTGCATGATGAAAACAATGGGATCATAGCATTGATATTTACTTAAACAATCTTTTTAAAAATAACAAACAATTCCAAGTAAAATTTACTTGTAAGTTCAAACTTTAAATTCTACAAGCTTAAATTGAGTACTAATATTGAATTTAGTTCTTGTCTGAACTAAATTATTTAATGTAGAAATTACATTTGTTTTTCTGTAGTATTTACTTCACCTCAAAATCATTTTTATCAGTGTATGTAAAATAAACATTTGTTCCAAAATTGTGTTATTACTTATATAATACATAATAAACAAACCTTCAAAAATTATATTTATTCTACATTTAAAATATGTAATCTTTTTAAAACTAATATCTCATGTTCACCAAAGCTGGATTTATTTGATTTAAAAAAACAAACAGTGAAAACAAACATAAATATTGTGAAATATTATTACACTTTTTGCCATTACTCCAGTCTTCAGTGTCACATGATCCTTCAGAAATCATTCTAAAATATGCTGATGTGGTGCTCAAGAAGCATTCATTATTGTCAGTGTTGAACTGGCAAACAGAAAGTTCAATAGAGCTGCATTTAAAATAAATTTTTTTTATAAATCATTATAAATGTGTCTTCTGTCAGTTTTGATTAATTTATTGCGTCCTTGCTGAATAAAAGTACTAATTTCTTTAAAAAAAAAAAAAAAATGTACTGACCCCAACTTTTGAATGGTATATGTAAATTTAAAATGTATCAGTAATTGGACATGTTCTGAAATTTAAATAATTTTATGTATGGACAGATTTATATGAATCCTCTGTGAAGGTCAATAGACACTGAATTCTTTGAATTACTGTATTTATGTATAATGAGATTCATTAAAAAATTTTAATGTCATTCAATTTCTTTATCTGTTCCTATCCAAATATATGTGTGCAAGAACCTCGCTTTACATACAAATGCCTACGAATACTAATGAGGTCATGTTTCATTAGTATTCACACGTCATTTATACACAATTTGAAGCTATATATACTGGGATATGATATATTTACAGTTCAAAATTTCTTTCACTTAGACTGTGGACATTCATAAAGAAAAAGTTGCCAGACGAGAGATCGGGATCCTCACCACCAACAAAAACACATCTCGGACCCACAAAATCATCGCCCCCGGCAACATGGAGCGGCCCGTGCGCTACATCAGGAAGCCCATAGATTACACCCTGCTGGATGATGTGGGTCACGGTGTTAAAGTAAGTTTGATATGTTTGATGCTTACTAGACAAGCGTCGTTTTTTCTATTGTTCATACTTAGGTTTAGGGTTTTTGAATTAATTATAAATCAAAATTCACATGTAGAATTAATGTTGACTTGTTAGTTTAGAGAACATATATATATATAAAATTATGCGCAAACTACACCTGACTGCTTTACCGTATTAACAGTATTCAAAAGTGGATTCAACAAACTGATAAAGAACTTGACCCATCATGATCGTGTGTGTGTGTGTGTGTGTGTGTGTGTGAGTGTGTGTGTAGACCCCTCTCGGGTTTCCCTCACGATATTCATGTTATTAAATTATTCATGTCCATCAGTGTCCGCTCTGAGCTGTTATAATGACATCACTTTGCTCTCTGGACCCTCTTACCGACGTTATCACATTAGATTGTCACTATCTGAACTGAGATGTAATTAAGAAAGATGTCTTTGCCTTTTTACGTTGACCTTTATGTGTCTTTTATGGTTTTTATGGGGTGAAGCCATGATTGGTGTGGATGGTGTGTTGTCAACATTATTCACTAGCTGTTCAGCCTTTTCAGTCCCTGTACGTATAACTGAGGCATATCTTGAGGGCATGTGCCGGCAGCTCACCCCGAGACCTGTTTTAACTGCTTCATTAGTTTGGTACTGATGTGCGCTGGCCTTTTCCCCCTCGGCGGAGTAAATGCCCGCAGGCTGCCCTCATACTGCCTCGGTAATTAGGACACTTAACTCATCAAATGATGCTCTCTCTGTGTCCGTCACGTGTGATTGACATACTCCGAGGACACGCCTCTCTCCTCTGCTATCAGTCACAACTTTATGTTGCCATTATCATAATTGGTGGATGTTGGATTGATAACAATTTTTCAAAATTCAATAACAGTACAAGTAAAATTTTAAAGTTATCAAGCTCAATTATGTTACCACACCAAAATCTAATATGTTACTGAACATTACTAGTGTTTTTTGCAACTAGGTGTTTAAATTACAATTTTCAATTATTTAAAATTCTTACCTAATAAATAGGTAATAACAAAGTAAGTACTGTTTTTATATTTACCATGGTACTGAATGAACTACCCACAAATAAATAAATGTATGTATGTATCAGTGTATGGATAGACAGAACAGAGATAGAACACACATAATATATATATATATATATATATATATATATATATATATATATATATATATATATATATATATATATATATATATATATATATATATATATATATATATATATATATATATATATATATATATATATATATATATATATATATATATATATATATATATATAAAATTTATTTATTTATTTAAAATAATATTTCACAATATTACTTTACTGCATTTGGCGAACATTGTTTCTTTCAAAAAAAAAAAAAAAAAAAACCTTACCAACCCCAAAGTTAGTATATACTTCAGTCACAAATGTCTGATTTTATCCATGCAATATATATTTATATATTTTTTACATATTCGTATTTGACTCTCAAAGCAGTTACCAAATACTGTTAAGAATTATATCATTTTCATTAATGACTTACAAAAAAAGGTATTATACATTGTTAGCAACATGTTTGAGGAGTATGGGAGTGTAATATTACATTTTTCTATAATGTTATGGCATATTAACTCGTATTAGCTTAGCTAGATTGTTACCAAATACCAACAATTCTGCGAAATACGTATTTGAGGCAGTTTCCTTTGAAAGATGGTTAACATATGTGACCCTGGACGACAAAATTTTTAAGTGTCTTAAGTGTCAATTTTTCGAAACTGAGATTTATCCATCACATGAAAGCTGAATAAATAAGCTTTCCATTGATGTATGGTTTGTTAGGATCGAACAATATTTGATTGAGATGCAACTATTTGAAAATCTGGAATCTGAGGGTGCAACAAAAATCAAAATATTGAGAAAATCACCTTTAAATTTGTCCAAATGAAGTTCTTATCAATGCATAATACTATTCAAAAATTAAGTTTTGCTACATTTACGTTAAGAAATTTACAAAATATCTTCATGGAACATGATCTTTACTTAATATCCTACTGATTTTTGGCATAAATTAAAAATGTATAATTTTGACCCATACAGTGTATTTTTGGCTATTGCTACAAATATACCCCAGCGACTTAAGACTGTTTTTGTGGTTCAGGGTCACATATTTGCTATACAGCTATGATTATAGGTTTTTAACTTTTAAAATGATCTGTAATGTGTGTTAAATTAATTCCACATGTGAGTTGTTTACTGACAAAATACATGCCATTGTCACATTGCGTTATAATAAAGAACATTAGGAATAATTATATATTAGAAATACAGTGTAAGATAGAAAAGACATTTGATTTGATTTCATAATTCTGCTTTCTGTAGTAAATGAACCTGATTAGATGGTAATTATGACTGACGTTTATGTGATTATCATTCAGTTGTTTTGTGTGAGCAGCTTTGACTTTCTGCTCTGTCTTGATTCCTATCAGTCAAATTAGATCTGTGTGTTTGTTCTTTATTCAAAGGTCTTTTGTTTCGCTTCTCCTCTCTCACTTTTTCATTAAGTTAAAGTGATTAAATAACACGATTTATCTTCTCTCTTCCTTAATGCTTTCACTTAGTGGCTTAAAGCAAAGGTAAGTACAGCCTTACACCACCCACAATGCTTTCTGGCTCCTACATCACTACCACTGGTTCTTTATTTCCAAGCATCAAACTTTTTTTGTACAGTGTTGTGTAATGAACATTATAGTGCATTTTCATAATTCAATATGAGAAGACTTTTTTTCATTTATTTGTGAATAACTGGTACTATTATAGGAGTGTAATGGCTTCGTAAAATTCTGCCTGCATACAACACATCATAAAAGCATCATATTTTACTGTTTTGTTCAGTATAAATATTTCTTTGTAGTTTATGTTTGCGGCTGATTAGCATTTAGAATAAACAGATATTATCATGACTGTAAAAGTTGTCGTAATGTTGTTTTCCCCGTCAAATGTCTTTCAGCAAGGGAATAACCAGCCAGCTCGGGGAGGTGGAGGAACATTATCCAGGACTAACCCACCCACACAGAAGCCCCCAAGCCCACCCATGGCAGGGAGAGGTACCCTGGGGTAAGTCTCTATATTACACTTTTCATGTGTCAATGCTGTTTTAGTGTACCTCCATTATTAAAATGTTATAAAATATGCTGTCTTATGTGATTTTGTTATTTATACTGTCATAATTCTAGTGTTATTAGGAGTCTGGCATCTGAACATCATCATCTTTCGTATGTAGTTTCTACTGTAACAAATGTGTGTTTTTGTTTTTTTCAGACGAAACACACCGTATAAGACGCTGGAGCCGGTCAAACCTCCTGTGGTGCCTAATGACTACATGACCAGTCCAGCTCGCCTGGGCAGCCAGAACAGCCCAGGACGCACTGCCTCGCTCAATCAGAGACCCCGAACGCACAGGTACGGCTCACACATGAGTTCACAAGACAACACAGGTCTTCTGATGGGACACTGTGCTGGGCGTCCTGGAATATACACTACTGTTCAGAAGGTTGGGGATTTTTTTTTTTTGAAAGAAATTAATGCTTTTATTCAGCCAGGATGCATTCAGTTGATCTATAGTGACAGTAAATAGTTTTATAAGGCTTTTTAATAAAAGATTTATGTTCAGTTTTCTGAGTTTTCTGTTCATCATAGACTCTTAAAAATGTAATGTGGTTTCCTCAAAATATTAAGCCGCACAAATGTTTAATTTAATGTGAAACTGAAGCCTGGAGTAACAGCTGCATCACAGGAATATATACAAATATTTTAAAAAAATACCCCAAATATCGGCACCCTTGGTAAATATGATCAAAGAAGGCTGTGAAAATTAATCTTCATTGTTAATCCTTTTGATCTTTTATTTTAAAAATTCACAAACCTTTCATTGGAGAATAAAAATTTAAAATGGGGGGAAATATCATTATGAAATAAATGTATTTCTCTAATACACATTGGCCACAATTAACGGCACCCTTTTATTCAATACTTTTTGAAACCTCCATTTGCCAGTTTAACAGCTCTAAATGTTCTCCTCTAATGCCTGATGAGGTTAGAGACACCTGACAAGAGATCAGAGACCATTCCTTCATCCAGAATCACTCCAGACCCTTTAGATTCACAGCTTCTTCTCTTCAGTTCACTCATTTTCTACAGGGTTCAGGTCAGAGGACTGGAATGACCAGCAGAAGCTTGGTTTTGTGCTCAGTGACCCATTTTTGTGTTGTTTTTGAGGTTTATGTTTGAATTATTGTACGGTTGGAAGATCCAAACATGGCCCATTATAAGATTTCTAACAGAGTCAGTCACTTATTGATTTTTTTATCTCTTGGTATTTGATAGAATCCATGATGCCATGTGTCTAAACAAGATGTCCAGGACCTCCAGCAGAAATATAGGCCCACAACATCAAAAATACAGCAGTATATTTCATTGTACACATGGGGTACTTTTTATCCCTGTGTTCACCAAACCCATCTTGAGTGTTTACTGCTAAAAAGCTCATGTTTTAGATTCATCTGACCATAGAAGCCAGTCCTATTTGAAGTTCCAGTCGTGTCTGATAACTGAATATGCTGGAGTTTGTTTTTGGATGAACTAGGAGAATTTTTCTTGAAACCCTCCCAAACAACATGTGCTGATATAGGTGCTCTTTGACAATTTTTTTTAAGGTTTTCTGACCCCGAGACTCAACTATTTTCTGCAATTCTCCAGCTGTGGTCCTTGGAGAGTCTTTAGCCGCTCAAACTCTCCTTCTCACCGTGCATTAGGACAATATAGACACACGTCCTCTTCCAGGCAGTTTCATAACATTTTATGTTGATTGGAAATTCTTAATTATTGCCCTGATGGTGGAAATGGGAATTTTCACTGCTCTAGCTCTTTTCTTAAAGCCACTTCACTAATTTGTGAAGCTCAGTTATTATTTCATAATGATATTTCCGCCCATTTTAAATTCTTATTATCCAATGAAAGGTTAGATTTTTGTGATTTTAATGTAATTTTTTTTTTAAATAAAAGATCAAAAGGATTAACAATGCAGATTAATTTTCACAGCCTTCTTTGATCATATTTACCAAGGGTGCCGATAATTCTGACCACTACTGTGTGTGTATATAATATATAATTTTTTTTTTTTAGTTCTTATTTTAAAGGGGTCATATAATGCCATTTTTGTACAAGCTAAAATGATTCTTTAGGGTCTAAACTGAAAGTTTGTAATATACTTTGTAATATACTTTAATTAAAAATTCTCATTAGTATTGTAAGAAAACACTCATTTTACCTGCTCAAAAACAGCTCTGTTTTCAGCACACCGTTTTAGTGCGTGTGTTTTTAAATGCTAGTGAGCTTTGCTCGCCCCGCCCCTCTGTTCTGTGGGGCGTTTTTGACACAACACACGTGGAGTGTTGCCTTGACAACAGTTGAGGGTATATTTTGAAGAATGGCTGTAAATATGTGATCAGATAACATAACTTATTCTGGCATAATATTGAAAAACATCAATTAGAGTATTTATAGTCTTGGATCATATGCATTTGCAGGATGTAAACAGTATTTTGCAGGTATTGTGTTACCATTAATTTTCATGCAGTTATAACTGTTTTTTATTTATTTAAATTTTTTACATTACTTCTTAACAGACACCGTTATAAACCATCTACAAAAGTAAGCTTAGTGTAGTGTTATCATGTTAACTTTAATACCTGCGTACACAGTTTGTAATAACACAATAACCATAACGTTTTGTTCATTATAAACGTGGGATTATTAATTATATTGAGAACGTCGTAAATAGAAAACATGCATGTACCCTGAATGTAAACATTAGCCACATACATCGTGAAGCGTGCTAGCGATTTGCAAAGATTAATATAAAGATTAATATAAAGGTTAATTAAACGTTACACTCACTTCTTCTGGAGGTTCAGCAGGAACACGAATAGTTGGTACCGATCCTTTTTTCAGGAGCAGCTTCTTAGCAAAACCAGCTTTATACTGACCTTCATTTATAAAGCAGTCTGGTGAAAAATGATTCGTGGTTCGGACTTAGGAACATCAAAATGACTGCTGTGTTCATTATTGCACCCGAGAACAGAACACCACAATCGCTTAGACGCCATTCTGCTCATAGACAGCTCCAGCGTATATAAACAATGACGCGCGGACTATGATTGACAGCTCGCTCACGAGCAAGGGCGGGTCTGTGTTGAAACACTGCTGTCAATCAACCATCGTGGGAGGGGCGTCCGACCGTGTGGCGTCACACGGTCGAACGGCTTGATTTGAGACAGGGTAAAACAAATAAGGAGATTTAAAAAAAAACACTGGATGGATTTTTATCATTTTATGATGGTTGTGTACAGGCACTGCTAACACACATTTCAGTACAATCAACTTGTAAAAGTGCATGTACCATTATATGACCCCTTTTAAATTGTTAGAATATTTCACAATATTACTGCATTTTTGATCAAATAAAAATTTAAAAAATCACACTAGCCCCAAACTTTTAAATGGTAGTGTATGCTGAAGTCAGAAATGTCCGATTCAATTTATTTAATCTTTTACAAGAGCTAGAATGTAAAAACACCATCAGAAAGCACACTGAACATTGAATACTGGGTTTCGCAGTGATATTTTTTAAAGCTTGCAGTTGTGAGATAAAAGTCACAGTTACAAGAAATAGTCTCAATTTTGAGATATAAAGTCACGATTATGAGAAATAAAGGCGCAGAAATTAGCTTCTGTGTGTTTCTAACCCTTAAAAAAGATTTATGTTGGTGCAGTTTTGGAACATCCCTAAACTCGCCATCTTTATTTCCTTTTCCTTTCTTAAAACGCTGATGTGTCAGTGAAGTTATAGCATTCACTTACACTTATTTATTGGTCATTTTTAAAATTCTATGGCGCTGTTTAAATGAAAGTATAAATCTGGAGGTCTTCTTCTCTATGCTCATAAACTTGATTCACCTGTCATTGCTTTCCCAGCGGCCTCGTTATACTCCCTGAGGAAAACTGAAGGTGAATGAGGTTAAAAATAACTGTAAATTGTTTCTAAACCTTTGATTTATCACATTTATTCTCCAGATTCAAGTTATAAAAGGTTTTGATAGTGCCATAAATTACTTTATTGATGGGCTGAGAAATGGATGCCACTTTGTGATTTTTATGACAATGCTATTTTATGGTTGTTGGTTTAATAGCTCTTTGTAACCCATTGTCTTTCTTTGTCTCAGTGGCAGTAGTGGGGGCAGCGGCGGTCGAGAGAACAGCAGTAATAGTATGGGAATCCCTCTGGCTGTGCCAACACCCTCCCCTCCCAGTATGGCACCAGGTGACAGCTCACATTTTTCACAGTGGCCGTTAGCGCTGGGCAATGAACAATATATCAAGATCATAAAATTTATGTCGATAACATTGATAATCAATGTGGGAAAAAATATTGTGATAATATTTTGGGGCATATCGCCCAGCCCAGTTAGCCATGCTAAGTTATTTTGGTCATTCCTCCCACCCCTGATTGAGTCATCTATTTTTTTTGTACTTCTGTGACTGTCCTTTTCCCCTGTCCTGTCTGCAGTAGTTCCTCCAGGTCCAGGTTTGGGCCCAATCCCAATGTCTCAGTTTGGAACAATCTCCCGGCAGATCTCCAGACACAATTCCTCCACCACTTCTTCCTCTGCCTCTATGGTGTCAGCCACCGGCACCTACCGGCGCGCCCCTGCCAGCTCCTCCCAGTTCTCTGTGCCTCAGCCCCACCTGAACGGGGGTCCCACATACCCCCAGAACACAAGTGAGTTCAGTTCCAAGTTAGGGAGAGATATTTAGTGACCCTAAAAAGTACTCGGACCACTAAAGGGATAGTTCATCCAATTATGAATGATGATTCAAAAATGAAATTTTCCTGTTCATTTACTCACCCTCAGGCCATCTCAGATGTAGGTGTTTTTTCTTTAGTAGAACAATAAAGCAGATTTTTAGCTGAAACCGTAGTTCTTGGTAATTCATAAAATGCAATTCAGCAGCTACTGTCTTATGGAGAGTCAGAAAAAAGCATATCAGGCCACACAAAATTAATGCCTGTGACTCCCGACAATATATTGAGGTTCAGTTTGTGCAAGAAACTGAACATTATTTATAACGTTATTATCTGTAGCCTCAGGCAAACGATCTACGGTGATGTCTGGTTCGGGCTAAATGAATGTTTTTTTTTGTTTGTTTCTCATGGTTTATGTAAAAAGGTGAGTTGATTAAGATTAGTTTATTAACTTTATATGCTTTAGACATGGTTAAACACCTATGTTTCACATCATTATATGGTACTTTATTTATATAACTGCGGATATGTTACATCATTGTTTGATTACGTAAACAAACTGGTTAATCGGTTATTAGAACCTACTCATTGAAAGGAACTGTCTGAAAGAACCAGTTCACTGAAAAGAATCAGATTTCTCTGTTTGTCTGAGGCTCTGGATTGCAGCTAATGTAAATAATGTTCAGTTTCTTGCACAGGCCAATCGTTTCGCTTCATAAGACCTCAATATGTCATCAGCAGCCACAGTTATTAATTTTGACTCTAAAAATGACAGTAGCCATTGACTTTTTATTGTTCTTTACTGTTCTACTGAAGAAAAAAAGTCGCCTACATCTTGAATGGCCTGAGAGTGAGTAAATTAACAGCAAATTTTAGTTTTTGGGTGAACTATACCTTTAATTTGCACTTTAAAATGCCTCAATGCCATTGCATTAGATAACGAATATCAAGCTCAAATGTGTAATTTCTTAGACACTAGCAGCACCAATCACTTCTCTGTAATAAATGAGGTTACTGGCAACTAGCAGACCTAGTAACCGATGATCTGCCTGCTTTTCTGCTTTTCATCTCTTCATGTCACAATAACTCACAACGGCTTTTACCTTCTGTCTGTTTATCTGCCTGTGTGTAACTCTTTGGGCTTGTTTTTTTGCCTGTTATCATCTGTCTGTCTGGCTGAATGTGTATGAATGTGTGTGTGTGTGTGTATGCGTGTATCTGCGCTCCGTGTGACTCCAGTGTCTGTCGCTCCACCACCTCCTCCCTTGGCGCAGCTGACGCCCCAGATTCCTCTCACTGGCTTTGTGGCCAGAGTTCAGGAGAACAGTGAGTAATGCACACAGAAGCTTAGTGCTTAGACCTTCACATATGGTCTCCGTTTACCTACCTGCAGCCTGCACCCTCTGAATTATTCTCTGAACCTGAGATTTTATATTTAATATTTCTATTTGTTAAAATATAGATATTTTTAATAGAATTTAAACTGTGAAGTCTCTTCTTTGATAAACATGTTTTTAATTTCTAAATTTAAAATTATTTTTGATATTTTTGGGGGGCAAAAAGTTCAAATTTTCAGTGTGGTACAACAGTCCTGATATCATAATGAAGAAAAAATCATTAGAAAGAAGACATTTTTAAAAGGTGTTGGTGTTATTGGCGTTATTGGCATCTCTTTTTATTATTTCTTAGAAAGAATGCAACAAAAATTGATCCGTTGAGGAATTAGAGTATACACATGTGAAACAGTTTAGTTACAAAAAAAAAAAACATTAAAAAGTATATTCTTAGCATTTTCTTGTACCCGGGAATTATTTGATTGCATAAATAAAAACAGATTTCTTTACTTTAAATGTAATGCGTGCTGTGCCATCTTCAATATTAAGAGAAGCATTTCTAAATTTAGGATTCTGACGTTAAAACTGAATTATGTCATAGATGATGTCATAGTGAGGGTTTCTCCTCTTCTTTGTCCTCCAGTAACAGACAGCCCGTCTCCACCCCCTCCTCCGCTACCTGAGGACACGGCCTTGTTTGAGGAAGCAGCTCCACCTCCTCCACCTCCACCTGTGGATTATGATGAAGAAGACGCAGCTCTGGTGCACTACAATGACCCCTATGCTGATGGAGACCCTCACTGGGCCCCAAAATCCTACATAGAGAAGGGTAAGAGAGCACCCTCTGCCTTTGAGCTGACAGTTCTCCCTCTTCAATAAAGGACCTTCATAGATACAGTAGACAGATGGATAGACAAATGGATGGATAGATAGATAGATAGATAGATAGATAGATAGATAGATAGACAAATTGATGGATAGATGGGTAGGTAGGCAGGCAGATGGGTAGACAGACAGATAAATAGATGGATAGATATATAGATGGATAGATGAATAGATAAACAAATACTGTAGATATAGATGGATAGATCGACAGAAAGATAGATGGATAGATAGATAGGTTAGATGAAAGAGACAGAGACAGATGGACGGATAGAGAGATGGATAATTAGACAGACAGAAGGAAGGATGGTTGGATGGATGGATGAACAGGATAGATGAATAAATGGGCACATTTGTATATAGATGGATAAGTAGACAGACAGGCGAATATGGATGGATGGATGGATAGATAGACATAGAAAGATGGGTAGACGAAAATAGACGGATGTGTAGACAGACAAGCGGATGGATGGATAGATTGATAAACAGACAGACAAATGGATAGGTATATGGATGTATAAATAAATGGATAGACAGGTGATGGATGATGAATAGACAGGATCGATGGACACAGATGTATATAGATGGATAATTAGACAGGCAAATGTGGATGGAGGGAGGGAGGGAGGGAGGGATGGATGGATGGATGGATGGATGGATGGATGGATGGATGGATGGATGGATAGACAGACAGATAGAAAGGTAGGTAGACAGATAAATAGACAGATGCATGTATAGATAGACAGACGGATGGATAGATAGACAGACAGATGGATAGATAGACAGATGGATAGGTAGACAGATAAATAGACGGATGGATGGATGGATGGATGGATGGATGGATGGATGGATGGATGGATGGATGGATAGATAGGAATGGATGGGTGGATAGATAGGAATGGATGGGTGGATAGACATGATGTACAGACAGACGAATAGATGGGTAGATAGTTGGATTGATGGACAGACAGACAGATAGATAAGAGTTTCTAGCCCATGCCATCCTAACCGTGTCTGCTCTGTTTCAGTGGTGGCCATCTATGACTACACAAAGGACAAAGATGATGAGCTGTCCTTCATGGAGGGCGCCATCATCTACATCATCAAGAAAAATGATGACGGCTGGTTTGAGGGCGTGTGTAATGGTGTGACCGGACTGTTTCCTGGCAACTACGTCGAATCCATCATGCACTACGCTGACTAATGCTAAATCCCAGAGACAGCGTACAATGCAGCCAATCAGTTACAAACATTGCAAAGTGCATTAGGATATGACTGAATGTTTGTTTTCGTCCAATCGCCAATGTATCCAAGCATCTGCAGTGCTCGAGGTTTGAGGAGACAGAAGAATATGAAAAGAAACAAGTCTCACTGCTTTCTGGTTGGGTTGCCTCATATATTTTGTACATATATTACAGTGAGACGTCGCCTGTAGGTTGTTGCTAGTGTTTGTTTTTGTGCGTGTTTTGTCATCGTATAGAGACCCGTATTTGCCAAGTGTCAGCTAGGGCTAGTTAGTTTTGATTTTTCCAAAACCTTTTTTCTTGTTTTGTTTTTTTAACTAAACTGTCAAGCTCTTCCTTTACGTGAGGAAGAAATGATTGAATGTCATTTCTGGAATACTATTATGCCTGGAGAATAATTAGGCAACAGTGTAAAACCTGCGTTTCGCCTTCAGGTTTTGCTAATGTTTTCTATAATTTTACCTCATGACTTTAAGGTGAGGGAAAAGACTGATGCAGTAATGTGCAGAGATTCTCCTGCATATCAGACTAAACTTCATAAACCTGTCAATTACGAATTATATTTTGCTTATAGACAATGATGACTATTTTTTTTTTTTTTTTTGCGTTACGGCATTATTTTCATGACAATTAAGCACATTTTCCCCAAAATTCTTACTATAATGCAAAAACAAAAAATCTCATTCTCATTGCTGTAATGTCTTTCTAGTACTGCCATTAATTTATGCTGATTTAAGTATGAAAAAATGTATTACAGTAATGATAATCAGTAATAGGAATTGCTTAAGAAAAAAAATGCCTACGTTACACGCAAAGAATTCTTGATGGTCCTACAGGCTTCGTTTCCTTTATGCAAAACAGTTCTTTTTCTTTTGTGACCTAGACATGTTTTCATGAGATTCACCCATATACTGTGAGTATAAACTGTGCCAAGCTGGTCTTCGATGGTTGTTTTTGTTGAAACTGCTGAAGTATTGTGAACTTTATTATGTTGCACTGAGCGGGTGACACTGGCTCACTAGCGGAGCCAGTCTCTAGCATTGCCCGCAGATTCGAGTTACATAAAGTAGCAGAAATCAGTTTCTGTCATTGTATATTTCATGTAGGGGGACCATGCAAAGCTGAATTTGTCTTTCTGTTTTTGGCCAGTTCAGAAGTTTTGCTGAATTTAGATGATAATCCATAGATTTCTTGGGGGGTTTAGTGTATAGTACTGATGAATGTGAGCTCATAACTGTTAGCATGGCACAAACATCAAGATGACTCTGGTTTCTGGTTTTTAGAAGCGTCTCAAACTGCTGTTGAAGGCGAGCAGTGTTTTAATTTATTTAATCCAATGAAATATCTGTGAGAATGTAACTCACATAGAGCTGTCTGAACAATGACCACTTAATGTTAAGCATTGCAAGGCCTTGTCATATGATGTGCAAGTGATCTGTAATTTAAATGTTCCTTTGCAGATTATCTGCAAATAATATAATCTCTATTATCGTTTTGTATATATAATCTGTTTTTCTTTTTATGTACAGTCTCTTTTTATAATAAAGCACTCTCCTGTGCAACATACTGTGTTGGGTGTGCTTAGATGCTAGGAAGAATTTGATTTTAATACAACACAACACATAAAAATAGCACATTTTTAAGCAACGTTTTAGTCAGTCACTGTCATGGAAGTTTACAATAATCAATTATAAAACTAATCTGTTTTTCTACACCAACTCAGGGGGTGTTATCAACTCCATGAAGTGTATTAAACATTACATTATGCCAGGCTTTCTCAAACCCACTGATAGGGCAAACAAATACCATGTGACACTGGACCACAAAACCAGTCACAAGTAGCCAACAATACATTGTATGGGTCAAAGTGATCTTTAAGATAAGTAAAGATCATGTTCCATGAAGATATTTTGTAAATATTATTAAAACATAATTTTTGATTAGTAATATTGTTAGATCGGGTCTCCACGCCAGATAATATTTAGGATCCAGCCCCTGACGCCAGATCCCATCAGAAAATATAAGTTTGTCCAGTAACAGAACAACTGATCAGCAGAGCTGTTGATACCCAGAACGAGTGTTTAACAGTCTAACGGAGAAAAGCCAGAGAAGACCAGAAGCAGGAGACCAAGTGATGATGGTAAAAAGTAACAGAGTTTATTGAACAATCTTAGTTGCAGACTTCGTCTGACCAGCACAGATTCAACACTTTTACCTGTTATAACTGCTTCACAGCAACATCCCATAAACATTCTCCCTTATCTATCTCTATTCATACAGACAAAACAGTTCATGAGACTGAACAACAATGAAAATCCATAAGCAAGGAAAAATTAATAAGAAATATGAAATATAGAAACATAATAAATGAATAAACATAACAAATGAATAAACAATAAAAATACTTAATATAATGATAAATAATAATCAAATAATAAATCATATGAATGACTAATGATTTTATATATATATATATATATATATATATATATATATATATATATATATATATATATATATATATATAAATGATTCTAGATGAATAAACACACACAATTTGCATGTGAGGATCTAAGGGTCCTTCACTCCCTCCTCTTGATCATTGTATGACAAAATGCATACCTAACAATATGCATTTCTAAGAACTTCATTTGGACAGCTTTAAAGACAATTTTCTCAGTACTTTGATTTTTTTGCACCCTCAGATTCCAGATTTGAAGTTGTATCTCAGCCAAATATTGTCCGATCCTAACAAACCATACATCAATGGAAATCTTATTTATTCAGCTTTCAGGAGATGTATAAATCTCAATTTTGACAAATTGACAGTTATGACACATATGGGTCACGTATGGACAATTTACTGCCATTGTGTGAATAACGTACTTTGTAAAAAGCCAATGTAATCTGATTATGAGCAGTTTAAAATGTAATATCATTTCATTAGAAGTGCTTAATTTTCGGAATCTGATTATGTAATCCAGATTACATGAAATCAGTTACTATTCAGCATCAGGCCTTTAGCATCTGTCCACTATCACTGTTTCAGCTCAGTGCAAAATCTGCAGTACTTCTAAAAGACAAAGAAAAATCTGAAACTAATAAAGGAATTCACAAAAATTCCATCTTGCTTCAACACTTTCTTTGCCACTATTTTAAAGAAAACATTTCATTCTCCATCAAAAATTCCCAGCACAGAATCAGTTCATGTAAATGGACAGCAGAGGGTGATGTGGCTCTGAAAAGGAAAGCCCATTTCTATAACCTCACAATGATTCCCAACCTCAGGTACCAGTGGAGAGTGTGTTTTTTCCCCCACGATAAAGCAGAAATACTTTAAAATGGTAAGTTTATGTATTTTTTATTAAGTAAAATGTACATCTCAAATCTTCATTTTGTGTATAAACATAAACATGCACTGGACTGTACAGGCAGCTGGCTTCTTATATGTGATTCAGAAAGAGACTTAATCAGGTTCATGATAGCTTGTGTTCCTAAGTTCCAGTTCTATGAGCAAAACTTCTAATAAAAACTGTTTTACAGCTGGGAGGGATGTACATGGAAAGGAAGCTTTATTTATTTTGATGAATCATTAGGACATTGTTTTCATCAGAGTGCTACGAAGAGCCTGCCAACTGCATTTGCAAGAATAAACATTTTCTAATATAAAGCAGCCTAAGGTTTTGTAAATAATTCATTTGAGACATTAAAAAAATTAAAAATATCAAAGTAAAATGTTTAATTTGGCAAAGTGAATCAGTACTTTAAATGACCTTGCACAGCATACAATGCTACGGCTCAGTGCAATTTTGTATTTTATCATATTTGATACAGGCAACTAAATTAGAATCAAGAAATGTGAAACAAACCTCAGTACAATAAACTGAAACTAAAATGCACTGGACTGTTCAATTAAATCATTTCCCAAAAATAAGTCTGTAAAATATAAAACAGTTTTATTTTTACCATGCAGTCATGCAAAGAACACGATCAGTATAAAAAAAGAATATATTGACTGCAAATGTAAGGGAAAAACAGACGTCCATTAGGCTTTAATGAGTACTTTGAAGAGAGAGGACAACATCTATTGTTACCATATGAAAGTGAAAACAGTGGATGTAAACAGCCAGGTCTGATTTCTCCTGTGTTGCCAAGAGCTCAGCAGCCACATCTGTTTGTTCTAGAGGGGAATCTTCAGGATCCTGGGCTGAGGTGTTTTAGAGCCTCTGTTGGCCACATGCTCTGAGAATAAAATGCATGCACTATTACAAAGAAATTATGAAAAATAATATTATGAAAAACACTAAAATACAATCATTTAAATGACCAAACGGGGGCCTTTAGCTTTAAAAACGTAATGCAAATTAGTTATATTCAGCATTTAGAGTGCTTGTGTAGAGTGCCTATATGTATTGCATCTGGCAAATCAAGCAGTAGCTGTTACATGAAAGGACATAATAAAGACACAAACATGTAATTCATTCATACACAATTACACAGTTGCATTTAAGAGGTGTGCATGACTAGATGTGAACTGCTTCTGGTGGTTGTCAGAAGTAACACCACAAGCTTTAAACGATCCCACAGCAGGTTATGGCTGGCAGATGAAAACAAACACATGTCAGTTGTAATTAAAGATGTCAGTTGTAATTACAGATGCTTAAGCATAAAATTAACCCTGTACTAGCACGTCAAAGAGCTCAAATGATGATGATTACATAGGCTGTTCTTAAGAAACATAGATTTGGGGAGATGCATTTTTTTCAATACGATGGAAGTCAATGGGGACCAGCAACATTCATCAGAATATCTTATTTTGCGTTCAGCAGAAGAAATAAACTGTAACAACTTGAGGGTGAGTAAATGATGACAGAATATTAATTTTTTTGGTTGAACTATCACTGTAATGTGAAACCAAAACAACAATAACGATAATAAATAATAATAATTGATTAGAATGGTGATGACTGAATGCCCCTTTGAATTACGATGCCTGTTTGTGTCCATCAAACGCCATGATAAATCTATATTCTCTACATTTACCTTCCTAATATGGAGCGCATTTTAAAACTCTTTATAAATTGACTATTAAAGCTGACATGAATAGTATTACATCTGGGTGCTCTATGGGTTAACTGAGGCTTGGCGAAACCTGTTGCCAATTAAGCGTGTGGAATGCCACATATAGACATTTCCTCAGAACTTCTACCACAGGGTTCAGAGCACATGTTCCCTTCCAGACAGACAATATAACCGCTTTGGCAGTTTAAAATGTTTGTTTTATTCACATTTTTGCGTTCACAGTTTGGAAACAGTTGTCGGAACTGACCATGTGGACAATGTGTTTGGCTCCGCTCTGATTCATTCTCTGGATTACAAGAGACCCAAGCTTAAGTGTCTTTAGGATTTTTCTATCACGCAGTGCACAAGCTGCGATGGAAACTCAGAGGTTTTTATTTCTCGTCTGTCTGATGATGTGTGGAGGAGACACTGAAAGTACACCTGAAATCTGCACAGGAGCGCACTGCCAAAGGTCTCCATCCAGATCACCTGATCACCAGAGCAGATACTCAATTTATGCTCCAAGACGCCCATCGGTTCCCTACACAGTAATACAGCCGCAGCACAGTAGGACTGGCAGTCCAAAAGTAAACCCAAGGACCATCACGGCAGAGGTGTTCAACCCACAGGGATGCACGGGAGGAGGTTGTCATGGCTCGCCAAGACCGACAAATAATGATACAAAAGAGTGCAAGGGAATCGGATGTAAACTACCTGGAAGGATGCGACAAGATCCCAAACAACATTCTACAGGGTCAGATGTTGGAAGAAGCAGACTTTCTTTTGTCCATATGCAGGACAGAGCCGAGCAAGTATTGGGAGAATTTCCGGAGTTGGGAACTCGAGGGGGGCCATCAACTGGAATTCAGTTAACATGCGACATCAAACCAGGTAAACGGTGATCGTGTGCTTGGTGTTGTGAGATTAGTCCTGTGGTTCTGTAAAAGTGGTGATACACTTGTTAAATTGCACACCATGCATTCATGACCATGCGAAATTGATTACATGTTGGATTGTTGCCTGCTCCCTCAGACAGTTTGTAGAAGCATGTCAATTTTATGACGATATTAAAGCATGCATGTTATCCGTAATTTAATGTGACTCATCATTTCAATAAAAAAGTCATGCTTTTCTTTAAATTTTGAACAGGCACAAATGAGGTCCATTCTGAAGATGCATTAGTGTTGCATTTGCATTTGGCAAAAGGTCAGGATAAACTGGTGGCCCAGTTGCAAGGACAGCAAGCTGAAGTTAAGCAAATTCAGAACACGCTGAGAGAACAGCAAAATGCTCTACTGGCCCACCAAAGAGAAATACTGGACCAACAACGGATTATGTTTGAAAAGATGGACGAAGTCAAGACCCAATACAACCTTCTTCTTGACAGTGTCAAACAGCTATCTGTGCAAGGCCCACAGGGCGTCATTGAGAGCCATTTGGATGGTCTCCAGTCCCAGGTTACGACGTTTTCTCAGGAGGCCTTTGCAATGCATAAGATGAACATGGATGCTAGTGTTACAGATGCTGACAGACCTCTGCTTGGCTGTGGATCCTGCCGAGCAGATGAATACTGCGACTTCAGTGCAGACCGGCCACATTGTGAGAAATGCACTGTTTGCCCTCCGGGATTCTTTCTGGTGGCTCAATGTTCCATTCACGCTGACAGGATTTGCCAGGTACGTCTTCTGCTCTATTGCTGTGGCAGTATGCTGTCATTGAGGTTTATGTAAATAGTGCAAATGAATACACTTGCTGTCAAAGCTTGTAGTCAAATTATTAGGTAAACATCTTATCAAATACAAGATAACAACTAAAACTGTCCAACAGGACAGAGACGAATGCCTGGAGATACCAAACTTATGTAAAGAACGCAACCAGTGCCTCAACACACCAGGTAAGTTGGCTACCAGACTTCCAGACTTGTTTAAAAGGGGACATCAGAGATTGTCTTACTACAGTGAAATGAGGGGGTCTGTATTACTTACTACTGGAGAAAGTGTAATAGCTAACTTGAATCACGTGTGCCTTAATAACCAATCACATTATAGCCTTGATGTCACTGAATTTCATTGTACGGCACTCATTCGCCATTTACGGATAGCCTACCATAGGAATGAATGAGAAGTGCTGTAAGCTGAATCCCACCTGTCGCAAAAAGTCAGTGACATCTTTTGTAAAACAGCATTTTTTTCAAGGTAAACCCTAAAAATAGTACAATCCAAAAGTATTGTTGAGTGTAAAACATGTTGAAGATTAGCAGATAGTCTGTCGATTCATTAAATGATACGCCATTTCCACTAAAAAGCTGTTTATTCAGCGTAGTGAATATTCGCCTCCATTGACATCCATTAAAAAAATGGCCTCTGGTCTCCTTCCCTGCGCCAACGCATTAGCATTAGCCGTTACGCTTTTTTGGCTAAAGGTTGCAGGCTTGCCTTCTAGTGGCTTTGATATTCCCGCCCTCAGCGAGTTGTATGCTGTCTGCCATTTTCTCTGCACTCAAGCAGCTGTAGCGACAACAATGTCTCGTAAGCAATGCAGGTGTTTTGTATTTGTATTTAAAAGTGAACATAAGAGTCTTCATTTTCTTCCGAAATCAGAGTCTCTTGAGGATGCAGTGGATAATCCACTGTGGATTAGTTTTGTTTTTATGGTAACGAGTCACTGAATACACAAAAACAGAAGAGAGGGGGTGGGGTGAGCAGTAGCTCATTAGCATTTAAAGAGACATGCACCGAAATGGCTCACTGTGAACAGAGCTGTTTTTGACAAGGTACAAAGGGTGTTTTACACGACCATTGAGGAATTTTAACCATTTCATGAAGACCCTAAAGAATCATACCAACTTGTGGAAAATGGGCATCTGATGTCCCCTTTAAGATTTACTTTCTAAGAGATTTACTTTCTAAAATATTTAGATTTCTAAGCATAGTGCATTGTTTCAGGGGGATTTCGCTGCTCCGGCATGTCGGAGAGGGAAGCAGCCGCCGGGATGTGTGGGCACTCTTACTTTTACAATTCTGAGATGGAGGAGTGTCAAGCCTGTACAGAATGCGATTCTCTGCCAATGACATCCCCATGTTCGGCCTTGAATGATGCCGTGTGCGCCAACCCCTCTGAAAGCAAACTCTCGCTTTCCTGGTCTGGTAACGTTGACCTAGCCAAGGGTAGTGCGTTTCCTGAAAAGCACCTTCACATCCGTGGTAACAGTGACGGAAGCCTTCTTTCCTGCACTGATGGTTGGATAGTGCTCCACCAGCATGGGCTTGTTTGGGTTGACCATAACCTTGCTTTAAAACACGGCTGCCGCAGCTTCATTCAAGCATGTTTACGACTGAACGCTAGTGAAGATGAAGGTCGGGATCTGAGTGGGATGCGTTTGGAGCAGCGGGAGGGGAAATCTCTCCAGAGCACCAGTGTGAGTGGAGCAACTTCTGTGGAGCCAGGTCATGTACTCTACCTTACTCTTAAGAGCGCCACCAACCAGTGTAGCCAAGACAGTGAAGATGTGCACCTTCAGAGCAGCCTAATCTCACCTTTCAGCTTGCTCTGGTTGTCCCATGACACAGGTGCGGTTGCAATGACTGCTCAGGCCGTTGCTTCTGCGCATTACCACACCAACTACCGTCCTGCCTTCCGTACGTCAGCCATCTCTGACCCCTACATGGTCGGTTTGACCCATGACAACCGAGGGGTGCGTTTCAGAGAAAGTGGCACTGTGAAGTTTGTCCTCCAGCAAGCATTGTACTCCATGGGTCAAGCCTGCATCTCTGAGGGCTTCTACCTGCTTGCATACGTGAACCACAACGGAAGCAGCGCTGAGCTGACCCGTGCATTCAAGCCCGGCGTTCACTACAGAGACACATCTATTTCTCTGTCAGCAGCCACCGCTGTGGATTCTGGGGATATGCTCACCTTTGAGATCCTTGCACCCGCACAGTGCAATGTGCGCTACTTCGGTGACGACTCTGGGATTAGCATGCTCAGTCTGGTGTGGATCCCTTCAGCCGTGTCCACTGCCTTGTCGGCCTCTGTGTCCAGGAAAGGTCTCCCCTCTGGCGCAGTGCGGAATAAAGCCTTGTTCTTCCATCAGACAAGTCCAGCGGTTCCACAAGTTGCACTTGCTGGAACCAAAGATCACAGAGACTTCATCTTTCGGGAAGCAGGGACAGCAAGTGTGGCTATAGATCTGCGGCTTATCCACTCTTGCAGTCTAATCAAACTCACCTTGCTCCAACAGAGCGGGTCTCAGGGGGTTCAGCCAGCCCCTGTAGCTCAACAGATCGGTGGACACATGCCAGAAGGAAGCGTATGGGCAAGTGTGGGGCTGAGGGCATCGTTCCAGGTGCGTAATGGCACTGTGATCTTCGCTACAGTGGACTGCGTGAGAGGGCGCATCAACCAAATTGCCCATGATGCTGGAAGTAGCATGTCTATCCTCTGGACAGTTGCATAATCATAGCATGAATCTGCTAGCATGACATCAACCCTGTTGAAAAAAAAACAGCATATGATGGTTAGGTATGTTTCGATGCATGGTAGCTGGCTTGAGCTGGTTGAAGCTGGTCCTGAGCTGGTTATAAGCTGGTTATGAGCAGGAGCTAGTTGCTTAGTACCAGCTCAGGACTGGTTTAAACAGCTCAAACCAGCTGACATGCTTCAAAACATACCTAACCAGCATATGCTGTTTTTTTTTTTAACAGGGAAGCTACTTTTGGATTATGATTTTATTTAGATTCCTGGAGGGCCACAGCCCTGCAGAGTTTAGCTCCAGACCTAATTAAACACACCTGATCCAGTTAATCAAGTCCTCCAGGCTTATTTGAAAACTACATGGTTTGTGTGTTGGAGCAGGGTTGGAACTAAACTCTGCAGGGCTGCGGCCCTCCAGGAACTGAGTTTGACACCCCTGATTTAGATGCAATTGATTTGATTGCGTTTGAAAACATTTTCTAAGCTATCAAACCAATTAGTAGCTTGTTTCAGAGTAAATTTTTGGTTTAAGTAGCATTGTGTCATCAAGTGTGCTTTTTAAAAACTTTGCCGAGGAACAATTTGTGAAAATATTATGAAATAAACATTTATTCTTTTTTTGCTTACAAATCTGTGTAATAGGTTTTTGTATGGTTTAATTTTGTTAAAATAATTGCATCTAGTCCTATTCGGCAGTTTTCCTTTCATTACATTTGCACTTCATAAAACTTCATTATCTAAATGTATTTCATTAATTATTTGCTTTGTTTTCCTCATAAGTGAGGGTATGTCGTACAGCATGTTTTGTATCTTGCCTGTATCTTTGAATAAAACATTCAGTGGTAGCCGTATGTTGTTGTCTTTAATTCAGTTTCCAATAGAAGTTTATAATTAGTCACAAAACTTTGATTTTCTATTATAACCATTTATTACATCTTTGCAGGATTTAGTTTCAAGACTTTTTTCAAATGTCAATCCAGATCCTTTCACAAAAAAAAAAAAACAGAAAAAGGTAGTAAACATTTTCCAATTGAAGCAGGAATCAAATGCAGGTGTTTGTGGCACAAAGAACCAGATGGCTTTGATTGTGCTCTTTAATATGCAGGTTTTATATAAAACAGAATAAAAGAAGCCCTCTGGCCTCCTTTATATATGTGCGTTGTTATTCTTAAAGCAGAAATTATGACATTTCATTTATTACAGGTAAATCAAATGCATCCTTAATGTTTCTATAAAAAGACCATAGCTGAAACCACATCCTGAAGCTACACTAGAACTGAAAATAGGTTTATAATCTTAGGAAGCATGTACACAGACTTGCGGTTTTCCAAGACATTTGTTTAATATTAAAAGCTTTACTGGGAGCAGGAGATGACGTTGATTTAAAGTTATTCCATGAGGAGAAGAGTGTGATAGACTGAACCCTTCAAAGGGCCAACGTGAAACACTGAATTACAGCTACTTTAACAGGGTCAGGTCAGTGCTCAGAGACGGCCCTCACCATACAGCCCGCTATAAAACTTCACACAGATGGAAATTAATCAGTGTTTAAGAAAAGAAATACTGTAGACGGTTAATATCTGATTTAACCATTGCTTGTTCAGATCCCATCGATTTAGAAAATCAGACATGCAAATTTAATTTGATTAGCTACGATAATCTTCATTCCTACCGAATTTTGAATAATGTGTAAAATGTTACTAATATAATGTAACACATGAAATGTGAATCAAGTCTTTTGCGCTCTGTCAGGACAGCTGACGTGAACCTTGTGGCCTTCTCTGAGCGCAAGGGTTAAATGTCTGGTGAAGTGATGGTACAGGTGTTCAGTGTTAGAGGATGTGATAATACTACTGCTGTGTTGAAGCCTGTATTGGCTTGAAGTAAAACATCTGTAAATGTTTAAGTTTCATTGGGGGAGCTTAAAGCATTGGATTCCTTAGGTTTACACTAAGGGTTTGGTGAACTGTCCTCAGCCTGTAAGAGTGAGAATAGATTGATAAATTATTCAAATATCATATGATTTTGATGTACCTAGAGTAGAGGCTTTTAAAGAAATGTTTCATCTAAAAATAAAAATAAAAATTATTTTTTACAAAAGAAGATATTTGGAATATGTTTCAGTATGTTTGAAAGTCAGTTGTGATATATGTTATTTGGACTTCAAAATATCTTCTTTCAGAGAAAATAAAGAAAGTGTGCATGAATGTTTTCCCAGAGGACTCTCAGCCATCACAATATGAAAAGAGCTACATTTTCTTAGAAATACTTTAATTTTAACAAGCATTTATTAATTTTCATTAACAAGCAAGTCACTATTATTTGTATAGCGCTTTTAACAACGCAAATTGTGTCAAAGCAGCTTTACATCAGCTTGATATAAAGGCTTTATATCAGAAAATAGTGTGTCGAAATAGTGTCATTCTCCTCTGGCCAGACAAAATCAGCAGTTTAAATCTAGGCTAAAGCAGAGTCAGATTGTGCAGAGGACTCGTCTGGCTCCTGTGGTCTTGTCCTGATGGCCGTCTAGGAGACAGCGTCTTCACTGGGGATCTTTCTCTGGGGTTCATCTAGGTGTCCTGATCTCTGCTGATGTTCAGGGCTGTAGAGGTCATCTCTAGATGCTGATCTACCATCTGATCTGGATACGGACTGGATCTGGGTGGCTACAGTGATCTCAGAATAAGAAAGAAACGGACTAATATTAGCGTAGATGCCATTCTTACGATGTAACAAGTACATCAGGTGTTTTGGGAAGTGTTCCCGGTTCCGGTTGACCTAATTAATGCAGCCTAACAATCCTTTAACAGATGCGGTAGTGTATTATGTGTAAGCCAGGTTAAAGAGATGGTCTTTAATCTAGATTTAAACTGACAGAGTGTGTCTGCTTCCCGAACAGTGTTAGGTAGATGGTTCCAGAGTTTTGGCGCTAAATAGGAAAACGATCTCTCACCCGCAGTTGATTTTGATATTCTAGGTATTATCAAATGGCCAGAGTTTTGAGATAGCAACAGACGTGAAGGACTATAATGTGATAAGAGCTCACTCAAATACTGAGGTGGCAAACCATTCAGGGCTTTATAGGTTATTAGCAAGATCTTAAAATGTATATAATGTTTGATAGGGAGCCGTGCAGTGTTGACAGAACTGGGCTAATGTGGTCATACTTCCTGGTTCTAGTAAGAACTCTAGCAGCTGCATTTTGAACCAGCTGGAGTTTGTTTATTAAATGTGCAGAGCAACCACCCAATAAAGCATTACAATAATCTAGCCTCGAGGTGATGAATGCATGAATTAATGTTTCTGCATTTGACATTGAGAGCATAGGTCATAATTTAGATATATTTTTAAGATGGAAAAATGCAGTTTTACAAATGCTAGAAACATGTTTTTCGAAGGAAAGATTGCTATCAAAAAGTAGGTTCCTAACTGATGACGAAGAATTTACGGAGCAGCCATCAAGTATTAGACAGTGATCTAGGTTATTACATGCAAAAGCTTTTGGTCCAATAATTAACACCTCTGTTTTTTCAGAATTTAGCAATAAGAAATTGCTAGTCATCCAGTTTTGGATATCAACTATACATTCCGTTAGTTTTGCAAATTGGTAAGTTTCATCAGGTTGCAAAGAAATATAGAGCTGAATATATCATCAGCATAACCGTGAAAGCTAACACCATGATTCCTAATGATATCTCCCAAGGGTAACATGTAAAGCGTGAAAAGTAAGGGGCCAAGTACTGAGCCTTGAGGTACTCCATACTGCACTTATGATTGGTATGATACCTTTTCATTTACTGCCACAAATTGATGGCGGTCAGAGAAGTATGATTTGAACCATGCCAATGCACTTCCACTAATGCCAACATAATTTTCTAGTCTATTTAAAAGAATGTTGTGGTCGATAGTGTCAAATGTGGCGCTAAGATCCAGTAGCAGTAATAGAGAGATACAACCACAATCAGATGATGGAAATCAGCAGTTTAAATATAGGCTAAAGCAGAGTCAGATTGTGCAGAGGACTCATCTGGTTCCTGTGGTCTTGTCCCGAGTAAAAAAAAAATGAGCGCAGTCTCATGCGATTTGAGATCGGTTTATAATTAATTAATTTTTTGGGGTCAAGTTGTGGTTTTTTAATGAGAGGCTTAATAACAGCCAGTTTGAAGGTTTTTGGGACATATCCTAATGACAATGATGAGTTAATAATATTCAGAAGAGGACCTATTACTTCTGGAAGCACCTCTTTTAGGAGCTTAGATGGAACAGGGTCTAACATACAGAGATGAGAGATGGTTTAGATGATTTAACAAGTTTATACAATTCTTCATTTCCAATAGAAGAGAATGAGTGGAATTGTTCCTCAGGGGATCTATAGCATACTATCTGATGCGATACTGTGGCTGCTTGGTTACAATTTTATCTCTAATAGTTTCGATCTTGGAAGTAAAAGTAAAGTTCATAAAGTCATTACTACTGTGCTGCTGAGTAATGTCTGCACCTGCTGATGTTATATTTTTTTGTTAATTTAACCACTGTATTGAATAAATACTTGGGTTGTGTTTGTTTTCTTCTAAAAGAGACGTAAAGTAATCAGATCTAGCAGTTTTTAAGGCTTTCCTGTAGAATAGGGTATTTTCCCGCCAAGCTATACGAAATACCTCTAATTTAGTTTTCCTCCAGCTGCGCTGCATTTTCCGGGCTGCTCTCTTTAGGGCGCGAGTGTGCTCATTATACCACGGTGTTGGACTCTTATTCTTAATCTTCCTTAAGCGTAAAGAAACAACCATATGTAAAGCGCTAGAAAAGACAGAGTCCATAGTTTCTGTTACATCAGTTGTTCTGAGCTATTGGATAAACTGAGGAACTGAGATTATTTAGAAGATTATTTATAAAGCAGTCTTTTGTGGTAGAAGTGATGGTTCTACCATATTTGTAACAAGGAGTTGGCTTTACAGCTTTAGCTATATGGAATATACAGGAGACTAGATAATGATCTGAGATATCATCGCTCTGCTGCAAAATTTCAACCCCACTGACATCAATTCCATGTGACAGTATTAAATCTAGAGTATGATAGAGTATGAACACCAATAGAGTTTAAAATGTCTATAAATGCTGATCCCAACAAATCTTTTTCATTATCAACATGGATATTAAAATCACCAACAATTAGGACTTTATCTGCAGTCAGCACTAACTCCGACAGAAAATCAGAAAATTCTTTAATAAAGTCTGTATGGTGCCCTGGTGGCCTGTATACAGTAGCCAGTACAAACATCACAGGGGATTTATCATTAATACTTGTTTCTTTGGATAACATTATATGCAGCACCATTACTTCAAACGAATTATACTTGAAACCCAACCTCTGAGAGATACTGAAAATATTCCTATAGATTGTAGCAACACCTCCCCCTTTACCTTTTGGACGCGGTTCATGTTTGTAACAGTAATCTTGGGGTGTAGACTCGTTTAAAGTAATGTAATCATCTGGTTTTAGCCAGGTTTCTGTCAGACAAAGCACATCTAGTTTATGGTCAGTGAACATATCATTTACAAAAAATGCTTTTGTAGAAAGGGATCTAATATTCAATAAGCCAAGCTTTATCATTTGTTTATCTGTACTACATCTGTTTTTTATTTGTTGAACATCAATTAAATTGTTACTATTACATTGGTTTGGATGTTTTCTGTATTTTCTAGTTCGGGGAACAGACACAGTCTCTATAGAGTGATATCTTGGTGAAAGAGTCTCTATGTGCTGAGAATTAACTGACTTCTGTGACATGAGGCGGCTAGCAGACGGTCAGTTTAGCCAGTCTGTCAAATATATTGTGAAAAATTTACCTTTAATTGTTGTTCATATATATTTTTTTTTACAATTTGTAGTCTTTAATTATTTAAAAAGAGAAATCTGCATATTTTTGTATATGTTCACTGGCCCCAGTGCTATCTTTTGCAATCTCATGTCTTCAGGTCTAGCAAGAACAAACAAAATTATTATTATTTTTTATTATTATTTATAAAAAAAAAATCTGTAAAAAAAGAATCCACAACAGGGGTGTGTTTAATCTAATTTAACATGCTTTATTGATAATGTGCACTCAATATTCTTTGACCACTAGAGGGATATTGGTCTCTAACCTGATATTATTCATCAATATCTTCTTCAATTTCTCCGCTCTCCTTTTCACATTATCTCTAAAAACAGACATATATTTTGAAGCATTGCAATAATTAGCTCACAGCGCTGCTTTTACAATATTAACAGTCACAACCGTATAACAACTGCTGTTCAAAAAAATAAATGCCCAGTGTTACAAAGCATTATCAAAGACTGACGCACTAACCACCTTAGCTCTTCAGCAAGAAAGCATCAGCCATACATCGATATATTTGGTTTATAGATGTGAAAACATACAAAGATCCTGTGTGAACAGACAGAGTATTAAATAAAGCATCACCCTTTGTGCTCCACGATTTGTCCTGTAAAAGAAACGGATGATGAAGTACTGAGCTGTTACTCATGACTTTGTCAAGGCACATGTATTGTGAGTTAATGCAGAGGTCAAATTTACTGCAATTAAAAACTCTAAAACTATCAAATGGAGCACCTTTTTAGTTTTGGGAATGTGTTACGGCAATGTTGTGAGATGATTCAGACCCATAATTAAGTACTGATGACAAAATGAGCTAACATGTGTTCTCTTGTACAGTAAGAGATGATCCTAAGTGATTGTGTATGTGTTTTTCTAGGCAGTGTTGTAAGAACTTTCTTTCATCAGTAGGGTTAGTTATTGGCTCCACCTGACGGTGACTCAGTGAAGTATTTCTATGAGGAGCCGCTTGAAGTCACCGCCGCACTCCGAGCTCAGGGCATCCTTCAGGGTCACGTCATATTTCTCCAAGTACATGTCTTTGATGGTCTCCAAATCCACCTGGAAGTGAACGTAAAAATGGAAAAGACAATATAATTTCCCCTTCTAGCACTTCATGATATAAAAGGCATAAAAATCTCTACCTCAGAGCGTCCCACAATAATACGTATGAGCGTGTCCTCGTCTGTCCCGGCTCCTTTCATGGCAGCGTTCAGACGACGGGCGAAATACAGCTGCGGGTTTTTAGCACATCGCACTGTTCGAACAAAAACAAATCACTTTATGATCTGTGTAGCTATCGAATATCAAGCACATGAAGTCCTGCTGTATTCTTTTAGGAGCTTACAGTCACTGCAATATGACTCTGATTCAAAAGAGCGAATTTCCTAAAGGCTTTTGAATAGTTATAGTTACCCAGAGTAATGTAACAGTCCTTTAATGTTCCTGTAGCCTCACTGTCTATTGCATCCAGGATATCTGTTCCAGAGAGCTATGCAAAAACACAAAAGAGAAACCAGAGACTCAGAAAGAATGCTGAAACGCTCCTGTAAAGCAGCGGTGGGTATAGCTGGCGTTTGACCGTACAGTTTCATATATCTTGAAGGTGGCCTGAAGCTGTAGGTAGTTCCTGTGAGTGAGGATGTAGGTGAAAGTGGACTCGTCTGTTCCAAAGCGGCCTTCACCCGCCTGTGGAAAACCAACAATACGGAGGCTAGTCATTCACTCAGTCAACATAATAACAGGGTTGCCAGGTTTGTCTGATAAAGCCAATCAAATACATTCCAAAAGCCAGACCAATGACCGATAAAACAAGCCTAAAACCAAAACATGCCAAAAAAGTCCCTATTATGCATTCTCAAATTTCCTATTTGTATTTTGCAGCTCTTTAGGGAGTTCATTGTATAATATAATATAATATAATATAATATAATATAATATAATATAATATAATATAATATAACCTTTAGTTATCACTGATCAGCAGTTGGTTGTTAAAACTCCTTAGATTCAAATTCTGTTGATGTGAAACTAAATTTGCAGGACAAAAAAATCATGTACCTGGCAACTCAATAATGATATACTTGTATAAAATAATAACTAGTTATAAACTTCTTATATGCAGAGTTGTAACAGCAGAGTAAAGCTCACCTCAAACAATGATGTTGCGTCTTGTTCTGCCAGTGCTTCATCCACTTCATAAGACTCGTCCCTGTTGGCCTGCAGGTGAAGGTCAGTTCTTTATAGCAAATGACAACCTTGGTATCTTCAGTGGATACATTTTTCCTGGTTAATTTTTAGCTATAACTGCAGATACTATAGTACACTAACACAAAAATACAGGTGATCGTGACTTTTTATCTTTAATAATTCAGACTTTATTCTCACAATTCTGAGAAAAAAAGTCAGGATTGCAAAATATAAAGTCAGCATTGTGAGATATAAGCAATTCCAGTATTTTGACATATAAATCAATTGCCAAAAAAAAGTCACAATTACATTTTTTATTCTGTGGTGGAAAAAACTATTTCAAATTTATGAGAAAAAAAAAGTGAGAAAAAAAGAATTGAGATGTAAGCCAGTATTCTGAGTTAATGTCTCACAATTTGGACTTTTTTCTCTTAGAATCTGTGAGGAAAAAGTTAAGAATTCTGAGATAAAAAGTTGCAATTACCTTTTATTCATTTTTTTTCACAAGCTTCCCTAATTAGTACAAAATAGCCAAAGCAAATTTATTGGACACAAGCTCCTTGGTGTTTTTATATTTTACCTGTAGGAGAGAAACCAGAAGATTCCTCACTTCTCCACTAGTGTCATCTTCAATATCAGCCTCCAGATCCCGCTCATGAACTGATGATCAAAAGATCAGTAACACGACTATAATCCTGCATTATTTTTATTATCAATAATATTACGGTCACAATAATGAGGTAACAATAAATCACGCCTTTTCATTACATCATGAATTTACAATTATATCTGATCAAGGTTTACCTTGCATATACGCCTCTTTGCAATTCATAATATCCTGTTAATGAAAAATATACGAAAGTGATGTTTATCAGTAGGGATATGCAATCAATTATGAAACCATTCCTTTTCAGCTGTGTTTGATGCTAAAATAGTAATAGTCAGTGACTATTTCTTCTAATCTAATAAGGAATAACCTGATTGATGCTGGTGCAGAGGATCTCCACCAGCACGTCCTCATCTGTCCCAGCACCCTTCATGGCTCTCCTCAGGTCTTTAGCCATGAAGATGTGAGGCGGGTCCAGCATGGCCACAATTGCTTTCTCAAAGCTTCCTGTGAGTTCATTCTTCAAGACTTCCTCCAACTCCTTGACAATATGATCACAGACCGAGAGGGCAAAACTAAAAAATGGCTCAAATAGATGTTGATTCACTGTATATTAACCTATCAATCAATGAATAAAAAAATAATAAACTTCATTCAACTTTCATTCCAAGGATTTTGTGTGTAAATTTGTTATACCACTAATATTTAACATTTTAGTCGATTTAGTTACGTAAAGAACATTAATGGTTCGATACAATACTTTCCATCTTTCCATGAGCTCTACACAATTATTAAAAGGGCGAAAGCATAATGGTTAGAAACTTTACACCAGTTACCTAATGCAGTCTAAATCAATATAATGTGGTGGAGAGGAAAATTAGAAATCATTTGGTCTATGGCTTATGTCATATATGAGAATAGGGTGTTTCTTCTTATAAGCCACTTTATATTTGGGAAAACTATATTTTTCATTGATTATGATTCACTAATGTACATTTGTCAGTTAGCTGACATTTCAGAGTTGTGACTCACGTCGTCATATTTTTCAAAGTAGGCTTGTTTAATCTCCACCCGCTGGGCTGCAGAGCGGTTCGCTAGAATGGAAATGATGGTCTCCTCGTCTGTTCCTGTGAACAATAGAAGATGAGCTCATACCTCATAATGTCAGTCATTCCTCCAGCAGACTACAGGCCTCACAACCCACCGGTTCAGATTCAAAAGGAAAGGAAAGCTGAACATGAACTCACCCTCAGGCCATCTAAAATGTAGTTTGAAATTTAGAGATGTAGCAAGAAATGTGGCATTACAACACTTACTCACCAACGTATCCTCTGCAGTGAATGGGTGCCGTCAGAATGATCACAATACAAGTAATCCACACCACTCCAGTCCATCAATTAACATCTTGTGAAGCAAAAAGCTGTGTGTTTGTCCATCATTAAGGTGTTTTAACTTCAAACTGTCACTTCTGTCCAAAATATGGTTCCATAATCTATAATAACGCTTCCTCCAGTGAAAAAGTCCATCTTCTGTTAATCCATCAACATATTTGTTTAGAACTTTCTGGACTGTTTTCACTTGTAAACGTTGCTTGCTCTGTGCATACTTCTCTCCCTATTCAGACAAGATGACTTTTTCAATGGAGAAAGATATTTTATGGATAGAGGACTCGTATTTTAGCCAGAAACAACAGTTAAAAACATCTTTGTTTATTACAAACAGCTTTTTGCTTCACAAGACATTGTTTAGACTATTGTGATGTCTTTATGAGCTATTTAGACTCTCATTCTGACGGCACCCATTCACTGCAGAGGATCCATTGATGAGCAAGTGATGTAATGCTAAATTTCTCAAAATGTATTTCAATAAAGAAACAAAGAGTGGCTTGAGGGTGAAGAAATGTTCAGCTTTTCCTTTAAAGTCTGCATGAAATCAAAACTGATTTACTTAGTAAGTGCAGATTACTAGCCTTGCGGTGAACAATTCATCTGTGCAAGTTACTCCACAAAAGGGAAAAAAATCGTCTTTGCAGTCTTTAATTTGTCAAAAATTTGCATCCCCTTGGAATGACTTTCCTTCTCTGATGATTTCAGATTTTTTCTCAATCAATATACCATTTCACTCAGAAATACGTCAGAAGGTGGTCATAAATTCTGTTTCATGCAATCTTCAAAAGTGCTATATCATCATATTGCAAGTAAAAAAAAAACATCACCCATTTTTTATGACAGTTTTCCAACAAGTGATTTTTTTTATTCAACCTACCCATTCCTTTGCAGGCCTTACGGATTGCCTTGATGTCTGCCACCACATCAAAGTCCTCATAAGGAGTTACTGTGGGCTGAAATGAAGGTTGTGTAAAATCATGTGTTATGCAATTAAACAACTGCGGTTTTAATTTACATTTACATCAAGGGATTCTGAAATAAGCAGTTCATTCCTTGTTATGTTGTCAAAAGATGTGATGAGTGAGTCCATCAGCATGTTTTTGAAGGGTTTGTGCATGAGATCACTGCAGCAGAGTCTGTCGGGGAGGAGGGGCTCTGTCTCTAACACACAGAGCTGAGTCATGGGATCTCTGGGCAGGGACGGGAATAGCGGAAGCGTCCTCTGCCTCGCCCACCGCCGTAATAACAATGTGCACTTATTGATAACAGAAACAGTTATTCGTTTTTAAACATTCCTTTTCCTCTAAGAGAGTATAATACTGCTCAAATCACAGTAGAATACAAGAAATAATGATAAATACAAAATTTGTATACGGAAAAAAAATATTAAACATTATAAAAAAATATTTCGTTTCGAAATTGTAATAATAAAAGTGTACGAAAAATGTTAAAACGTCGAAATAAAACATCAAAATGTAACGCTAGAAACTCGTTTGCGTATAAGTATTTTTTATGTCGTCCGTAGTCCGTATTTGCTGCATCCGTAAAACAAACTTTAACATCCAATACCGTTACCTATAGTGAAATAAACTGAGAAAAGTGAAAAAAAGAAACAAATTTCAACTTGTTTTACTCACTTGAACGTTGCCCATCTTGTGATGCTGATGTGAGTCTGTGACTGCGCGCGCTCTCGCTCCAGCCGAAGACGCACTCCGCATCCCTGACGTCACCATGTGCGTTTTACATTTTTATCCGATTTCATTTCTATTTTTTTTTTAATCAATAACAATGTTTTCAACAGAAAAGTAAAGCGGTTTACTTTATATGCCAATAAAACGTGTTATTACTGCTTTTTTGGCTAATACCAAACCGACATTTATTGAATTGATGAGATTATATAAACAAAAATATCTTTCTTCATTCACCAGGAATGAAACAAATGTGCGTAGGCTGATACAAAATTTAGTGAGCAGAATCATTTGATTTAAGACAAGAAAGTCTTTGTTAATTGTGTCCCGGCAGCATCAACCTACTCTCTGCATGAACAGTGCTTTGATTCCGTGTTTACCAGAATAATAACATTTCTATGTTTCCTTGTAAAGTCATATATTGTAGTAGGTCTTGTCAAATATTTTATATTAAAGTTATTACATTTATTTTTTACAGAGCACAGCTTTTTTTTAAAGAACTCAATAAAAGGCATTCATTCATTTATGTAATGCACATAGGCAGTATTGCTAAAAGAAGTAAACAGAGGCATGCGTGTGATCTCTTGTCCTGCGTGAATAGCAGGAAATGCGTCGGTTTATGTAATGACTTTCAGCATTAATGATGGATGGATGCACAGCAAGCATGTTACAAACAACTCGTTCACATTTGACACCTGAAACCATTGATTTTTATTCAATTGCATTATTTTTTAATTCTGCTCTATTCTATAATTGTGTTGGTCCATATCCTGTTCTTTGACATTGAGAGCATTCATTCATCCACGTCTACGGTGAAGCTCATAAATATTAATTAGGCACGTTATTGGGTGCGTCAAGGAGGTTACTAAGCAACGTCAGATAACGTTATTAATATTATTGACCTGCGCTTTTATTTAGCAAAAATACAGAAGAGAACTACATACGGATAATTCAGTATGACTATTTATACGATAATAAATTAAAATGCCTCCCTTCTTTATGCTTAAACAAACCAACATGCAAAATATTCGGTTGCGCGGTCGCTCGTTATGCGCATGCGCACTGTCAGTTCTGTCAGCTGACTTCCTGTCTGAGGGAGGGACTGCTGCTAGTGTCCCGCTAATCCTCCAGATCCCGAAAAATACCACGGAGAGGGAAGGGAACTGTCCATTCCGCGCCTATCTGTGCGGACACTAAGTAGGTATGGTCATGTTTTTAAAATAAGATTACGCGAGGACCGAAATTATTTGAATTTCGACCGGGAAGAAGGGTTTTCATCATCGAAATGACCAGCGAAATTTCGATACAGGTCTCGAGGGAAGGAACAGACCAGTTCACGAGCTCACTTACTATTAATGACTCTTCGTCAGTTTGAATAATTAATATCCGTTACAAGATGACGGATGCGCGGTTGGCGATGTGAAAACACGCACGTTTAGAGAAACATCATGTCTTTCAGTTGGCAGACATCTTGTACTAATTATGCCGCGATTAAACCACACGGGATGAACACTTCCTGTTCAGCGCCTGTACATTGAATGAATACTAACATTATTTACCGTTACGGTGTTTGCATTGCAAACGCTTATATTTACATAATCTCGCATTTTTGACGACATCAGTACGTTCTGTTATTGAAGAGCATGTCATTTGTCTGTCTAGCCATGCACCAACAAATATACTCTTTTAGTTTTCAAGATATTTGACCCTGGACCACACAACCAGTCACGATACTGAATAAATTAGCTTTCCATTGATGTATGGGTTTTTAGGATTTAACAATATTTGGCTGAGATACAACTATTTGAAAATCTGGAATCTGAGGGTGCAAAAAAATTCTAAATATTGAGAAAATCGCCTTTAAAATTGTCCAAATTAAATTCTTAGCAGTGCATATTGCTAATCAAAAATTAAGTTTTGATATATTTACAGTAGGAAATTTACAAAATATCTTCATGGAACATGATCTTTACTTAATATACTAATGATTTTTGGCGTAAAAGAAAAATGAATCATTTTGATCCATACAATGTATTATTGGCTATTGCTACAATTATACCCCAGCGACTTATGACTGTTTTTGTGATCCAGGGTCACATAGATGCTTTTAACATTGGTGAATATGTTTATTTTATAGCCAACTAGTGTTTTTATCTCTTAAACTACATTATTTGGGTTGTCACACAAGCCTAAACTGTTGAGAGTTCACCGTCCTGCCTGCTTTATCTGGTCTCACTTGTAGGGCTGAATGCCTCTCAAATCTTATCAAGGTCCCACAGAGCTCTTCTATCAGCCAGTGAGCGTCATATTCATTTTCATTGTCCTGTGAATTATAGGAGTGAGGTCCCACCATGGAATGTGAGGTCTGAGGGGCAGCCACCATGATTGGAGGACTGTTCATCTACAACCATAAAGGGGAGGTGCTCATCTCCCGCGTCTACCGCGATGATATAGGGTGAGTGAGTTCATCATGGGTGGAAAATGCTCTTAAAACGGCTTCTGATCTCAAGGACTAGACTTGTGAGTTGATAGGCTTTCTCAAAACCACATAATCTGGAGACGCGCTGGTAAGCAGTACCAAAACACAACCACCAAAGCTTCTCAGAACACCTTAGTAACACTTTGCCATCACGTCTACCAACTTACTTTTGCACAGGCAAACTCTAAATATTTAGCACTAGTGCGAAGGTGCACGCGGTAAAAAATGATGCGAATATTAAGGAAACGATGGCGGATGGAGGATTTCTTCTTAAACCAGAGGTGGTAAACATGTTGGTATTCTTGTGAAAAAAAAAAAAAAAAAAAAAAAAACATGCAAGCACTGTCACCACAGCCAGTTTGTTTTAGATTTCTTTTTGTTTTAATTTTGACAAGCTTGATATCTTTTCTGTTTACCTTATGTTACGCTATGGAGGCTTTCTTTGGTTTTTTATTTATTTATCTGATTCCTCAGTGTTTGCTAAACATTCTGAAATTTATTAGTCGGTATATAAATCAGCATGTGGTGTAGGGGTGTGCCATATCGTACCGCCCACGGTAATACCGGTATTTTTACATGATAAAAAAAGTGTCATATCGCGATGTCAATTATATATAATGACACAATGGCGTATTTACTAGGGATGCACTGAAATAAGAAAAAAGACAGAATAAATTGTACCAAATAATGACACTGTGCGATCAAATAGAGGTTTGCACACTAATGCAGCAAACATGACGGCAGTGTCGAAGCATTTAAAACTGTCAGAGAAAGACGCAAAAACCATTACAAGCACCGACAGCGAGAGACCATTTAGTACTGCATCGCATGTCTGCGATGAGAAGAGGAAGAGGTGGTTGATGCTGGTTACTGTATGATGATTAAAATCGCGAAATGCCTTAAACAGTTAATCACACTGCAGAACATTATGTTTTCTAATACATGCATGAATTGCATTCAAACAGCACTGCAGGAGCTCGCGACGCTGACTCAGGGTTCAAAGTGCAAACAGCGATGGAAATCTGCGCTGAAACTGTTACTCATCAGTTGTTCAGTAACACTTTTATGAATTTTTACAAGGCATGTGACAATGTGATACATTCGTCTTCCCAAATTAGTAATGAGAATAATTTATAAATCTGCTGCTGTCAACCAACAAAAAGAAGCACTGAAGACTTCCTGCAGGTTTCCGTCAAAATAAAAACTCCATCAGCAGTCATAAATGTTAGTATTGTAATATTACTGTTGTTCTGTTAAATAAAATTAAAAAGTAAGACCATAATAATGATAATAATTACAACAGCTCTATTAATACATTTATTTTATCATTCTCACACAGTGTTCAAATTGGGATCTGTATTATTTTCTAATGTTTTAGAAGAATTCCCTTCTGCTCAGCAACGCTGCATTTATTTGCATGAAGGGGGTCTCAAAAATGGCCACAAAATATTATTTTACTAACTTATTAATTTTAAGTTAAATTGTGCTTTGTTTGATTTAATGTCTGCTAGAATGTTAAAAAAAATGTTCAGTGTTAAATAAGTATTTTTAAATTGTTGTTTTGTATTAGTGTACAATGTTTAAAAATAATAATTTATTCCATGTAGAGTCCATTTCATTCATTTAACATTTAATATTGGAGGCATCCAAGTTATTTGACACATTTGAACATTCTTTTTTAAAAAGTAACGCAATAGTTACTTTCCCTGGTAATTGATTAGGCTACTTTTATAATGATGTAGCTCAGTCAGTTACTATTTGTTAGAAATAACTAGTAACTGTAACTGATTACTTTTTTAAAGTAACTTGCCCAACACTGGTCACTACTATTGCACTATAATGCTGCTTCTGCCACCTTATGACAATAGATTTAGACTTTGAATTAGGTAGTCTGTCATCAATGACAGTAGCTCATTGGAAAAGGATGGAAAATGCCCTTCACTGTGTTTGCACTAATAAATGCTGCTGCCTGCCAGCTGCAATCACCAATAAAATGCTGTTCCCTTTTTTTCTTTTTTTTTCATAAATATCATTATCACAAATATTCTTCAAATATCGTCATATAATTTTGAGGCTATATCGCCCACTCCTAATGTGGTTTATGCCATGCCTCATCTTATTAGTTTTTGTTAATAAACCTTAAGCTTGTTTGTCATTGTAGCTTACTGTTTTATTGTTGTGCTTTTTAATTAAGAATAACAATAAATCCATCTTTTCTTTTAGTCTTAAAGAGTGAAATGTGTATAGATGTAAGCAAAACAGATTCTTGTAAAACATGACAACAAGATCGCGAATTCGAAAGCATCCAAAGCCTGGCTTATATCGTAGCAAAAGAGGAAATCCTGTTCACAAAATTCAAATCACAAATAATACTAGGCTACTGATGAAAAAGTATGGGTTGAATGTTAACCATATAACTATAAATTATGATATTGATTGATTAATCCCATGATGTAGCAAAATAAAAATATTGCAGACGAAATCATGTGCTCGTGCGACCGACTGAGAAAGTTAGTCACAAAAGAGCGACCAGTGGGAAGAATGAATCTATAGCCCTGTGTTAGAAATAATAGAATACATTTTGGGGCGAATAGACTGGCCTTATTATTAATGTGCAAGCTCAGCAGGGTTTAAACTCTATATCATTGGGGTTATCCTGTTAGGGAAGAGGGAGGATGACAGGATGTTAGAGAACAGGAAGCATTACTCCATTCCATCACCATAACAAACTAAATTTCATTTTTCTGTAACCATAAATGAGGAAGTATTGTTTTTTTCTTCCCTTCATAGAACCTCAGATCAAGTTTTTGTCCTCCATAAAGATTTCATCGGTGTGTTTCCATTACTGTTGTCCATTTACACATGCAGCCCATGTTTGTCTTTCTCCTTTTTCCTTGTATTTATTCCCCTCATGCTCTTTGTCCTTTGTACTGTTTTTCTCCATGTTCATTGTGGCTACTGTAGCACTAGGTAAGCGATCCTACTACAACCAATGACCCAAAAGCATGTTTTTAGACCTCAGCAAGCAAGCAACCAATCACTCTGACGCATGTCACCAGTGACCCCCAATCTAGGGTTGGGCAATATAGCCAAAAATAGTTATCTATCTGTGTTTTAAGCCTTTTAATAATACATCTAAATTTTTGCAAACGCCAAAAATATTAAATTACAGCCAACGAGTCAAAGACAAGACATAGCATTTTGTATATTATATTTTATATAATGTTTCAACATTATATAAAACATTTGTGAAAATAAAATGTCAGAATATGGGTGAAATAATGTTCCATCGTCATTCTGCGTAACAGATACATTTATGTAAAAATAACAACTCACTTATTCTGACTTGTACTCATTAAAATATATAAAAGAATAAGTGAAAGAGAGCGATAAAACAATATAACCATTAAAGCCCCGGCACACCAAGCTGAACGTAAAGCCATTGTCGAGCATCTGTCAGCTCAGTTTTTGCAGTGTTTTTCACATTAGTTAGGCTCTACTTAGTCCACATTGACTGCTTTTTGACCTATTGGGCATTTTGAATCGGCGAAGTAGTGCACGATAAGAAAAGCGAAAGCAAGCAAAGAGGACACACACAAAAGGCTGTTCTGATCTCATTTTACCTGAGCATCCAAATACACGTTCTCATGCAGGAGCAGAACGTACGTGCTAGTTGGACACTGGCTGTAGTCTTCACAGTGTGTTCAAGCACAACATTTTAGCCCTGAGGCAGGTGATGCAAGGCGACAAGACAGTCGACTTTCATCGCTGTTAATTCTTTGTCGGTTTGGTGTGTCACAGCCTTTAAACCATTGTTACCAAAAAATAACATGCATAGACTTCCATGTACAGTTTGGAGTGAACGTCCATTAAATCAGTGTTTGGATCAAATGAACCATAGAAGAACCGATTCGTATAAATGAAGCAAACCTCTCAGCAATACTGATATTCTCAAGCAGTATTCTCAGGAGTTTAGGGGTGAGTTGTGTTGCTTTTGAAATGGGCACAACACTGTCCTAACATGGTTTTTAGGACAAATGTAAAAAGCATGTAAAACTTTGCAAGAAGAACCATTTGTTTGTTAATTTTCTATCATCTATAGCATATTGAATGTATTGTGAATATTCATATTGCCCAGCTCTATTGCAAGCATGTCACCTGACATACTTCAGTCAATAAGATATTGTGAATATATGCAAATGCACCAGCAGCAGACTGAAATTACCGTGATGCCCTTTCCCTTTTGATTGCACTCAGGCATGAGACGACACATTTTAGTGAGTTTTGTGTATCTTGGATATTTTGACACATTATGCACCTTTTTGAATGAAATGTTTGTCTTAAAGGGGTCATCGGATGCCCATTTTGCACAAGCTGAGTCTTAATTAAAAGTCTATAACGTACTTTGGTTAAAATTTCTCAATGGTAGTGTAAAAAACACCTTTTTTCCCCTGTCAAAATCAGCTGTTTTCAGCAAACCGTTTTTTTAGTCCATGTTGCTTTAAATGCTAATGAGCTCTGCTGTCCCCGCCCCTCTCTTCCGTGGGGTGACGAGCAGTACTTTAGCCGCAAAACTGGCTAACTAGCACGTTATTAGGAAAGGCGATTTGCAAAGATTCATAAAAAACCCTTATACTCACTTCTTCTGTAGATGAGGCTGGATCACGAATGATTCGCGCGAACATAGATGCATTTAGGCAGATCGGGGATCGGCGCATTCCCTTAAAAACTAAAGTACCGTTAATCCTCTGCATCTTCAGCAGCTCAGATGTCTGGAGTTAATGATGACTGCTATATTTATTATTACATCCAACAACAAAACACCTCAATCACTTAATCTGAGACATTTTGTCTTCCCCTGCACCGGGGTCAACACAATGTGGGTCGGACTGTTTACCACTCACTCAGGGCGGGTCTAAGATAAGACAGCCTTGTCAATCAACTATCGTGGGAGGGGCCTGTGAAGAATTACGTCATTCTGACAGGAATCTCAGAACAGCCTGATTTGAGAAAGGGGATTTTAAAATAGGGATTAAAAAAAAAAAACTCTGGGTGGATTTTTATCATTATAGGATGGGTGTGTACACACACTTCCAGCACACATTGTTCAAACAACTTGTAAAGTGAATTTTGCATCCGATGACCCCTTTAAAATGAAATGTTTATCGGATCACAGTTGCAGCAGATTAAACTGGATGGAGTAAAAATATCTGCCAAAAAATGTTTAAAAAGAAAAATTGGACTCTCTTTGTATAAATCTCTTCAAAAGAAGTTCTCTTATTTGTTTTAGACAGGCGCGAGATCTTTTGTCTGCGGGACCTTGTTACTTATCTTGATGTTCATGAAGGTTTGGGTCAGCAGGGAAGATCCTTTAATGCTTTGTTCACCGACAGAAGGAGTGTTTGTCTTACAGGGTTTACTGGCAGATGGTGACCATGTGCTCACCCTTTCTGCCCAACTCCATTATCTCTGCCTTGACCTGACGTTCTTCTCCTCCTCCGCAGACGCAATGCTGTGGATGCGTTCCGCGTGAACGTGATCCACGCCCGTCAGCAGGTGCGCTCCCCTGTCACCAACATCGCCCGCACCAGCTTCTTCCACATCAAACGCTCCAACATCTGGCTGGCTGCTGTCACCAAGCAGAATGTCAACGCCGCTATGGTGTTCGAGTTCCTCTACAAGATGTGTGACGTGATGACGGCTTACTTTGGGAAGATCAGCGAGGAGAATATCAAGAACAACTTTGTGCTGATCTACGAGTTGCTGGATGGTAAGGCTGGTTCAGAAACACACAAACCATTTCCTGACACTGTTCTCCTTCAGTTCTATCTGATCCTCCGTGTGCCTGTGTTAACCACATTACCTCAAACCAAACTCACCCTCCTCTAAATGGCATGCTTTCCTGGCAGTCATCCGCTGTTTGTGGGAAGGTACGTCCTAAACCATGAGCTGGCCAGGAAACCTTGTCCAACAGCTGAAAAAAATAAATGGTTACCTAAATGAAACATGGAGAGAAAGTCTGTTTAAAACAGTTCTTGAGGCGTTAAGTGTCTCATTCCAGAACATTGATTCATTTATTTCTTTTTTGTGTGTGTTTGCAGAGATCCTGGACTTTGGATACCCTCAAAACTCTGAGACAGGAGCACTGAAGACTTTTATTACCCAGCAGGGCATCAAAGGACAGGTAAGAATTTATTGATTGATTTTTCTGTTTGTATGTTTTTGAGTCCATAAAAAGTTGTAAGACTTAAATGATATTGTATTATTGCAGTATTATTTAAGCACCAGCAGAGTATTCTAAAAGAGACTACTTCTAATAAAATAATTATTAATTATGTTTTTAAAACATCAGAATTTTGTTGGGAACCTCTTTTTGTTGACATCCTTAAAGGTTACATTTTTTAAATGAACATTTACATATTTTATGTGCGTGTTGAAAATTATATATAATTTTTTTCCACGCAAATAACTTTCATCAAAAACATTTAAACATTTTATTATATATAATATAAAATATTGAAAATTTTATTTTCCACACACAATTTTTTTTAATCAAAACATTTTAAATTTCTAATTTTCTGCAACATTTCTGCACATTTAAACATTTTAATATTGATTTTTTTATAGAGACTCTGCATTTGTGTGTAGAAAAGAGAATATACATAAATATTTTGTTTTTATAAATTAAGTTTAGAGAGTTGACAGTCAAAATTTCCAAATGTTTAAATGTGAAAGGGATAAAAATACATTTAGCCCTGGGTTAATAGAGCAAGTGACATTTCCAATAACTCCTGGCCAGTGGGCCGTCTTATTTCCATTTTTCTTTTACCGCTTTTTTTTTTTTCTTTTTTTTTTTCCCCCCTTTGTTTTTGAGCTCTGCCCATGTTGTCTGTGCAGATTCTAATATAAAACATTTCTCTTTTCTTTCTTGCTTTTCTGGACGTGTCTGGCTGCAGCATCAGGTATGCGTAAATATATTTCAGTTTAGGTCTTTCTCAGATTACACTATAGTACTAGTGGCCACAAAGTATTTGGGCACTTCTGCCACACTTCAAAATAGTCTGTGAGTGTGACCTTCCTAAATCTTCGGTGGTCCATTATTGTCCTCAGACTAAGGAGGAGCAGTCTCAGATCACCAGCCAGGTGACTGGGCAAATCGGTTGGCGTCGTGAAGGCATCAAGTATCGCCGCAACGAGCTCTTCCTGGATGTGCTGGAGAGCGTCAACCTGCTCATGTCTCCACAGGGTGAGACGGCACTGCCTTGAGGACTCGCGAGTGTGGCTTTAGTTATTAGAGTCAAACCATTCACATGCTACCGTGTGTCGTCCCAACAGGTCAGGTCCTGAGCGCTCACGTCTCCGGTCGTGTGGTGATGAAGAGCTATCTGAGTGGAATGCCTGAATGCAAGTTTGGCATGAATGACAAAATCGTCATTGACAAACAGGGGAAAGGAGGAACTACTGATGATTCTGGGAAAAGGTTTCAGAGTGCCTCATGCTTATGCAAAGTTTTTGCTTGTCTGTCTCCTCTCTTATTTGCTTCGAAAATTACGTTTTTCTTGTTTGTCCGGATTTTGTGTTTCTTGATCCAGAACTTTCAAAAATGTTTGATTGTAAAGTGTGTGGTTTATTTTGATTTTTGAAGCTGTCTGTTTTTGTTGCGTCTCTTTTTCTCTGTGCTACCACAGTGAGTTAGGGGGAAGGTATTGTATATTTATATTTCTGTGTTCAGTTTTATGTTGTGCTTTTAAACTGTACAACATATGAGTGTCTTTTATTACTATTATTGTTTGTATATTATATACATTGACCATTATTAGCATTTTTAAAATTGTATCATTATAAATTCAGTTTTTTATTTATTTTAAATTCCATCTCGCTGCTATTTTTCAATGCCAGATTTCAGAAGAACATTAATGTACATAAATATTTTGACGACTGATATTACTTTAAATTTTAAATTGAAATTTTTAAACAACAAAGCAATGTTACCCCACTGTTCGAAGGTTTGGAGTCTGTAAAATGTTTCTTATTCTCACCAAGGCTGCATTTATTTGATCAAACATATAGTAATAACAGTAATATGATAAAGTATTGTTACAGTGCAAACTTTTTTTTTTAATTGTAATATATTTTAAAATGTAGTTTATTCTTGTGATGCATAGCTAAATTTTCAGCATCATTGCTCCAGTCTTCAGGGTCACATGATCCTTCAGAAATCATTCTAATATGCTCAAGAAACATTTATTCTTATGATTATCTTGCATATTTTAGTGGAAATTATGATACTTTTTTCAGGATTCTTTAATACATAGAGAAAGTAACAGAAAAGTAACATTTATTTGAATTATAGAACATTATAAATGTATTAACTGTCACTTTTGATCAATTTAATGCATCCTTGGTGAATAAAAGTATTTTGCTTAAAATGTTTTTTTTTTTTTACTGACCTCAAACTTTTGAAAAAGTAGTGTAGGTTTCATATTGGTAAATTGTCAGTTATTGGCCATAATGAAAATGATGTGAAACTTTCAGTACATCTCTAGTTTTTAAAAGTACAGCAGTGATTAGATCTTTGTCAGTGGTAATACAGTTTATTCTCATATTTGACAAATATCAAACACTCATCATCTTTGTTTCTCTACCCTTTCTACCAGTGGCAAACAGTCCATAGCCATCGATGACTGCACTTTCCATCAGTGTGTGCGTCTCAGCAAGTTCGACTCTGAGCGCAGCATCAGTTTCATTCCTCCTGATGGGGAGTATGAGCTCATGAGGTCAGTTCAGCTTCCGTCTGTCTTCACACTCGAGTCTGACCCTGTCTAACACATCCTCAATCTGCGTGTGCAGGTATCGCACCACTAAGGACATAATCCTGCCCTTCCGGGTCATTCCACTGGTTCGAGAGGTTGGCCGCACAAAGCTGGAGGTCAAAGTTGTCATCAAATCTAATTTCAAGCCCTCGCTCCTGGCACAGAAAATAGAGGTCAGTTCAAAGAAAATATATGGACATAACATTATATTTTCGCACACAGTTTATTTGTAAGAATTTGTGAGATGATATATGAGGTGAATGTTTTGAACAGGTGCGTATTCCTACACCTCTGAACACTAGTGGAGTGCAGGTGATCTGTATGAAAGGAAAAGCTAAATACAAGGCCAGTGAGAATGCCATCGTGTGGAAGTAAGTGTCACTGTCATCTTGACATTTCTCTGCGTTTGGTGTTTGTGTGTATATGTACTCATGTCACCCCGTCCGTCTGCTCAGGATCAAACGCATGGCAGGAATGAAGGAGTCTCAGATCAGTGCTGAGATCGAGCTGCTGCCCACTAATGATAAGAAGAAGTGGGCCCGTCCACCCATTTCCATGAACTTTGAGGTGAGTGACGAGTCCCACATTGCTAAATGCCACTTTCTACACACGGTACTTTTTTTTTGTGATTTATATGATTGGTAAAAGGAGGTGCTTAAAGTGGATAGTTCACCCAAAAATGAAAATTCTGTCATTAATTACTCACCCTCATGTCGTTCCAAACCCGTAAGTCCTTCGTTCATCTTCTGAACACAAATTAGGATATTTTTGATGCAATCCAAGAGCTCTCTGGCCCTTCATAGACAGCAAGAGTTCTACAATCAAGGCACAGAAAGGTAGTAAGGGCATCGTTAAAACAATCCATGTGACATCAGTGGTTCAACTGTAATTTTACGAAGCTATGAGAATACTCTTTGTGTGCAAAGAAAACAAAAATATCGACTTTATTCAATGATTTCTTCTCTCCTGTGACAGTCCTCAGCCATTATCGACGCATACGTTGTGATGTGCACTGTGCCTTCATTTACAAGCAGAGGAAGCAATGCGTATGCGTCAATAATGGTGGAAATTGTTGAATAAAGTCATTAATTTTGTTTTCTTTGCGCACACAAAGTATTCTCGTAGCTTCGTAAAATGACAGTTGAACCACTGATGTCACATGGACTGTTTTAACAATGTCCTTTCTGGCCCTTGACCTTAATTGTAATTTAGCAATAAATATAAATATTGATTTATTATCAGAAAACGTCTATTTACTAACACACTGTATGTTTCTCATGAATGACGACTTGTTTTTTTTCTTTTTCTTTTTTTTTTAATCAATAACGAGGGTAACAGGATTGAATTAATTAATATTTTAATGTTTTTTTTAATGAGGTTTGCTGTGCTGTTTTTTGTAACCAACTAAAATTTGGAAATGTTTTGGATACAATTTTTTTTTTTTGTGTGTGTGTGTTTTTATTTTAGCAGTACATGCAGACATTAAAAAATTTGCAACTCAAAATATTCATTTAACCATCTTGGATTTCTCTTAAATTAAAATGGGTTTTGTGTCTCAATAAGTTGACCATCAGGGTTGAATGATATTTGAATATTTTTGAGGTTTACGGTGCTTCGTTAAAAATAAATAAAATAACTTTAGATACAGTTGATTTGATATTTTCATATATTTGTATCATTATAGTCTTATATTTTATGTAAAATAATAGTTTATCTGATATAAGTTTGTCAACTTTGAGAACACATCTCTGATGCATTTCCTCCATTATCGTCCTCTGTCTCAGGTTCCATTTGCTCCCTCGGGACTGAAGGTTCGTTACCTGAAGGTATTCGAGTCGAAACTCAACTACAGTGACCACGATGTGATTAAATGGGTGCGATACATCGGACGCAGCGGAATCTACGAGACGCGCTGCTAATAAGCCGCTGAGCAGAGGGACCAGCTCTTACTCTCCTATAAATATACTATGTTTCCCTCCTTCCCTATCCTCAAGATTTGTGGATGAATTAAAATTCAATTACAAAAAATATGCAAAATGTGAAACGTAGTTACCTGTACGTGTTTGTACGAGTGCTGTAATGAACCGATCCAGTGGAGAGCAGTGGGTGGTGCAGTGTGTGTCTATCTGTCAGTCAAAGCCCAGCTTCCTGATTCGCTGTAGTCGGTCTTACGGGGGACCACTCTCCATTTTGTTGTTGGTTATTCTCCCATACTCTCAGTATCTTATCGCTGTCTCTCTGTGACTGTTTAGTTCAGTATAAATATATAATGAGGAAAAAACATTGTGTTGGTGTGTATTTGTCATTGGAAGACTGCTTTTTCTTCAATTTACGTGTAACATATGTGACCCTGGACCACAAAACCAGTCTCAAGTCGCTGGGGTATATTTGTAGCAATAGCCAAAAATACATTCTTTTATGCCAAAAATCATTAGGATATTAAGTAAAGATCATGTTCCATTGAAGATATTTGGTAAATTTCTTACCGTAAATATCAAAACTTAATTTTTGATTAGTAATATGCATTTCTAAGGACTTCATTTGGACAACTTTAAAGGCGATTTTCTCAATATTTTGATTTTTTTTGCACCCTCAGATTCCAGATTTTCAAATAGTTCCTAATACCTCAGCCAAATATGGTCCGATCCTAACAAAATTAAGGACTTGTAATTAGATTATATTACATTTTAAAATACTTGTAATCAGACTGCAATTGATTTTTTTTATTAATTACATGACATTAATCACACAACAGAAATAAATTCAAAAGTCAAATGTCAAGAATAATCTAAAAGTAGTCTGTCTGTATTACCTAAAATGTGTAATGTAATAGATTTAATGCACATCTATATATTTCATATTTGTACTGTGCTGCATTTCCCATAGGTAAACATGTTACATCTTAGTAGTAAATTAGACGGTAGAACAAAATACAACACCCCTTCTTGTACGTTAAACACTGTTTATTTGTCTTCCTGTCTCTGTTGACATCCTGTACAATCAAAGGCTGACAGGATAAGGGAAGGCAAAGTTAATAAAATAATAATCTCTCCTAGAGTCACTTAATTTGTGCAAAGGAAAAGACAGACATTACCATGAAAATGAAGCATTAACTATTTGCATAACAATAGTTGAATTCTGACATCAGTGCAAGTCTGGACAGCAGTTTGTTCAGCCTCTGCCTCATCAAATTATGAAATGAGACGACACAACGTCAGATATTATAATCACTGGTGATTTCTCAATCTCAATTTAAACACATACCTTAAACCGGTCTTAAACCTGACCATTGCATATCCATACATGTACATAAAAATGGTGACAAAGCTCTTCAAAGTGAATGTTAGGGTTAAATACAAGTTAAGCATAATGTCATTCAACAGTACATTTTGTCCCTGAACTGATTAACAGTATAACTCTTAAAACAACTAGATTGTATATAACTCTCAACAGATTTTAGTTTTGTTTTAGGCAAAATGATTTTCTGATCTACTGGACTGTTGAGTTTAAGTTGTATTTAACCCAGAATATTCCTTTGAAGTGGTTTCATTCCTTAACAATTATCGACAACTCCGTTGGTTTGACTTCAAAACGTGCAAGACTCATTCTGCAGAACCTAACTGTGTAATTATCAAACTTGAACCCAAAAATCTTAACCAAACTTGGAGAACTAGCCCTTCAACCTAAGTTTTAGGATAAAAGCTCTTTGAAAGAAAACAATCACAGTGATAGATGATCAGGGCATTGTGCGGTGATGAAATTACATACGTTCATTTTTACAGTAAAAACAGAAAACTCTTTAGGTTATTAAGCATATGTTTTTGAAATACAATGTTCAAATTTGGAATTCTGACCTTTGCTAAAGCATGACACACCAAATTCACGTAGGCAAACTATCATTTTCCACTCAGTCATGCCTGTATAATATTGACGTATTTTTCTAATTTGTAAAATTACCACGACAACACTGATTATGCACCTTGTAATACAGACAAATCATTTTAATATTTTAGCTCTTGTATTTAGACAATTAGCTTTTATCTTACAGTACACCTTGCAGCGTTTTCAACGTTAGACATCAATCTCGCCCCCAAGAGACACATGACTTATGAGATGTCTAACAATTATATATTACGATAAAAACATTCAAATCAAAAATGAAACATTAATACCATGTGCACTCTTTTTAAAACACGACAAAGCCCTGCCAATCCAGCGCGATTCAAGACGAGACGCTGGATACTCGCATCCCATCACTGACAATGACTTAAAAACCCCTCAAGTTTGAACTGACTCAGTCACTAACGCTCTAGACGTCGCTCCATTTGAACCCTTCATGCGTGTTAGTAATACAGAGAGCGAAACCGATGGATGGTGGAAGGATTGCTTCGTTTCTGAGGTTGGATTGCCAGTATTGGAAGACAGATGCGTGGTGCGCTGTGGCACTCTAATCTTCCTCGTCCTCCTCGTCTTCGCTGATGGCCAGCCCGCGGGCGGCGTAGGTGTAGCCGGACAGGGCGCTGCTGTGATGTGACGAGGGCGAGGAGGGCGGGGAGGTTTTGGTGAAGAAGGGCAGACGGAAGGTTGGAGACGGGGAACGCTCACGTGCGGGACTGCTGCTGGGGCTTTGCCGCGGACTGATGGCCTGAAGCATTCGCCCTTTTCCCTCCTTCAGCATGTGCTTCTGTTAGAGAGGAAGAACAACACATAGCACATAAGAGACCTTGGGTGGAGTCGTGGGTATTTGTGATGAAACTGATACCTGAGGAGGCCATACTGGCTTTTCATTTTTAGATTCATGACTTTAAAACAGTGCTTCTCAACTAGAAAGCCGCAAGATGGCTTAAATTAATTTAAAATAAGATTAAACATTTAAAAATCAAGATGTAAGCAATAGATGTTTCTTATTTGTTCCATTGACAACTGCTATTTTCATTTAAAAAACAGGGTTCTCGTTCATGATCTTGGACCTGGATAAACTGTACGAAGGAATTGTAAAAGTGTGATATCTAGACCTGTAAAGGTTATGGGAACTAATAAAACCATTACAATACAATTACGCAGTTATTTAAATATGTATCAACTTCTAATTAGAAAAAAGTTTGAGAATCAATGCTTTAAATGGAGAGTTAACAGTTGTCCAACTAAACCTGTTTTTCTTCTGCAAAACAAAAAAAGATGAAATACCAAAGAACGCTGGCGTCTACACAACATTGGTCCCCATTGACTTCTATAGTAAGGACAGAAAAACGAAAAATAAAAACAGACATTTTCTTTCACAAAAGAAAGTAAGTTAAGTCATTTTTAGGTTTTTGCAGTCTGATCGGAACAAACATGAATGGTTTTGCTAAGTTATACATTGTTTTCCGACACATTTCACACAGCTACAACATGCAACACTGCATAGAGCAAATAAAATGCAAAGTTACATAACTAGAAGCTTTTGGTTTCATGTACTTGCATCGTGTATGTTTTTGGGCTAAGGCAATCCCAGAATGCACTGCTAAGTGTGCAGTTGGGGGAAAAAATGTGTTCCTTGGGAAGTCAAACCAATGACCTTAGCATTGCTAGCTTTACCAGTTTCGTTCAACACTGACAACTAAATTTGTATTTAAAAAAAAAAAAATATTGCACTTTCCCAAAAAATAAATAGGCTGTCGGTCTGATTCCCACGAAATGTGGCACACATCATCCTCAGACCATCATGACAAAAAGTTCTTAAAATGATTGACATTCATCAAAGCATTGTGAATAAGTGAATAAACTGGTCAGACGATGCCCACTTTTAATGAAATGACCTATATCTGCCAATGTCTAAACTTACTGAAACAACAGGACATTCTGGAGACACCCACCAAGTTGTGTCAAATTCTGTTAACCTAACCTAACCCTAACATTATGATCCAACAAGTTGTAAACTGGAATGCAGCATCTAACATATTTGCTAACATATTCTTCAGATAAGACTTGAATCAACAAACATTGCCACCAACAGTAACTTTCATCAGCTAATAACATCAAATCACAACAGCTGACTATTATTGAAATTGACAGGTTCATACATTCTGTCAAATGAGGCTGTGAGTGCAGCTATCATATATTTTTCAGTATCAGGGGAGATTGTTGATTTTACAGTAAAAACAAAAAGATTCACCACAATTATACCACCTCTTTGTCTTAAAGGGATAGGGTTACACTTTATTTCGATAGTCCACTTTAGACATTCTACAAACTATAAGTAACTTTGTAACTACTTGTCAACTAATTCTCATTAATTTGCAACTACATGTCTACTGACTCTCAGTAGGGTAGGTTTAGGGTTAGTAGAAAAAGTTGACATATACTTGCAAAGTTTCTGATAGTATGTTGTATGTTGTGGGTCCATCAAAATAAAGTGTTAGAAGTTATTAAGCAGACAGTCTACTTATACTCTAATGACTGCTAGTTGACATGTAGTTGCAAAGTTACTTACTGTTAGTAAAATGTCTAAAGTGGACTATCGAAATAAAGTGTTACCAAGTGTTACTCACCCTCATGTCGTTCCGAACTTGAAAGACCTTCGTTCATCTTCAGAACATAAATTAAGATATTATAGCTTCGTAAAATTACGGTTGAACCCCTGATGTCACTATTTTAACGATGTCCTTGCTACTCTTCTGAGCCTTGATCGTGTGAGCATCCTTGCTGTCTATGGAGGGTCAGAAAGCTCTCGGATTCCATCAAAAATATCTTAATTTGTGTTCAGAAGATGAACGAAGGTCTTACAGGTTTGGAACGACATGAGGGTGAGTAATTAATGACAGAATTTTTATTTTTGGGTGAACTATCCCTTTAACTACTGATGCTTGGACCCTGATAATTTCTGCCTGCGGGTGTATTTCTAAATAAATAGACTATTTTACCGAACGTGTGTAGTTTTATGCTTAAAAGAATATTGCTTCATTAATGTAACAACATGCTAACATCAAACTGTTGGAATCAACTGAGAGTCGTGTCCCTGATGTGCTATTTTGAGTGGTGAGAGGCGTAGAGCTCTCAGTCCAACTCAGTCACATATGAGAACAGGATGCAGAGTTTGCAGTTTTAGGATATAGCTATTGTTAAAGAGATACTCACCAACGCTCCCTCCGGTCCAAACATCTGCAGGAAGTTGCCGATGAACTCGCGGGACTTCTCTTCCCATTTCTGGATCAGGTCGATGCTCTTCTCCTCTACCTTCTGCACAAACTCCTTACTCTTCTCCTCTACGTCCTTCACCTTCTTCTTCACCTTGTCCACACGCTCCTGAAGGTTGTACTTCTTTTCCTGTGTGTCGGTAATAATGCAGAGCAACTCATTGTTGAGTAGCTTTATTAAGAAATCTCATTTCTGGTATCTAATCTTAATCTTGAGACCATTTTCTGCTAGTAAAGGAATGAACGCTCACATTGATGAAGCTGACATTAAGCTCTTTTGCGGTGTAGCCACGTTGAAGATTTCGTCTGACGTAGACGTCATAATCTCGTACGATGCGCGTGATGATGTCAGAGGTGGAAATGCCCTCTGTCCGTTGGGTCGGTGCGAACATTCCTGTGGAAGGTTTTAAAGGGGTCATATGATGCGATTTCAAGTTTTCCTTTCTCTTTGGAGTGTTACAAGCTGTTTGAGCATAGATAAGATCCCTGAAGTTACAAAGACTAAAGTCTCAAAACCAAAGAGATATTCTTAATAAAAGTTAAGACTCTGCCACACCCTCCTAAAACAGCTCATTCAAAGACGCCCCACATGTCTACGTCACAGTGTAGGAAGATTTGCATAACACCGCCCAAATGTATACACAAAGAAAGAAGGGTAACTATTATTCTCGCTGTAGTATTGTTGCTTCCGCCGTCATGTCCTGGAGACGCTGTGTTTCGTAGTGAAAGAGAAACTACTTTGTTTGGGCTTCCAAAAGAGGACACAACTAGAAATCAGTGGTTAAGTTGTGTTTACAACACTGTTCCAGAACAGTTCAACCCAAATATTAGAGTGTGTGCAGCGCATTTTACGGAGGACTGTTTCTTGAACCTGGGAGAGGGCGATGCAATGTGACGTGTAAAAAGACAGTATAAGTCATTATAATCAGTAATTATGTCCCCACTGGATGCAACAAATGCCTCGTTTGTAATGGGTTTTATTGTTTTTGTGTCGTCGCGCCAGGACACGGCATCGTAACACAGTAAGGGGCGTAACATTTCTGTCTCACACTTGAGGTACTCAGCCAATCACAACGCACTGGATAGCTGGCCAATCAGAGCACGCCTCGCTTCTCAGAATGATGAGTTTTGTAAAAATCGACGTGTTTCAGAAAGGCGGAGCATAGAGGAGCAACAATAATGTACAGTATGTGGAAAATAATGTGTTTTTTGAAACTTAAACCACATAAACACATTGCATTACACCAAATACACAAAATAATGTTCTTTTTAGCAACGTCATATGACCCCCTTAAAGATTAGCATACCAGTTAAGAACAAGGACATTTAGTTTCTAATCGACCAACAAATTTTTTGTCAAAATACATTCTCTTAACCCAGTTTATTGCCCACTGACTACTATCAATTTGCCATTCATGGGTTTATTTCCCCTAAAAGTGTAAATATTGAGCCTCTCAGGCACCACAGCACTGCTAAAAAAAAAAGGCTTATCCTACTCATTTTTGTCATTTTGTCTTGTTTCTAGTCAAAATATCTAAAAATTCTTAAAAATTCTCAAAAAAATAAATAAAGTAAGTAAATTTTGCTTAAAATAAGTAAAGTTATCTGCCAGTGGGTAAGTAAAATACTCTTGTTTTAAGAATATTTTACCTACCCCACTGGCAGATAATTTTACTTGTTTTAAGCAAAATGCACAAAATTTAGTTGTTTTTTTGCCTGGAAACAAGGCTAATTTTCTTGTCATTTTGCTAATCTAGTAAATGCATCTTAATTTAAGAATTTTGACTGGAAACAAGATATAACTACTAAGTAAGATAAGCCTTTTTTATTTTTTGCAGTGAGAAACTTTTAGTGTGGTCCATTCAGATTTGTCAATCTCCTTCCAGCTCAACCAATAGCAAGAGTCTGGGGGTGTGGCTACTGTAGCCAGAGGGTGACGGGATCATGGCAGAAAAAATTATGATTCATTTACAGAAGTGCTAGCCAAAATTCAAAGACTTGCTAAAATACACAGAGACAGACAATGGAGTAAAACAAGGATAAAAAAAAAAATGTGATGCATTTACAAAATGGAGGAATTTAATATCTCTGTTTGGGTTTCAATCGAGATTCTTCTCGACAGGCAAGCTCATGTTTTGCCACACATGTTAGCTCTTTACCGTCAAGCCCCAGATAAAGTTTCAAGACATTGTAAGAATTAATCATAGCGGTAGTTGCTTTATTTCTGTAGTAGCGCAGAACATGCATATTTCAAATATGCATAGTTCTTCAATGATTATAGTTTATACTCTGAAATTTAAAGATGCAGAGATTGATTTCTGCATCAAAAACACATAAAGGTCAGTTTCTGAAGCTGTTGTCCTCACCTGCTTCTTTGATGTGCTTGTAAACATCATCACTGTCAGCTGAGCAGTATGGGATATCATCATGGGCCACAAAGTCAATCTTAGGTATCAAAAAACACAGTCTTTCATTACATAAAGACACAATTAATTGGCTCACCCCTTGCTTCCCATTTTACTTTCTTCCTCCAACACTAATATATGTAAATATAAAGTATAACACGGGAGTATTACACTACTGCTCAGTTCTCTCTCGTCTTACCCGATGCTTGGTGAGGAACTCGGGCGTGAGAGTCCACGGAGCATTGCGGACCACCTCGTCCACATAGCGACAGTGACTAATCGCGTCATAGCGTTCATCCTCGTTCATGACGGTGAAGCCCTTTAACTTATGTGTGAGGTCATCACTACACACTGCAGAGAGAGACAGGCGCTAAATACAGCACTGACATTAAGATGGACTCTGTGCTAAATGATCAGAATGATAAACAGTTCAATAACTCCACATACACTGTGCGCTCAGGACTGAAGCTGCTCAGGATTACTTACCACCTACAATAAGATGAGTGTTTGGGAAAAGGCATTTAGCCTGCATGAGAGCGCGGGCATGTCCTGAGTGGAACATGTCGAAGATGCCATCTGCATACACACGCACAGGCCTGTCGGCTGAAAACAACAAGAAGGACATCAGCTTCTTCATCGGCTACTTCATTTAGACACATTTCAAGTGAGTATGAAAGGTAAACAACATAAAACAAAATGTTTTATGTACAAATAGTACCGTTCAAAAATACTATTATTCAGCAAGAATGCATTAAATTGATTAAAAGTGACAATATTTCAAATAAATGTTCTTTCTATTTATTAAAAAAAAAAAAAACGTCAGTTTCCACAAAAAATATAAAGCATCTCAACTACTATCAACACATAATAAAAAAATACTAGAATGATTTCTGAATGATCATGTGACACTGAAGACGAGTAATGATGCCGAAAATGTAGCACTTTAAAATAAATTGCATTTTAAAATATATTCAAATAGAAAATAGCTATTTGAATAGTTACAATATTACTGTTTTATTGTATTTTAATCAGATAAATGCAGCCTTGGTGAGTATAAGATAAATCTTTCAAAAATCTTGAATGGTACACTGAAAAAAAAATTCATTGAATTTACTAAATTTTTTTAAGGTAAGTGGTTGCAATCAATTTATTTTAACTACATTTAAATAAACAAATTTAGTTGACTAACTTTCAAAAAATGTTTATTTAAATGTAGCTAAAATAAATTGTTTGCAACCACTTACCTTAAAAGAAATTTAGTATCATTTTTTTCAGTGAAGTATAGATTAAAATAGAAACATTCTAAACACAAATTCTAAAAATGTGTTCAGTCATGGCCCAAAATATTGGCACTGTTAAATTTTAGTAACATTAAGTAATGCAACATAATGCTTCTTTTAAATTGTCTTTTGGTATCCACATATGCATTTCTTTTAGGGATCCACAGAATTGACGTATTTTAGTAAACCCTTTCTCTTTTAAAAGAAAAAGCAGAATAGTTTTGTAATATCAATACATCAAACATTTTGGTTTGGTTTTTTGAACCAAGTTTCAGAAATATATATGTCTCAGCTGAAGGTAACGGACCCTTTTCATATTTCCAGGGTTCTCATAAGTTCTCTACAGTGGTGAACAGAAACTACAACAAATGCAATAAAAAAAATTCTATGAAAGTAGGTGTGTGCGATATTGAAAAAAAATTATATCTCGATATTTTTTGGGATAATTTTTCGATAACGATATTTAGACGATATTTTGCTGAGTGTGTTATTGTGCTTATATCTGACTACGTGGACAGCTGCAGTTTTTGATATTCTTCATATTCTGTGTGGTCAGTTCACATCAGTTGATAGAAATGAATCTTTTCATATAAGTTTAAATTGATTTTTACCTTTTATGGGCAATTTTACCTTTTAATAAAGCCATTTTTTTCTAAAAGTATGCATCTTTTGAGTCAAATTGTTCAATTTAATCAGTCAATTAGAATAATAAGACATTTAGGCTGTTACCAAACAAATGAAACCAGTATTAACAAAATGAATCTTTGCAGAAGGTGCATCTGAAGTGGCATTTAGATGTATTTACACACTGTTTAGGACATGGAGTGCTTTAACCTGCAGTTACAAATGCATAATGTTTTGATATTTTAAACATAAAACATTAAATACTGATATTCAAAATTATTTTAAAATGAACAGATACTTTGAATGTGAAATTAAAATGGCCAGTAGGTGGCACCAAGTCACTGTTAACAAGTGAGTCATTGCGACTGAACCGAATCATTTAAAGGTTATGTTGCTCAGAGACGCAAAAAACAGTGCTGTAGCTGTTTGGATTCATGGAACGGTGTCATTACAGTCTGTGAAATGGGTCCATTTGTCTTCCAACAGGACAATAACCCTGAAAACAACAATGACGTATGACAAAAGCCCGGAATTGTTAAAAACAAACACTACACTATTCAGAAGTAACAAATCCAGATGTGTATCCTACTGAATACCAATAACTATGTCTGGAAGCAACATACGAAAGAAGAAAAGTGGCCCAAAATGCCATTAGAGAGGTGAAGGAATGTAATGAATCACAAAGGTTCATCCAAAGGTTGTAAATACAGTCAAAGTTAGTTTGTAATAAGCTTTTTTTTTTAGCCTTTTTGTTTTGAAATACATCTGTGGATACAATGTTGAAATAATGCACAAATGTTGCAATACAAATATGCATTATTTCTGGCCATGACCGTATATATAACGGCCAATGCATCAACCTGAATCCGGTCAGTGAATGAAAGTAACACAGAGCATGTGTAAATCTGAATGGGTGTGTGTGAGGAGTTTGCTACAGAGGGCAAATAACCTACGTGGAGTGCCTTTGCGAGCTTCCTCCATGGTGACGCGCTGATACAGCTTATCTTCCATTGACTCAAGCTGATCTGCATACGGAGCCGGGTATTTCAGACCCTGAGGGGCAAGAAGCATCACAGCGTTTGGGCTCAAATACCATCTCTCATCTGCACACATGCTTCATCTTCATCTCACTCACCACTGTGCATCGCTTTAGCTTCAGCGGTTTCTCGCCCTCCTCTGCCTCTCCATTTGAACCTTCTCTCTTTCTCTTCCTGGACAATCTTGCTGAACCGTGGGCCTCCATTCAGGCTCTATTAAAACATACAGAAAAAACAACAGGAATGATGATAATAATTAAAAGGCATTTAGTTGTAATCTGGGAGGCACAGAAATCAATAGCAGTCTAAGTCCAGATATTGAGTTGCAGAAAATATTAAATATCACTGTGTCAGGAAAACTGGCTGTGGTGCAAATTATTCGGCCATGTTGAAGATAAATGTCCAGATGTCTTTCTGATCTTCACAGGCCGGGGCTAAAGGGGTGAAGAACATGAAATCTGCCAAGAACATGTGTGAGTCCAATCTTTTGGGATTGTTGGAAACTCAGAAACAAAGACCAGGAAACTCTTGGGTATCTTGAGCAGAGTTCTTTATTGAGAACGTGCTGTAGTCATCAAAAGCCTCACTAAGCCAGTGATACACTGTAGTTACATACATTTAGGGGGCATTGCTTAAAAATGGAGACAAATTCGACCTCAAACAAAGCATGCAAATGAAGTATTCAGGTATAGCAACCTTCCCCTTTACACTCCTAATCCAATCAGCATAAGTACTCAAATACTGGGGCCATTACAAACAAAAGGTGAGAGTTTCAGTATCTGGCTCATTTGACTTACAATAAGAGAACAGGAACTGGCAGGAACCTCTTGCTACAAACTTTGTTTAACAGAATCGTTAGTCTGATGTCATCATCGTTACCATAAATGCTAAATACAATGTATTTCACTTTAGTTTTTCAGGTGATTGTATGTAAGGATGTAGGATCAGTAGATCTAAAACAGATTCTTAAATTTGTAATCCCACGGGATGAAATGAGAAATTACAGTCTGCATAAGGAAAATAAAATGTAATTTAAATGTAATGAGAATTTAAAATTTAATTATTATTGTTTAACATTTTTTTACATTTTTGTTTGATTCCATATTGACGGAATGGCTTTTATTACTGGATAACATTAATGGCAATATTTTTTTGGTTTGCAGTAATGACAATTTGAAATATGGGGAGAGAACATGCTTAATTGTAATTAAAATGAAAGCAAAATGAAAATAAAATAGATTTAAATTTGCAATAAATAGGCCTATTATAATAATTGTAAAAAGAGGAGCAGGGTTTAAACTCAATGATCGGGAAAGTCTAACAAAAGTCTGATGTTTTACTGGAAGATTGAATTATTATGACATGTATAAATTCTTAAATATATAAATTCTTCAGATTTTTGGCTAAAATTTATGGAATTCAATTTCCACCAAAGGATATATGCAATACTACTACTAATAAATTAAATTAAAAATTCAGCCACTCAGAAATGCAAGTCTGAATTATGAGAAATAATTCTGAGTGTATATCTTAGAATTCTGAGGGTTTTTCTCCTTAAAATTCAATTTTTAGAATTCTCAGAATTCTAAGTTTACATATCACAGTTCAGTTTTTTTTTTGGTTTCCACTATGCAATTAAAATTTAAAAAAAAGTTAAAATAGAATAAAATGGAGTTCAATTAAATTTGAAAATTGTGTGAGAAATTGATTAACTTTGAAGTATAAACTCGCACAAAAAAATAAATAAATATTTTTTTTTTTAAAAATCACAATTTTTTTTCATCCTGTGGTGGAAACAGAAATGAGCCATTTCTTCATGAAAAGGTGGGAATCATACAATACAAGACTGCAAATAAGTACATTAAAAAAACTGAGCTCAGGTCAGCAGCAACACAGATTTCCAGAACAAGCCTATGGAAACCCTTCCTCATTCCAAACATTCCTGATCTAAGCACAGCCTTGAGTCTTATCAGCGTGAGTGAATGAAGCAAAAGGTGAGGAATGTGACCCGAACACAACATTGCATCCATTATAGCACACCCATAACTGACGTATCAACTAAATACGACCCTGCTTTGAGATTTGGCACTGATACACAAACTAAACTAAGGCCAGCTCATGTTTCAGAGCACACACTGGCATTAGGACGACAAGCAGAGGAAGACAGATCAGCACTCTAGGTTAGAATACAAACACAATCCCATTATTTCAGTCTCTTATCTAAGAGCACAGAGTCCAAATGAGCACACACACACACACTATTAAGTGCAATCCCAGCTGTGCGAGTGTGTGTATTATATATATATATTGAAAGTGTAACAAAAATAGTAATTAGTTCAGAGACAGGGGCCACCGTCAGTTATAATGCTCCACATTCATTCATTCACTCATTCATTCATTCCTGGCATGAAATGCAAATTAATGGATTTCAAGTTAGTTCTGAGATAAACACAACAAACCATTGGAGGAGGGGTTTTGATACATTATGATATAACAGTGGGAGTGTCTCAAAAAAGTGACAGTTCAACTACTCAAACAAAACAGCTAACTTGATAAAGCTAATGTTTTGAGCTCATATGTAAAGCAACGCTACACACCAGCTGGTTCTTGTTTACTATCTTTAGGTCGCATACACAGACATGAACACTCATTAGCTGCTTACCCTTGTGTTTTAGCGCAGTTACTCGCTCAGATCGTGTTAAAGGGTTTTTGAAGGTTTGTGTTTCTTTAGGTCGAAGTCTGACAGGAGTCGGAAGTGTCTTGCGGTTTAAATGTCTCCGTGTTCGTGATCTCAGACCTTCAGTTCCGACTTGACAGGAGCCACAAAAGAGACTGGGATCAACTTAATTCGGCTCCAAGATGGCAGCAAAACCGTGATGTTTCAAAATAAAAGTCCTACCATCGTCCACGCAAGTTAAAAGTAGGATTGCTATTTAGCCGTTGAGAGTGTTATTAAATACAAATGCAAATTATTATTATTATATTATTATTCTGGTATAACTGTAAAAGTTTTTCATGATTCTCACGATTCCCACCTTGACTCTCTTGGTAACAAACAAATAAATAAATAAATACTGGGACATTTCTCAAAATATCTTTTTTTTGTCAGTGTCAGTGGTCTTCCTTTATAGACCCTTCACAGCACCTTCACAGACCCCTTGTTGAATGCTCAAGGTTAAAGCCTTTAAATTATTTTCTAGTCGTATACGATTATTTATTCTCAAATATTTGTTTCAATGCACTTTTTTTAGAATTAACTTGTGAATTGTGTTAAATACAAATATATAAAAATACATAAATCGTGCCTTAATTAATTTTGAAATTATTAACAATTTTATTTTATTGATTTTTGTATGGATTATACTGGAAAATCAGAATACATAACCTAATGTTACTGTTAAAAAAAAAGAACTCAGTTGGTTGAGAGCGTGAACCATGTGCAGAGCTGCAATCTAGACAAATCCATTATTTATAAAATGTGGAAAATAGTTATAATGATGAATAATTAGGTGTGTAAACTTCGACTGGTTGCGTAGGTTGAGGAAGCAAGTTTAAGTAATTGCGCGCAGGCACTTTCTCAGTCGCCTACACTGGGTCCTTCAATCTTCCAGAAGGACTTTTCTGGTTGACTGTCCACGTGGAGATGAATAAGTGAAAGCGAGTGTCATCACGCGCTCTTAAAGTGGTAAAGACGGCTTCATTGTGTAGCATGTGGGTAAGTAGTGAATGTTATTTGTACATGAGCAGGTTTTATAGAAAATGTTTACTTTTAGTGGTACGATTATGAAAACCGTATGTGGAGTAGCCGGTTGAATGCTGTCCAGTCGTCGTTCTTCAAATATTCCCCGTTTATTTTAGATACTCGTCAGCTGAGATGTGCAAATAAATATTTCTGTTGTCACATTTAAAAATAGTTTCTCTGTGACTCTGGAGAAGCCTGGAATATTCTATTAAACATGTAATTAAACCTACCTCAGCATTGGATTTTAAAGATTATTGTTGCTCTCGTGGTTTTCATTTTATGCATGTACAGTTCATTATATGCTGATATTATTGTTTTTTCCCCAGCATTGCATTGAACGCAGCAGGAAATGGCTGGTGCACCGTGTCACGTGTTGACCCCATGAGGACCAGGAGAAGCATGTGCTTTTGAGCTCCAGGTGTGAATTTGCATCAAGAGTTGATTTTAAATACATTTATTGAAAAAACAGAGTAAAGTGAAGCTAGTTCCATTAGAATGCAAGTTACACTAGATATATATACGGTGCTCTGTCTTGCCTTTGTGTTGCCCATTCGTTTTCCATTAGATGAATGTGGTGTCAACGAAGGCGCACAGTAAATCTTGAAATAGCCTGATTTATGAGAGAACACTCTTAATTGTTCCTCTTGCTTGTGCTATGACAAGAACAGCATTCACAATAAGCTACGTTCATGACTTGATCGTTTGTGTGCATGCTTTAAATATCATATTCTGTCATTTCAGGTGAGCAGACCTGCTGTAAAAGGCTGCGACTGCAGCATGGACCGGGTTACATGACACCTGGTATGCAGCTATGAGCATTTTCAATTCTCTTAACTGTTTAAAAAGACGTTTTAGTACAACTACAGTGAAGCTAATCATGCCTTAATGTGTTACCTGTTCATTGCTGCTCAGATGAATATGGTGTCAACTAGGGCAGACATTAATACATGAGGTGGCTGATGAAAGGCATTTACATCTGTGCCTTTCAAAATGGTCATGTTATGGACATCAACTTTTTAAACAATTGATGCATTATACTCCATGATAATGTAATCCATAAAAATGCTAGTTTAATGCTAATTGCATTTTATTCTGTTTATTATAAAGGGTCTGTATTCACCAAGGAGTGAGCCTTCCTAGTGGAGGTAAATTACCCAGCGTTCAAGGACTAGTGGCGTGTGAGGTGAGTTTTACTAATGATAACTTAATGACAAACTTGATTTGTTCATTCTTTTGCTGCTTTGTAATGATTTGTAAGGTAAAAAAAGTTTTGCGTGCATGAATTTGAGTTCAATAAGGGCTGACTGTGCACATTGCTATATGTTCAGCATTCATATGTTCATGCTGTCCAAGTGTTTCTGTGGCTTAATATTTCTTGTTCTCTTCCAGATGCTGTTTTCTGCATATGTGAATCCTCACTACATTCTTTTATAAATAAAATCTTCTGCTTAACAGTCTGTCTTTTGTATGTGGATGTTTTCTGGTCTCTTGAAAATCAGTTTGAATGTTTTGTGGTACACTGCATAAGAAGCAAATAGTCCAAACTTTTCTCAATTTCCACATCAGAAATACTTGTTACACTTTTTACTTGTGTCGTCTTATAAAAAATAATAATGTCTGCAGAAATGAGAAGAAAACAAAGTGTTCAATTCAGAACACTTGCGCTCATTAGGGAATTATTTGTGGTGTCATTTGGTGCCAGAATTATTGAATTGATTTGAAATGCAACAGTTGAGTTGTGTACACAAAATGAACTGTAGAGAATCTAGAAAAAAATAGTTTTTAGCATAACAAATGATTTATCTCAGATAGCCATGACCCTTTCAAAATATGGTCACCTGAAAAACATTTTGCAGTTTCTTAAATTATAGGGCTGCACATCACCGGTATGAATAAGATGTATTACAGTAAATAAAGATGTGACAGTTTTCTGGATACCTTAGAAACGCGAGGGGAAATGCACTAAGGGATAATTGGTTTACACTGAAAAGTTACATTTAAAGGACATTCTGAGAGTTTATATGAGCATTCGATGTGACTAATGACTATGAGCATTTCTCTGGTGTTATCACCATGTGACTTAGCAGTGTTATATGATACAGAAGACAAATCTGTCTGCAAACCACAGTAATTATAAACCAGGTCAAGTCATTGTATTGTCTCTAATTTTATCTAACCTACTTTAAATGTGATCTGTATACAGGTTGAGTTTTATCAAGAGAAAAATTGTTTCATTAAGATGTGGTAGATTGTGCAGATGTGTACCAACAAAGCATTTGTCAACGCAAAAATAAAGAGAATATAACAAAATGCTAGCTTTTATCTTCATTATATTTTGTTTTTATTAAACACAATTCATTTTGTTACTTTTCAGATTTCACTAACAGTGCTGGGTAATAACTGATTACATGCAATCTGAATTATGCAGATATCAGATTCCAAAAATGTAGCACTTGTGATTAGATTATATTACATTTGAAAATGCTTATCACAGTTATTTTTAAACCTTGAAGCAATATAATGTTTAATGCATTTCATGAAGTTGATAAAAAATGGAATATATTTGATTTCTCTTTAATAACAATAATCCCATTCAGATTTATAAACAAGCTAGGTCATAAGTAATCTAAAAGTAATCAAAATGCATTGCCTGAACTGAGTAATCTAAATTACTCTACTGACTACGGTTTTCATCATAATTTGTAATCAGTAGCAGACTACAATTTGTAAGCACTGTTCACTAAATTTATGATTACGTGGAATAATAATGTCTTACTTTTTTTTTTTTAGTCCAATAAAGGATTTTATAAATGTTTTATCTAGCTCTTAAAAACCAAAATGTAAAATAAGTTTCACTACATTGAAATATTATGTGTAAAGCTGAATGATAAGTCGAATAAGACTTTAGAATGGGATAACACATAATTTATAACTATTACTTAAACAGTTATTGTGTTCCCATCTTTATTTGGAATTTAAATCATTCAATGTTTAGGGCATGTTGTGTCACCGGAACACCTTTTTTTTTTTTTTTTTTTTTTTAGCTGTATGTATGTGATTCTTGTTGATATTAGACATTGACATATATTTAGATACATTTCTCCTTGCCTAGAGGACAACTTTACCCCACTCTCCAAATGGCACCCGTTCAGTAGAATGACCCCAAGTAACTTTTTTTGTTTTTTTCCACACCTACCACCCCTCTCCGCTAGAGGGAGCACGCTTCCCCGGGCATACGGCGTCAATGAAAGCAATACAAAACCCTCTGTAAGGAGAGCACAGGGAAGCGCTCCGAGAAGCCACGGCATTCCTGACCAAAATAATCTTCTTTATCACACATTTCGCGCACTATCCTCTGTTCTCAACAGACGGGATACAGTGAAAGAAGAGTACGGGTCATTAATCGCCTTTGAAAGCCATCAGCTCATGGAATATTCGCGCTGATAGAGAAGACTCCTGGGAACTCCGGAGGAAGGCAAGGAAGCAAGCAAAGAAAGAAAGAACCGGATTAACAAAAAAGTCAACTGGCGGGTGAAAGCGACCAAAAGCCCACTCTGGAGGGGCATCAGGGGAGCCCCTGCGCTGGATGACCGCCGTTCGCTTCTCCCCAGCGGTCTGCAATGGGGGAGACTAAAGTTATCTACCATCTCGACGACCAGGAAACTCCATACCTGGTCAAACTGCCCATCCCTGCCGAAAGGGTCACCCTTTTGGACCTGAAAAATGCCCTCAAGAAACCAAACTACAAGTTTTTCTTTAAATCTATGGACGATGACTTTGGGTGAGCTTACCATACATTAGTTTTCTTCTCACTTCTGCATGTGTTTCTCGGGTTTTACGCATAATTTCAGCTCTTCTTATATTTGCTCTGCTTGTTTGGATCGTGTATCGACTGCCATGTTTTTTTCAGAGGGTGATTTAATGTCTTTTATTTGTTGTGTTGGACGCAGCTGTGTGTGGAAGGAGTCAAAGGAACGGTGTGTGCGTGCGGGGTTCAGCAGGGGTGAATGTTTTAGGTCCTGTTCAATTTTCGACGGCATCCATTTTAAGGCTGGATTACTCTCAAATATGGCTTTTGGCCTGTCGGTACGAGCTTTGGGTGCAGTTAGTTAGTTAGTGAATGGTTGTGACCACAGTTAAAGTGTCGCAGGAGGGAGTAGTTTAGTATCCTTTCTTCTTGAATGTTCCTCAGCGTCAGCCTAATTACCATGACTACACAAAAAGCATTCTTGGTTTTGGGGGTTTCTTTACGCTTATTGTGTTCAGATCCGGTTCCTAAAGTATTTTCTTTTTTTTTTCACAAAGCACCTCCGCGTCAGAACATTTATGAGCGAGTATCGCCGAAACTGAACCGTTTAACTAACACTTTGAGGAATTTTCCACCTCGATTCAAAAGCACAGAAGTACAGTAGAGTCTCTTTGAATGTGCAGTGCGCATGCGCCGTTCAGCGGCCATATGTCCCCAAAACCCAACATCCCCCCCAAAATGATGAAAACATTCGAGGTGCTTTTATATGGAATTTTGGACGCGTTTAACTTTATTTATGGTGTGGTCTTGGTTATTATCCATAGAATCACTTTTCCAAGGTTTCCATTCTTTAAATGCTGTTTGGAGTTCATGTGAACTCTTTGACCTCTTATTTAGGCCTCCATTAGGCCTAAGCAGACCTTGTGTATTTGGATAAGTAGACCAAGTTTGCTAGGAAAACCTGGAAATATCATCGAATTTTAAAGTGAGGTACAGCATGGAAATGAATTAAGGAATATAATTCATTTCAATCCGTGCTTTGCGTTTAAATATATAATCGATTGGATATTACTCATTGTGAGTGCTTGAAAAGAGTAAAACTTGCTTGTAAGGCAGTGTTGGAGTTAATGTGTATTTCCCTGGACCACAAAACCACCTTTATACACCAAATGAAAGCTGAATAAATAAACTTTTCATTGATGTATGGTTTGTTAGGATCGGACAATATTTGGCCGAGATGCAACTATTTGAAAATCTGGAATCTGAGGGTGCAAAAAAAATCTAAATATTGAGAAAATCACCTTTTAAAGTTGTCCGAATGAAGTTTTTAGCAATGCATATCACTAATCAATTTAATTTTTATATATTTACTGTAAAAAATTGACAAAATATCTTCATGGAACATGATCTTTACTTAATATCCTAATGATTTTTGGCATAAAAGAAAAATCTATAATTTTGACCCATACAATGTATTTTTGGCTATTGCTACAAATATACTCCAGCGACTTAAGACTGGTTTTGTGGTCCAGGGTCACATATTTACCATACGATCATCAAATAGATGAATTAAAATCTGGTCAGCAATATTTCTAGATTAATTTATAAATAAAATAAGAAATCATTTGGCAATCATCATGACTAGTTCGAAAGGTCATGAAAATGAATTGTTGAAGTGTGGGGTTTCAGGGCGTTTTCTTTATATCTCGGCATTATTACAATATTTTATGCTTGACGGGCCACTAGTTACTTGTACTTCACTGGAAATGTTGTGAAACTTGGCTTAATATTTGTGTTCAGGTTTAAAAGTGCATTAAACATAGTGTTACCTGTATCTTTAAATTCACCCCCGGCTTGTGAATAAGTCCCATTTGGCGTGCTGGCTAGTGTTCTTGTCTTGTCTGTCTGTTGCATTAGGCGAAAGAATGTTGACTTGGAACAACTGCAGGCAGTGACTGTGGAATGCCCTGATCGCTTCAGCGCTGGCAGCTTTACAGCCTTCCCCAGTGAAATATGTCGTAGTTTGATCGTCCCGTTCCCCTCCCTTTAACTCCCCTTCAAAAAAGTTCATTAAAAGCTTAAAGATGTTCATCGTTGAAGGGCAGTCTCAAATTTCTGCCGAATGGAAACGAATAGCTCAATTGAATCTGTCTCTATTGATGTTTTACATGTCCGTCAACACAACAAAGAGTCTTTTTACACATTTTTAAATGCCGTTATTGGATTAGAGTGTTTGTGAATGAATTGGATGAATTTGTAGCATGGTTTTGAATGCCACAGAAAATAATTTTGACTTGTCCCTTAGTTTGTAAAGGATAATTTCACTTTTGGGAAGTTGGCATGCTATACATATTAATTATACTATACATAAACCTATACATATTAATTAGGGTCAGTAAGATTTATTTATGTTTTAAAAGAAGTCTCTTATGCTCACCACGGCTGCATTTATTTGATCAAAAATATAGTGAATTTTGTGAATTAGTATTGCAATTCAAAATAGGGGTTGTCTAATTGAATTTCTTCCTTTGATGCAGAGCTGAACTTTCAGCATCGTTACTCCAGTCTTCAGTGTCACATGATCCTTTAGAAATCATTTTAATATGCTGATATACTGCTCATGATTATCAGTGTAGAAGTTTTTTTTTTTTTTTTTTTTGGGAGGGGGGGGTAACCATGATTTTTTTTTTTTTTAATGCATCCTTGCTAAATTAAAGTGTTAATTTCTATCAATAATAATAAAAAAGTTTTGCACGATAGTGTATATGATAATTCATAGCAAGCATGGAATATTTATGCTTTTGACCACAGGATTATTTAATGTTCAAGAATTGGTACCTGATATCCTGTATTAAAAACCCCGAAAAACAACACAATTTAAAAAGTCACGTAAATGTAATGGTCATAACGAGTGGGAAACCTGATTTATTGTTTGCCTTGTAGGCATTTATGTAAATGCATTTTTGTTGCATGTTTTACAAACTGATCTAAATGATCTGTTTCAGAGTGTCATGTTACAGTCTCGTTGGTTGTAAATGATGCAAGCTTATACTAGTTTAACAAATGTGCATTTGAACAAACAGGTCTTTTCATACAGATTTACAAACTCAACTTTCTAGTGGTCCATCTTGTACAGCTGAAATATCTTTGAATTCATGAGTTTGGGATCTTATCTGCTGGAGTCTCCCTGCGTTCAGTCCTTTGTGTGTTCTGTGAGCACGTGTGTGTGCATGTTTATCTGATTTATGCGTTTCTGATCCAACCCGTCCTTTCTTTCATCTAATGGCATTGTCTCATTTACGTATTCTAATTTATTCCCAGACACTCTGGGGATCTCTAAAGCTGAGCTTTCTTTTTTTTGCAGTTCGTACACAGACTGTGGTTGGAAAATAAGACCTGTCTGTTCTGATTTTTCTCTCTCTCTCGGTTTCTTGTGTTTCTGCAGGGTGGTCAAGGAGGAAATCACAGACGACAATGCAAAACTTCCCTGTTACAATGGCCGTGTGATTTGCTGGGTGAGAACAGAAACACGCACACATCCCATCTAGTCCTGCTTCTTAATTCCCTGGTGCTCCTTGCATAATAGATCAGCCTTTTAATTCAGTCCATTCCCGGTTCTCTTGAGTGCTGGCTCTGCTGTATTTGTATTTTTCAAAGAGTCTGCCAGTCATTCCTGCTTAAGGTTCACTTCGGTCTGATGCAGCTAATCAAAGACTTTGGTATGCTGCATAAGCTTTGTCTTATGAGCGACTCATTTATATTTAAATGGCATGCAACCACAAAGAACATCTTTTTCATTCTGAATGACAGCATATGCAGGAACAAACACACGATTAATATATTACTATTTAAACAAAGCAGTTTTGGGGTAAGTACAAAAGTACGATTTCCTCACACCAATAAGACGAGAGATGAACGTGACTGGAATTTTAGATGAAGAGCCAGTGATCCAGGCAGCATTCAAGAACATGAGCAGAGCTTCACGTGACAGTGAGATGAGTTCTGTAAACACCACTTTTTCATTGAATACGAAAAATAATACAATAGCGTAACAGAACGCGCTGATGACGTGTCATGTTTCCACGAACTGGGTGCACGGAGGGATGCAAATACATGCGTTGACAGGCAGGTAGTGCAGCCAATCATAGCCCTCGGGCCGAGGGATGTGATTGGATGAATATTTTATAGTCCTACACCTTCCACAGATGATATAAATACATATACATATCTGTGTGACAAAGTCAATAAATCTGTTAAAATATCAGAAAGTTTGAGCTTTTAGTGACAAGGAAAGGTTAGTTCATGTTGCAAAATGCTATTTATACTATTTATACTGCTATTTATACATTAATATTTCATGATACTTTTAATATCAAAGTACTTTTTACACTGAAGAATATGATGATGAGAAAAATGTGTGCACGCATATGGTCAGGTGTAAATGTTTACTTGACGGTTACACCACATGACATTTTTATTGTAAACTTTTTTGAAAATGGTATAAAAGTTTTTTAAAACCATATGAAACCAACGTGAATACAACAAGGTCCTGTTTTAAAAAAGATTTCCATTCACTTTAATTTGCCATTCTTATTGCTGTTTATAAATGTTGCTTGACCCATCATAGTAAAACTTATCTTGGCATCTGGAACCATTTTATAGGCCATGTATGAGGGTATTGAGATATAGATATATATTAGTGAGTTTATATACTGAGAGATCAGTGACTGGAGTTTGTAGTCCTGGTATGTTAGATTGCGATGCATTAACCATTTTGCTAAAAAGGGAGTTTTTCTCAATGAGAAGCGATTTTGATAAGCTGAAACTGTGTTTAACCATGTATTGGTTTAAGTATAACCACTTCAGGTTACTGTGAACTGCATGTCATTGTTTCTTTGTGTGTCTTGATAGCTGGTTTCATCAGACGGCTCCCACTCAGATGGATGCTCAGTGGCGGAGAGTCAGTCCGAGCGGCCGCCGTCTCACGAGAGAAGCCAAGGCATTGGAGATTCCAGACCCCCGTCCTTCCAGTATGCTTTTTTGCTGTGTTTCACAAATGATCAGATCGAATCACAAGCTGGCAGTTAAACTCAAACAAGGAGCATGTTCTCACAGTCTTTTGTGTCTGTACTCTTTCACCTTCTCTTGCACACAGTCCAAAGGCTGCAGGCAGCCGGCACGGTGTGGACGATGAGACGGAGACTGATTCGGTGGTGTCACACAGGAGGGAGAGGGACAGATCGCGCAGGAAACACTCACATGAGCACCCTGGTGCGTGTCAACACTCTCATCTCACTGTGCATGTCTTACAATGCATGTTTTTTTTTTTTATCAGTAACAGGTTCATATTTAAAAGTAAGAAGAGTTCATATTTGGAACAACTAAGCTTTAATATCAATAGTAATTCATCTAGGAGGAAGGCAGAATGGATACTCGCGGGGCGGCAGAGGCATGGATCTGGGAGGTTATGACGTCTGTGACAGCCGTTCTTCCCTCATGAGCAGTGAACTGGAATCAAGCAGCTGTTTTGACTCGGATGACGGCTCCACCAGCCGGTGAGTCTCACAGCATTTGTTCGTTCTCAAATCAGTGCACACAATACGATTACAATCACGTTGAGCCCCGATTGTTCAGTGAGGTTTTTCCAGAGCTCTGACTTGAGCAATTTGACAAGCAGGTGTGGTTAATCATAGTTTGTGGAGATTTTGAAAATTGTTTAAAATAAATGTACATTAATGTTAGGGGTGGGAATCGCAGGGTACATCACGATACGATGTAATCACGATACGTGGCTCATTCTAGCGGTAATATCGCGATAATCGATATATTTCTAGAAAATCCTATAATGATGCATCACGATATCTGTCTAAACAAAATGCCTGTGAAAAGGTTAAGTGCAAGTTTTCTTTCTTTATTCAAGTCCAAACTGTTAGAAAACACCAAAAAAAAAGTTCTGCAAATCAATTTTAACATGTTAAGTAGGCTAAATTAATCATTTTATTCTTGGACTTATTAAAAGCTTACACTTTTTTTCTTTTTCTCTGTGTGTAAACAAACACATTTAACTGCTTATCATACAGAAAGATCGATATAATATAAACCTGGTACATTTCAAGATTTACCTGGAGTGCTTTCTCAACCTTTCTACTCCTCTCATCGTAAAAACAGAGCCCCACACGAACAAATAGCGGTTCACATCGCGTCTTTTGCGTGCTCAGGTTCGTTATTTCAAATGTTAGACACGCGGCAAGCACACACACTGCACACATAACGTGCACTTGTAATATCTGAGAGAGAGCATCCAGTTTTGTTTTCATCTCCATAAACATATATAGCAGTAAAGCTAATACATTGGCTGGAAATCTGTTTATCCTTCGATTCCTCTATTTTTAGATGCTGTGAACAGGGAAACCTATTTATAGCACCTTTATTGTATTAATTAAAATATCGATATTTGGCACCAGATCTCGATTCTCGTATCGCATGGAGAAGGATCACGATATATCGCAATATCGATTTATTGTCCCACCTCTAATTAATGTTGGGAATCCTATTTTGTTAGGGTTGGTCATTTTATGGTAAGAGATGTGCTTTTTAATGATAATTAAACAAGATTAGGAAATGCTAAAATTTTCTTACATTTTTGAGTATTGAATAGGGCTGCACAATAACGCTTAATCATGATTATTTTGCTCAAAAATATAATCACGGTTATTGATCGCAGCAAACAGCTCAAATTACATTATGAAAGAAAACAGACTGGCTCTATTGCACTTTTATTTGAGCAGAATATCTAAGTAAAGATAACTAAACTCCAGCTTACATGTTTGCCTGTGTTTTCAGCTTATCAGCGGTTTTTCAGTAATATTGTGTGTGTGTGTGTGTGTGTGTGTGTGTGTGTTTGTGCGTGCGCATGGTTGCCAGGTTGGGAAGATTATAAGTAAACCGCTGGGCAGAAAATGTATCGATTTACGGGGATGCATTCTGATTGGGGATTTAAACTCTTGACATCTGGCAACCACGAAAGCTTGTGGAAGCTTGTAACCAATGCAAGATAATGCAAATGCCAAATTAAAATGAAACATTTGCAGCATAAACAACCGGTGGGCAAATATTGCAGACTGTTATGCCTAACAAACTGAGAGAAGCAGAAATCGTGACCACGATTAAAATACAATCCATCATTGGTATTGGTTTAGTATTTTTGTATAGTATAAATTTATTGGCGGCTCCCTGAAAAGTACTAAAGTCAAGCTGTTAAAGTGATCGCTCTCTAACTCACTCGAATGTCATTCCAAACCTGTATGACGTTTATTCATCTTCTGTATTTTATGAAATCTGAGAGATTTCTCTCTCCATTGAAAAACAGCAGCATCATCATATCTGTTTTTCATAAATCAGTCATTCCTCTTCAGAAAAGCTGGTTTAAACTGCTCGATTCATATGGAAACGTCAACGTTTTGAGGAGTTAAATCTTCCGGTGGAGTGACCGAAGTCTCTCTGATTTCATTAAAAATAATTTAATTTTATGGCATTTTGAAGATAGCTGATAGTTACAACATGAGGGTGACACAATTTTAATTTTTTTTGTGAACTATCTCTATTAATTCTTTCTGATTCCTATCCAATTCATTCCAATTCATTCCTGTGACTCAAAACAAAATGAAGTGGGAAGTTCATGTAATCACCATATTGTGACATCCGTTCTGCAGTTTCAGCAGTGTTACAGAGCAAAGCGGCTCGTCCAGGCTGATGAGACGACACCGCCGGCGGAGACGCAGACCCAAAGCCCAGCAAATGGAGCGGGTGAGACAGCAGGCAGAGCTCTTAAGTGTCTAATACGATATATATATATAAAACATACTGAATTTAAAACGATCTTTGTCTTTCTTTCTTCAGTCTTCATCTTTCAGTAGCATCACTGACTCCACTATGTCACTGAATATCATCACTGTCACTTTAAATATGGGTGAGTCAGCATTGCACGGTTTTATTGGTTGCTTTTCAATTAAACTTTGATTATATGAACAATAAAATACAGCTGTGAGTGCCTTAGTGCTTTAATTAAATTGCTGCTGTGTAATTAAATTATTAAAGGCACATATCTTTTTTTTTTTTCTGCCAGAAGACTCTTGGTATAAGAACTAAGGATGATGTTAAATATGTGCAAAGCTACTATTAAAGTCCACTAGTTGCCATAAGTCTCTCTTGCTTTACCTCATTTAGAGAAGTATAACTTCCTGGGCATCAGTATCGTGGGTCAGAGTAACGAGCGCGGAGACGGAGGCATCTACATCGGCTCCATAATGAAGGGCGGAGCGGTGGCGGCCGATGGGCGGATCGAGCCCGGTGACATGCTGCTGCAGGTGAGGACCGGATGAAGACGAGTTCAGGATAGAAATCTGACACAGACGCTGGTTGTATCAGTTCAGATTTCTGTTTTTTTTTTTTTTTTTTTTTCTCACAGGTGAATGACATCAACTTTGAGAACATGTGCAACGACGATGCCGTACGAGTGCTGAGGGAGATCGTGCATAAGCCTGGGTGAGTCATATTACAAAACATTCATGTTATATGGGATGTGTTTAGCTTATCAACAAAAGTGTGTTAACAGCTGCACCAATTTTTTTTTTTTTTTTGCAGACCCGTGTCACTTACTGTGGCCAAATGCTGGGACCCAAACCCAAACAGCTGCTTTGCTTTGCCAAGGAGTGAGTGTTCATTTTTTCCCTCTCACACACTCATTTACACACATATGCAGCGTAAGATCAGCATATTAGAATGATTTCTGAAGGATCATGTGACACTGAAGAAGGCTGCAGTAATGATGCTGAAAATCCAGCTTTGCAACACGGGACTAAATTACGTTTTAAAATACATTCAAATAGAAAAGAGTTAAGTGTAATAATATTTCACAATAGTACTGTTTTTATTGTATTTTTGATTAAATGCAGCCTTGGCGAGCATTAGAGGCCTTTTTTCAAAAACTTTTGTAAGGTATTGTGTACGTATTGAAATCATATGATGTTGTTTTTGACTGATAAGCTCTCAAATCACATATTTTACACTGACAAAGTATAATAGATTTGAATGCTGCATTGGAGGGCAAGATTTAGTGATATATCTCAATGTCTTTTTTTAATGTTAAAATATTTTTTTTACTTGAACTGTAAAAATGGTTTTTGATAAGAAGCTAAAGTGCTGCAAAGAACCACTGAAGTCTTTTTTGTTTTGTCTTTTTCTAATAAAAGTTGTACAGCCATTACAATGTACTGTGGCAGTTTGAACGACAGGGTTTAGATATTTCTCTGTCATTGTTCATCTTGATTTCTAAAGGAGCCTTGTAAACTTAAACTCGCCTGTTCTGTACTGCTTTGTTGAGTACTGGTTGTCTTCTGTCCCAGGTGAACCCATCCGGCCCATTGACCCTGCAGCCTGGGTGTCCCATACGGCAGCCATGACGGGTGTCTATCCTCCCTACGGCATGAGTCCCTCCATGAGCACGGTCACCTCCACCAGCTCTTCCATCTCCAGCTCCATCCCAGAGACAGAGAGTAAGATATCTGCTCTTCACTCATGTTGCCACGTTATGGCACACAATTTTAAATTTCTTTGCTATAGCTACATTTTGACCCCGAAATTCATCCCACAACATTTGTGTTATGGACAAGAATGATCCCTTAAATCATGGGGCTTGTTAAGGAAAGTTGTTCTATTCATTTTCTAAGTGATCAGATTTACTAGTTGACCTGGCGGATGACAAAAAATCCTAGTGACTTGAGTCATATTGATATATTTGGGTGTGGAACGTGGAACATGGGAGGTCCTGGTTTCTCGCCACCAGGCAGATGCTTTGCGTTTTGTGCTTTTGTAAACTGTGTGTTGTTCTTCTCGCAGGATTTGATGACTACCACCTGTCCGTCCACAGCGACATGGCAACAGTTGCAAAAGCAATGGCCTGTCCAGACTCAGGACTGGAAGTTCGAGACAGAATGTGGCTGAAGATCACTATAGCCAATGCTTTCATAGGTCAAGACTCTTTTCAGTGCTTAAAATTACTAAAGGTGTTTTTAAATGATAGTTTGTATCAGTTAACATTTAGAATTTGACCTGTGTATTATCTGTCAACATGAAACAGACATTTTTATTATCATATCATCCTTACTTTCAATGTTTACCGGAGTGAAAAAATGAAGAATGAGAGAGAATGTTGGAGTGAATTGATTTTGTCTATTAAGAATTGATTGGATATTTCGATCACAGTTTGCTCCAGTCATTTACAGTAGTCCATATAAACCACGTCCCTTTATAATCGACTGCAAGTTTGCATTCATCTTTAGTGTAGCAGCCAAATCCAAAATCCAGTCAATAACCGATGGGTAGAACCAAGTCAGCCAACTGCATTTATTTTTTAATAATTTTGATAATTTGTTAGACTCATATAATTTCAGACATCACAATAGGGAAGAAAAATAAGCTACTTCATGGATTTGTGATGTATAATTGGTGGATATTTTGTCTTTCAGGCTCTGATGTGGTTGACTGGTTGTTTCATCACGTGGAGGGGTTTGCAGACCGCCGTGAAGCGCGAAAGTACGCTAGCAACCTGTTGAAAGCCGGCTTCATCCGCCACACTGTCAACAAAATCACCTTCTCAGAGCAGTGCTACTACATCTTTGGAGATCTTTCTGGCAGTAAGTACTTTCAGTTCAGCCACAAATGAGAATTTTGTCAAAAAGTGGTCCTATGGTTTGAATATGCGACATGTGATTTGCCATTTAAGAGCTATGGTTTTAAATTTCAATCCTCTCACACAACCATCATATGGCAGGGTTTTAGTAGCTTATTTTATTCTAGAACTGCCCGCTTAAGGCCCAGACACACTAAACCAACATCAAGGAACTAGCGTCGACGAAGGCCGATGTGAAAGTCACATGGATCGATAGCTTCTATATGCATTCATTGTATGTAAAAGAGCAGCTCAGAGATTCTCCTAAACATCTCCTGTTGTGCTCCACAGAAGAAAGAGTCACTTCGGTTCAGAAGGACATTGTTATATATATATATATATATATGACAGAATTGTCATTTTTCAGTTTATCCTTTAACACTAATGGATTAACAGAGTTTACATTTGGTGCATTCCTTCATTGTGCACCAGTGAGGGCTATTTGGATTTGAGTTATTCCAGTCGTTCAGTATATGAAAAAGGCCATTATCTGTTTGATTATGTAGTTGTATAAATATTCCAGTGCTATGTTTAGTATACTCGTGTCCGTACAAGGGAAAATAATATTTCTAGCTCACCAGAGGCTAATACTTGATTTGTCCCAGTGAAAATTTTGTAATCTTTATCACTGTTAGTGTTCATTTTGTCAGCTGTTTTTTTAAATCTAGTTTTAGTCTTGTCAAATGTCTTTTTTCTTTTTTTAGTTTTTAACATGTTTAGTCAATCTGTCCTGTTTTTTGTTTAGTCAAGTTTTGGTTGACTAAGCCTGGGAGCTTTAATCCAGTTTTGGTTGTCATGCTGCATTATGGTTAAACTGATAACCACAATTATTTTGCTTAACATTATAATTGTGATTACTGAACGTGGTTGTTATTTGATAAATTACATCAGAATTATTGTGCTTTCAACTTTCATGCATACACTTGGTTTATTTTACCTCATATAGTTTATTATATTGTCATTAGTATAAACACACTCTATATTATGAAAACTGGTCAAACTAAAGCTTGTCAAAAGTAAAAAAAACAGTGGCAATTATTCCAAATTGTATTCTTGTCTTTCTATTAAAACAAGATGGATTTGTATCGAGGCATGAGTTTTTATTCAGCAATCTCAATGGCTAACAATATAGTCGAGATCCATGTTTCAGTCTTTTCACAGTTCATCACCGAGAGTGGTTGATGGCAGATGTAGTCACAGGAAACAGCGCAAACAACTGTGTAAAAGAAAGAACACAAACTGGCTGTATTAAACTTTCATTTGGGCAGAATATTCTATTCAATTATTCACTAAATTCTAATATGCATGTTTGTCTGTTTTCAGATAATCCGTGCTTTTCCATAGTGTAAGAGAGAATGCATGCACATGGTTGCCAGGTTGCATAGATAAAGTAAAACACAGAAAATGTGTGCTCTGATTTCTTGACATCTGGCAACTGCAAGTTGACATTTTTTCCTCTTTTATTTGGTTTAAGAAAATATAGAGTAATTTTAGATGTAGAAAGCTATTTTTAGTCCATTTTACTACATTTTAGTCTTGTCTTTTTTATTTTTTCAAGTTAATGTAGTCACAGTTTCTAATGACGTCAGTGTGATATCAATTTAGTAATGGAAATACAGGTCGTCAATGAATATTTTTCATCAAAATTATCGTTTGTCGCTGTACATTCTGTTTTACATTGTGCTGACACTCTTATCAACATGGCTGTGTTTTATTGTAGACATGGCCCATCTCTCTCTGCATGAGCATGACGGATCCAGCGGAGCGTCTGATCAGGACACTCTCGCTCCATTGCTTCACCCTGCTGAAGCTCCCTGGCCCGCCGCGTTCCCTTACCAGTACCCACCAGCCCATTCCCTCCCAGATGCAGCTCACAGCTACTCTGAAGCCGGTGGAGGCAGCGCAGGCAGCCAGCACAGCGAAGGTGAGTCTCCTCAAATCACACTGCTCACAATCTCAAACAGCGGCTCACTCACGTTAACGTTACTGTCCGTAGGGAGCAGCGGTTCAAACTGCAGCTGGAGCAGGACTGAGGGGAAAACCGCGGCTGGAGACTTCAGGTTAGGAGGAGGAAGCGAAATGGGCGACGCTCATGACTTTGACTTCCGCAGAGACAGAGCCCCCAGCGAGCGCTCGGTGCCACCCAGCGAGGGCAGCGTGCGCAGCTCACGATCTCACAGCTACAGCCTGAAGCAGGGATCTGCACGAGCCGGTCCGGGGTCGCCGTCCGGCCGCCACCTCGCCAGCATTCCCCCCGAACTCACGGGATCCCGACGCTCCTGCAACACAGCCAACGGGGAGTTCTTCGTCGACATCATGTGACTGTTGCGAGCAGAAGTGCCCAAACTGTTTTTTTTGCCTTATGAATTACAAAAAAAACGTGGCCTACTAGTGCAGCCGATTAGAATTAGGATTAGTGTTGGCCTAAAATTCAGTAGCTTGTGAGCCCCAACATCACTTCGGTCTTAGAAATTAATCTACTAAAGCGGTGGTTCCCAACCTTAGGGGGGCGCCAGAGTTCACAGAGGGGGGTGCAGGAGCTGATATGCTTTGAGGTCAAATAAAGATGTATAAAATGTTCCACTAATAATTTTATATAACATTCTTTTTAAATCATATGCTTACAATGTCAAGATAAGGCAATTAAATAAAATAAACAATTAAAGGGTTACTCCACCTTAGCTTTTACGTGTTTGAAACGACATGGGGGTAAGTGATTAATGACACAATTTTCATTTTGGTGTGGAGTAACCCTTTAAATAAAAGCGTAATTGACAGTAGTCTACCAGGGCTCCAGACTGCCACTAAATGGATATTTTGTGACCTTTTGCTGGTGACACTAAATTTTGTTAGAGGTCGTGTTGGTGCTGCTAACAATTGGCCTAATTGATAAGCGTTAGCATTCTGTTGTGGATGATAAATACATATTAAATGCCAAAAACGAAATGGCGCTTCTCATTTGAGATCTAGTGATCACGCTCGAGTTCAGCGCAGAGTTCTGCAGTACGAATCACATAGGTATGCGATTTAAACTAGTTTAAAGCCAAATAAGTCAAAGCTGGATCGTTCTCAACAACTGATGCGGAAACACCTGTGCAACAACGATCCAGTTAGAAGGCGTTTCAATCTACAAATCACCAATATTTACCATGGTTTTACTAACAGTGACGGTAACCATGGTATTGTGGCGGAAAAGTAGAATATTCATATTGAATTTTATTATTAATAATGTACTAAATATATTACAGAAGTAATGGAATATAATCACAGTATTTTTGGGTGCATTTGTACTGTTTTTCATAGCAAATATTATAGAAGACATATAGTTGGGCTACTTTATACCACGGTAGTGAGGTGCTGTACCTGTGGTTATCATGATCTACAAATGAATGAAAGACGAGGCTGTTATAATTTTCACAGATACTCACAGAAACAGGTACCGTTTTTGTTAATGAAAATAAATGTACATCTGCGTCCCAACTCAAGCTACTGTCAAATGTGCATTTCTAAAACTTGTAATATTATTAGTATAACATGCATACTCGGATTGTCATATATGTACGTAGTGCCCCGAGGAGAAAGGTTGGGAACCACTGTACTAAAGCATAAGCAAACAATTCATGCTTACAATAACAGATTAAGACGTTTTACTAAATGTACAATATCACCTCAAAATATTTGAGAAATGTGCTGTTGGAGAAAATGGAATGATGGGACAAAAAGAAAAAAAAAAGAGAGATTTTGAGAGAAATAGCAATAATTGAATGGGATTTAGTTGCAACACTATATGGGTGTGAGGATTCAAGGTGAATGTAGTCCAACCAAGGACGTAAATGTCAAATTTCCAAATTTCTGTTGCCCTTGTTCAGCGCCTATTTGGAGGTTTTTAACTTTTTTTTTTGTCGTTTTTTAAATTTTTACTCTCTGTAAATGTCTCATGCAGATATTTCATTATTCATTGAAATTGTTTTTACTGAGAATATATTTTTCAGTGTTTGTCAGCAATATTGTATTGGGAGAATTTTTGAAGTACCATGTTAAGGAGATTTCTTTCTTTTTTTTTAATTTATAAATATAGTTTTATTGTGACATGCTTGGAGTACACTTGTGTCTGTGTGTGTTTTATGGGCTCAGCTTGTGGAATGTGAAGGTTCTCGTCTTCATCTGGAATCCAGATGTTTCTTGAGTTTGTGTCTCTGTCCACATCTGCTTCTATTGTTCGTCGGCTAATGTTCACCAACCTTTTAAGAGCTTTAAAAGGTTGTCTTTCAAGAACTGAATGCTAGTTTTGGTAGTTGTTTGGGACAATTTGATTTGAAAGTTTTTAAAAGTAGTTACTGAAGGCTAATATGTATTGTTTTCTGAATAACCGTAAATTACAGGTGTTTAGATGAGTATATGAATTGAATATATTCAGTTTCTGCATTAACTCTCCCACAACGGTGCTCTTTATCTAATTTTGCAGCCTTAGGGTGTCAAATGAATAGGCTTTATTACCTTTTGAAAGTGAAGAGAAAAGAGCTTTTGGCTCCAAATTGTCACAATTTAAAAGCTAGTTAACAAGGGCATGACCTCATTCTTGAAAACTAGTAACAAAACTATACAGAGCAGAAGAAAATATAATCCATGCTACACTAAATCCAGATTCACACGCAACAAGTTTGAACTTGCTTTGTCTCAACTTGATTTGTTTTGTGCGATGAGTTATCAACAGTATTAAACCGTCAAAATTCAGGACACATTTAGGGACCGAGCTCTTTAGTATGTTAGTGTTACTCGATTGATTGATATTTATTTTTACAGTTTTCAATCGCTCCTTCTGCTTGAGCAGTCATTCATTCACTGGGTCAAAGGTCACGTGTCTATTAATGTTCACTGGAACTTGGAAAAAATATTTTTAGAATTAATTGTTTCACCCAAAAAGTCTAAAATAAAAGTAAGTTCGTTCTTTTGGTGACATTTACTCATGGATACATATCTAAAATGCTTATGGACGTGAAAATACACGGACGTGAGTGAAATACTGATTTGACTTGGAATTATTTTATTTCCATTTTTTACATGAAAATGAATAGTCCTAGCAAAAAGACTACAACATTACAAAATGAATTAGTATATTAGTATTACCTGTAGTAAAGACTTTCTCGGTAGCTTTTTGTGTGTTTTGGTTCGGTTGCCTGGATACAGCGTTCTAATTTATTCATGACGAGCAGAACCTGTGCAGAAAGCGAAAGTCTCTTTAAGATTCTATTTAGATTTTTTAGATTCTATTTTAAGTATTCTATAGTCTTTGCCACAGCGAGTGCCTCTAATACTCTGAATATCCTTTTTTATATCTTTTACCCCTATTTCATTATATAATCCCATAGGTCAGGCAAAGTGTATATTTCTGTTTATGACTGCATTCGTTTCTAGAAAATATTTAAATGAATTGTTGTATAACAATTATACAACTAGGGTTGTATAACGTTTGTTAATAAGCGACATAAATTGTCTGTCTAGTATTTTCCAAATTATTGTCTTGACTTGTTCAGCTGCATCTCAGGTGGAGAAAGTGAACATGACCATGTAGTTCTTTTGGGTTTGCTGGAGTTTATTCTGTATATACAAAAATGACTACAGCTATAGACACTTCTAATGGAAATATCTAAATTGGCTTGTGCTTCTTTCTTCACTTCACTTGCTAGCCCTTGAAGGAGCATCTGGAGATGTTTCTGATGGATATTGGATATTTTGCTACTGATAGACTCAAATTCATAGGTATTAAATTAAAATTTCCCTCAATGCTATTGTTACTAACCGTCAGACGGAGAAACTCACGTTTAAACAAGCACCACAGAATGGGAACCAAACAAATAACACCTATTTTTTTGGGCCAAAAGACAAGAAGAATGTGCCAAGAAAGGAAAAATGGAAGGTATCTCAAAAACAAAACATAAACCCACGAAATGAAGGTAAGTCAGAATATTGAGGACAGTCAGCAACAGAGAGGACACCAGGAGCGCAGATGATCCAAATGGAAACCTTGAATCATTTTAACGTGATCCAAAGGTGAGAACAGAAATAACAGACAGATAAATAACATACATATCAAACTCCAGTACAAAACACATGCACAGGGATGTAATATCCTTCTACTATATAGCATGCATAGGTAGGCCTATACATAAGCTTTGGATGGCAACTTTCAATCAGGGGAGCTCACTTTTCAAAACAAACACCTAATCATTTGTTGCCTATAAATTCATGGTGAAATATGACAAGCACAAATGAGACCAAATGAAACATGGACAGACAGCAACAGCGGAGACACCGGGAGCACAGATTTGGAAACAAAAACACTGAATCATTTTAACCTCTATCTTCCAAATATGAGAAAAATAACATACAGATCAAACTAGTACAGAACTAAAGCAAAGGAATGTAATTTCCCATGGCAGATCAGAATAATGTATAAAAACACCCTTCTGATGAAGATCTGCTTCTGTATCAGCAAATCTTACTATGTGGCATTCATAGGTAGGCCATATATTCTTCCTCAAAGCTGCAGATGGCAACACCTAATCGTTTCTTGCCAATAAATCCACAGAAAATTGGAAACATGACAAGCACAAATGAAACATGGATAGACGGCAACAGTGAGGACACCGGGAGCGCAGATGACTGGAATGGAAACACTGAATCATTTTAACCTCTGATCCAAAGGTGAGAAAAAAATAATATACAGGCAAATAACAAACAGATCAAACTCCAGTACAGAACTCGTGGTCATGTGCTTCGCCTGAGATGCAATAGCGGCCAAACAAGGCAATGTGTTATTTAGTCAACGTGTCTTATTTGGGGCAGAATAATTAAACCTTTCATTACACAGTGAGAAAGAAACGGTGGATTGGTAACAGGTGCTACAAATGATAAACGTTCCTGCTGCTCTGCTTTTTCAGTTCTCTTTGCTTTCTCAGCAAACTTCCAAGGGGCTACAGGATGACTTATAATAATCAAAATCTAATCCAAATTAAACTGAAATCACATTTCTTTTTATTGTCCCTCAACAACTATTGTTTATATTGAAAAACATACTTCAATAAAGGTAATATCGACATAGAACATAACTTCTGGAATCACCAACTGAAACATGGCTCATTAATTTAACATTTTAAATGAATTAAGGTTGCTTCCTTGCTTCAAATCAAGAAGGTTGAGAAGCCAAACTGTGTGAATATAAGAGCTGTTGGTGTTTGACCACAGGGAGGCAGTGCCACACAGCAAATGAAACCAAATATTGAACCACATTAGCTCTGGCCTTCTGCTGACCTTACTGTACATCTCACTGCACAAAGACAACAGAACAAAACTGCTATATTAAAATCCTCTTTAACTGTATAAAGTGTGCTGTATCATATTTCTTGGGCCTCTAAAGTATCAACATGATCAAAAAATCTGTTGTACACAATCTACTACATGTCTTCTGTAGATATATTGTTATATTTTAAAATAAACAACTACTGGACTGAATCAACTTAGGTTTACTTAATTATACATTTATCATAATTTAGAAAATAAGATATTAAAGGTCACACATCAGGCTTTTGAGGAATGTTTATTTGTTCATTTCTCAATCATAAAGTACTGCACTGTTTCGCCCCCCACAATTAAAGCAATTAATCGTTTAAATATCTTATTAAGACATATTATTGGGAGATAGAGAGTGACACCTAGATATTATGTATTTTATGTAAGTAGTCTGTTATACTGTTACAAAGATGACATTGATTTACATTATATTTTACTTTATGGCCATATAAATATCAGCATCTATAACAATTTGCATATATTTTTTTCTGCTCAGTTTAGGCTTCTGAATAAAACTGTTTTTTCCTCATTGATTATGAGCATCATATTCTACTATATCATACTATATGAACTATAAAAGTATGTATTAAATGTGATACTTAACAACAAAAAATAATAATGCATATGCATGCATGCATGCTTTTTATTTTTAGATTTTGTCTGAAGGTGGAAAAAACTTCCATTCCATTTGTTCGTACTGTTATATGTCTGGCTTTACAAATTGGTAGCAACATTTTATGCATTACAAGTTAAACTTAAATTGACATTAAAATGTATATTTGATTAACTGAAACAGATATAAAAACTCGAACCAGTTAACAAATGGTTTGAAATTGTTATGTCTAAAACTTTTTTTTTTCCCAACATCCAACCATGTGACCGAACACCCAGACAAAAACAAACTACAAAAGCCTGTGACAAGCAGTATGAAATAACTTCCTGAACTCAGTGCTCCAGAGTGCTTTATTTACAGAAACACAAGCAAACTTTGGTCTGGGCTGGTGAATTCAGAAACTATTATTCATTCACACACCAACCGCAGATTATTTCCATGTCAGCTATATGAACACAAGGGCTATGGATAGAATTATCAGAAGTTTACACACACACACACACACACACACACACACACACACACACACACACACAGTCAAGTTCAGTCATAATTTCATCTTAGATATTAACACAATAGTTTTACAATTAAAATTCTGTATTTATTCCCCTTCATGTCCTTCCGAACTATTTTCTGCTTTGAATTGCAAAAATGAATTTCTATAGAACCAACACATGCAGCATTTTAAGAACAGCACAAAGACTGATGACCAAAATGAATTTATGTGACGAACAGATGCATGCATGCACTCTTAAAATAAAGGTGCTTCACGATGCCATAGAAGAACCTTTTTGTCTAAATGGTTCCATGAAGAAGCTTTAACATCTGAAGAACCTTTCTGTTTCACAAAAGGTCCTTTGTGGCTAAAGATGGTTCTTCAGATTATAAAAAGGTAAGAAAGAGATGGTTCTTTAAAGAACCTTTGACTGAATGGTCCTTTGTGGAACCAAAAACGGTTTTTCTATGGCATCGCTGTGAAGAACCTTTATTTTTAAGAGTGTGTGCTGTGAATTAATGAGTATGTTCAGCACTAGACATGTTTTGTACAGATGTAGCCGAGTCCAGTCCCAGGAGCGTTCCCAGGTAAGACTGCTCTCGAGGGTCCAGCATCTGGTCGGGCCGCACCGGGTGCACGATGTTGGTCGGCTGAGGCGTGAGGGTGTACTTTTCTAAGAACACCAGGTCAGTGGCGGACTGGTAGCCTGTCTGCTGTTGCTGGCTCACAGCTGGAAGGACCCCATGCGGCGTCCCGTGCACGACAAGATTGCTTTCCTCAGTCATCTGGACGGGGACGAGCGTCACGGGGACGCAAACGTCAGCCGCCACACTCTGCAGCACGGTCTTAGGTGTGTTGTGGTAGGGTTTGTGTGTGTTGTTGGACTGCTGTGGCTCGGTCAGTTTGCTAGCGGGGGCCGCAGACAGGTTGGGCTGTTGCTGCTCGAGCGGGCGGCCGCTGTGCACGTGGTCCACGTGATACTTCAGCTTGTCCTTGCGCTTGAAGGTAGCGCTGCAGTGCGGGCAGTTGAAAGGACGTACGTCTGAGTGAATGACCATGTGTTTGGTCAAAGTCTTCTTGATGCGGAAGGTCTGGTTGCAGATCACACAACGGTGAGGTTTCTCACCTGATGAGAACAAAATATGGGATCAGAAAAAAAATTGTGGAGCAGAAATGTCACAATTTGCCCTTAAAGTGAGACATTACAGTCAAAAACCTGTTTTTTTTTTCATGCACTGGTCTATTTTGAGCTATTTGTCTTTTCATTTGGTGTTAATTTAATTACACTTTGTCTATTTGCACCTGTAGATTTCAACAATACATATCTTTAAAAGCGGTTTTGTCTAAATGAGTTTCTCCTCTACTTCAGTAGCACATGCATACACCAAACCTGACTGTTTTATTCCTATCTATATTCTGAAGTTGTCTGTTCATATATGTTTGCCTGATTTTACACAATATTTTTTAGAATAGGGACCAATTCTCACTATTGACTAGTTGCTTATTACCATGCCTATTATTAACATATTGGCTGTTTATTAGTACTTAATAAGCACATATTCTGCATGACCATATTCTACATCCCTAATCCTGCCCAATACCTAAATATAACTACCTTACTAAATATTAATGAGAAGCAAATTAGGAATTTATTGAGGCAAAAGTCGTAGCTAATGATTTATTAAAAGTGAGAATTGAATCTTAAAATAAAGTGTGACCAATATTTCATTATTAAAAACACTGTAAAAAAATTCTGGCTGCTGACAGTATTTGCTGATTTATGGAAAGAGATACTGAAAATCTCTGTAAAAGCCTTTGACTCTAATATGTCAACAAAATGAAACAAATTTTGAACCTGACTTCATCCAATGTTCAGATTTCTGTTTTGGAAAAGTACGCAAATAAGTTTAATTAGATAATACCTCATTTGCATATTTAAACATAACATTTCAGAAAACTTGTAATACAGAAAACAATCAATTAACCAGGGAAATAAGGTGATATCTATTAGTTACTTTTTTTTTATTATTATTTAAAATGACTGTTTTCTATGTGAATATATTGTAAAATATAATTTATTCCTGTGATCAAAGCTGAATTTTCAGCATCATTACTCCAGTCTTCAGTGCCACATGATCCTTCAGAAATCATTCTAATATGCTGATTCGCTGCTCAAGAGACATTTACCTTTAATAATAATTTTGCAGAAACCGTGATACATTTTTTTTTAGGATGCTCTTTGATCAACAGAAAGTTCAAATAGCATTTATAAATGTGTGCATCATAAATGTCTTTTCTGTCACTTTTGATCAATTTAATGCTGAATAATAGTATATAATTTCTTTCAGGGAAAAAAAAAATCTTTTGAATGGTAGTGTATTTTACCTGAATGTGTTCTGAAATGCGACATGAGGTTGGTCTTCCCTCTGAACTCTTTCTTGCACACCTGGCATTGATGCACCACTGCTTTATACCTGTCAAAATATAGTACATGATCATGAAATCACACATATCACACGCTCAGCATCAACTACAGGCATTTTTTTTTTATATTGCATAAAGACTGAATGTCATCATCATCACAAAAACAATAAGTCTCAGTTCACAACACATGACTTTGTTTTTAAGCATGTTCTAATGTTTGGAGTATACTAAATAAGCGTTTGTGTGCCTAAAGTTAGTCATTTGCATATAACACACCCAAACCATATCCATAGAAGGGCTCTACACACAACCTTTCATCACTCTCAGCAAACATATGACAGTCTCTAAACACATGCTCTCGTCTTGAGAAATGCCATCTTCAAAACCAGTTCAAACACAAGAAACACCTTTAATGCAGATCCAGATCACATTCGTCAGCTGTACATACACCAATATCTACACTGTTAGTCAGAGAAACCTCACAGCTCGAGTCACAAAACATCTTTTCTTACTCCTCCTCTGTATATGATAAAATATATTTAATACATACATATTAATACATACAGGTTAAGATTAAATATATTAATCTTTATACATTTATAAGGCCACTGAGAATATGTTTTTGGCATATGTAACCTTGGACCACAAAACCAGTCTTAAGTGTCAATTTTTCGAAATTGAGATTTATACATCATCTGAAAGTTGAATAAATAAACTTTCCATTGATGTATGGTTTGTTAGGACAATATTAGGCTGAGATACAACTATTTGAAAATCTGGAATCTGAGGGTGCAAAAAAATCTAAATATTGAGAAAATCGCCTTTAAAGTTGTACAAATGAAGTTCTTAGCCATGCATATTACTAATCAAAAATTAAGTTTTTATACATTTACGGTAAGAAATTTACAAAATATCTTCATGGAACATGATCTTTACTTAATATCCTAATGATTTTTGGCATAAATAAAAATTTATAATTTTGGCTATTGCTACAATTATACCCCAGCGACTTAAGACTGGTTTTGTGGTCCAGGGTCACATATGTGGTTTCAGTTGTTCCTATTTTTTTCTTTTGTAAATTTAAAGTAAATTTTAGTATGAAAGTTTAAGGTGAATCGTATGCCAACTTCACTCATAAATTGTGCGTACGCATACTTACAGAATGAGACCCAATGTGTCTTTTTGTTTCTGAAATTGATTTTGATATACCTTCGCCAGATCTTCTCTCCCAGGTGAATGCTTTTATAATGGACGGTCAGGTGATCGGCACGTCGGAAGCATTTTCCACACTCTTCACACTGGTGCGCTCTCTCCCCTACACAAAAAACACGTTACAAGACTTATGCACTTTTAAAGTACATGCCAATTAGTCATGAGGAGGAGGAATCATCTCATATGGAGAGTCAAATAGTGAAATAATAACAACTTTCAAGATGGATTTCAGTTTTTTACAGGTATAGTCCACCCAAAAATGAAAATTTTAGTAGATATAGTAGATATAGCATGTTAAAATGTAATTTTTGCATAATTTATAAATGGGGTTTTTGAGACAACAAATAAAATCTAACTTCAATCTTGAATCAAAAAAAAAAAATACCTGTGTGAATTTTTTTGTGTTTCTTAAGATGATCGTGGCGGATGAATGTTTTGCCACATTCATCACATTCATAGCGCTTGTCCTCATGATGAACACGAAGATGAAGCCTGAAAAAGAACAAAAACAGACAAAATCCAGCAACAGCACTGATAATAAATAACACTATCACATGACATGTTCTGACCCATTCATTTTAATCTTGTTCAAATGTTTGGTGTTAGTACTTTTTATTATACTTATACTTATATTTTAATATACTTAAATTGATCAAGACTGGATTAAACAAACAGTAAAGACATGCATGTTGTTACAAAACCTTTTTATTTCAAATGAATGCGGTTGCTTCCACAAAAAATATTAAAGCAAGAAAACCTTTTTTTTTTTTAAACATTGATAAAAACCAGCATTAGTAATTGAGCTTAAATAATATTAGAATGATTTCTGAAGGATCGTGTGACACTGAAAGCTGACAATTTAGCTTTGCATTCCATTTTGAAAATATATTCATTTATTTTACGTTGTTATAATGTTTACAATATTACAGTTTTTACTGTATTTTTGATCAAATAAATGCAGCTTTGGCAAGCAGAAGAGATTTTCAAAAACAAAACAAAAATTCCAAAATCTGACCCCAAACGTTTTAATGATAATGTATTTGAAGATAAAGTTGTGTATATTGTTGATTTAAGTGGCTGATTATATGTTGTTTGCTTAACTCTTCATCTGTAAATTTTCTCTCAGAATGTATTTTTTGGATATAAACCATGTTCCATCTTAATATACGGTAGTTCATCACCCTGACAGACCTGTAGGAGCTTCCGTGACGGAAACTTTGTCCGCAGATGCTGCACAGGTGAGGTTTTTCCCCGCTATGGATCCTCAGATGCTCCCTGAGGGTTGTCCTGAAAATATTTTCAAATATTAGCAGCTTGAATATGAACAAAACATACAACCATTACTGCATTTGCATATAGTTTTGGTCACGTCACTGTCTAAAAGCAGCTTCTTACCTCTCTCGAACTGATTTGCCACACAGAAAGCAGGTCCATTTCCTCTTCCCCCCGTGCGTGCACTCTATGTGACGTTTGCGGTTGCCCGTGTCATTAAACTGGCGCCCACAGATGTCACAAGGGAAGGGTCCTGGATATTGGGCATTTTGTCAACATTAAAGGAATGCTTAATACAAGTTTAAAGTGTTGAATTTAGCTCGTCTGGTTCATTAACAACAAAAAAAAAGTTTTGGTAAAGCTTTACCTAAATGGAATTTTTCTTGGTGCTTCAACCGGGCAAACCGTGACTTAAAGTAGTCGTCACAGTAGGCACACTTGAAGGGTTTGTCCTGTGAATGTAAGATCATGTGCTCCTCCAGATGGGGGCGACGACTGAAGGACTTGTGACAGATCTAACAGGGAAGAAATGATAGAAGCAACTGTAAAATTGTTTGCAAACAGAATTTCATGTTGACTTTAAGGCATATTGTGCCCAGTGCATAAATTAAATCAAATAAGGCAATTAACTCACATCACATTTCCAGCCTTCACTCTTCTTCTTCTTCTGAGAGAGAAACTCCTGGAGGTGGTCAGGATGAAATCTGTTAGCAGACAATGTGTTGGACTTTGATCACATACTGAGGCGAGGTAACAAAACATTACCAAAACAACAGCTCTGAAAGTGTATTGGAAACTGCAGCAAGTGACTTGTTAATGTTTTTCCAATAGATGGCTACAGGAACATGTAAAAACTGAATAGGAAACATAATGTAAACAAAACAGAAGAATGGACCCGGTTGCCATTTCCAGGAATCTCAGAAGCAGATTAGGAGCAGTGAATGAGAGACTATGCTTTTTTCGTGATCCCACTGGCTCCAATAGCAAAGGAAAAAGAAAAAAAAATCCAAAATCCATTACAAAAGAGGAAAAATATATAGAAATTGAATATGGCTGTCAGAACAGAGTACCCTGTAAGGGATAGCTCACCCAAATATATAAAATACTGTCATAATTCACTTACCCTCATGTCATTACAAACCCATATCACTTTCATATGTGGAACACAAAACAGTTTCAGTTCCCAATAACTTCTATCGTATGGTCCAAAAATATATTGATATAACCAGACATTTCTTTAAATTATTTTGCTGATTTAAGTCACATTCCACTCGAAAATTGACAGAAAACCAAAAATTGTAATTTACACAAAGAAATTGAAGCCTATTTTGAAGATAATTGTATTTTTTTTGCATTATTGGACGATTAAGAACACACTTGCCCAAAATCTCCATGGTAATGTTTTTGTTGTACTTTTTGCTGATTATCTCAATGGTTATTATTAAAGTTGGGGGCGCACTGCATTCCCTTCACATCCAGCGAGGCTGGCTACACTGCCACAAAACTTCTTGATAACATTATGTATGGTGGAAACAGGAACATCATGTTCTCTGGAGATGCTCTTGTAGCCTTGTGAGTGTCCATGCCTGGCTTTAATATTGTGTCTGACCTCCTGAGATAATTCTTTGTTTTTCTTTCTTTTGTCGATGCTCATTGCAGTACATACACAGTGACACAAAGCAGAAGAATGAGTCATTTTCTCTATTCAAACTGGCTCAATATATGATTAGAAATGGAAAAGGAAAGTTCAGTTCCAAAGTACGCAACAATCACTTGCTTGAAATGGAAAGATTTTTAACTACTTCGAGAAGGTACTGTTAATGTTGTCCGAGCCATGCTAGGATTTCTCTGTGGTGCTATCTAAGGTTTTAAAGGTGCCATAGAATGAAAAACTGTATTTAACTTGGCATAGTTGAATAATAAGAGTTCTGTACATGGAAATGACATACCCTGAGCCTCAAACACCATTGTTTCCTCCTCCTTATGTAAATCTCATGAATAAAAAAAGACCACTGAAAAATAGGCGTATTGTGAAGAAACAGGTATTGTGAAGAAACAAGCGAGGACAACAGCGGAAATGGCAGATCATGGAAATAAATGTTATGTTCCAGGCTGTGCAGGGGATGTGAAGTGCAGGGATGGGTTGGTGTCTGTATTCAGAGAGACAGGGAAAGCAAATAACACGTTCTAATAAAATACGCGAGCCACTAAAGGGACATGGTTAGCTCCTTGCTAGCGGCAGCCTGTTACATTACAGTACATAAGATTTCACTTACCACATAAACAGAGTAAGGAGAGATGCCTGAGGATGAGGCCGAATGATTTACAGATCATCTGATCTTGTAAAATGTGTGGTAATTACTGCCGCTCCATAGTATAAACAGAGTTTGTGCGATCGCGAATCTCGAAAGCGAAAGTGAAAGTAAAAAGCGATCTTGCATTTGAAAGCAGTTTCAGTGCCCAGCATATTAATAGTGGCTCCCTGATGCCTGCATTTTATTTACAGTATAATTACCCAACGATATAACTGTGAGAGAAAGTATTGAAATATATATTTTCCTCCCTGTGTTTCCTTCCTGCTGTGTGAGCTACTGAAATGAGCCGTACTGTGAAACAGCCAATCAGAGCAGAGCTCAACATTATTATTCATGACCCTTCCAAATAAGCCAATAACAGACCACTTCATTCTAGGGAGAAATCCTAGGGTTGTAAATGCACATGTAAAACAGTTTCTGGAGAATTTTTGCCCTTACCTAAGCCACATACCTTCTATGTAGATATCAGAGAATAATTTAAAATATTGTATCAATGCATTCTGTGGCACCTTTAAGTAATTGCAGCCTATTCAAAAGGTATATAAATATAAGCACACTTTTTTTTTCTCATCATGCTACTGAGCTTGTGAAATTAACAATGCAATGCAAAAGCAATCTTAATAAATAAAATAGGCTTGATTTTCTAAATGTAGAATGACATTTTCATATTTCTTTCTTTTGATTTCTGTGGAATATGAGCTGGATATGCTCAGGACAGGTTTTGTGAAGCTCACCTCTTGACATGTCTGCTGAGAGTCTTCTTGCTGGCGTGAAGCTTGTTGCAGAAGGGGCACTTGTGCTCTTTCCTCTGGACGGGCGAATCACTGTCATGTTTCTTCTTGTGCACAGTGAGGTTTGATTTGGTGGAGTAGCACTGGAGACAGATATCACACTTGAAAGGTTTTTCTCCGGTGTGTACTCTGGTGTGACTCTCATATTTGCCTACAAAATGAGGAAAAAAGAAAAGCAATGACTCAGACAGAGACAACTGTAACTGCACAATTTACAGATTACAGCAAGAGCAAAAAAAACGCATTCATTTTGTTGTTATTTTTTTCTATAATAATAAAAGACTATGCCAAACTGCTCAAAGTTTTCTTCAAGAATGCAATTATTTTAATGGGTTTTTGCTTCTTTATGATATCAGTACTCAAATAAAATATCAAAATTCATTTTAATACAGGAGTTCAAAACATGCTAATCATAGAAGTGATGTATTCAAGTCTTAGTATGTATTTCCAAAAGCTTGGGATCCGTATGACTTTTTGGTTTATTTTATTTTATTATTTATTTATTTGGAAAAAATACTTTTATTTAGCAAGAGCCAATTAAATTAATAATGCTATAGTTTTTACATTGTTACAAATGGCTTCTATTTCAAATCTTTTAAACTTTATATTCATTAAACACTCATGAAAAAAATATATCATGGTTTCAATAAAAATACTAAGCAGCACAACAGTTTCAAAATGTATAATAATAAAAAGTGTTTCTTGAGCAGCAAATCATATTCAAATGATTTCTGAGGGATCTTGTGACACTGAAGACTGGAAAATTCAGCTTTGCATCACAGGATTAAGTTATATTTTTAAAAAAATACAAAAAAAACTATATTATATTATATTATATTATATTATATTATATTATATATATATTACTTTTTAATATTATTTTTTATTGAATATTTTATTATTTTTTCCTGCATTTTTGATAATATAAATGCAGCGCTGGTTAGCATTAAGAGACTTTACAAATTAAATAAAAAAATAAATAAAAATAAGAATTACCTTTTGTTCTTTAATATATTGTTTTTAGCTTTATTTTTTGTTTTCATTTAAATGTTAAAGTTTTGTTGTTGTATGCATGTCATTTTTTATTTTATTTCTTTATTTTATTTTTTTTAAATGTGTATATATAGTATTTATAAAGTTTTAGCTTTATTTTTGGATCTGTTTTAGTTGTTTTAATACTACAATTGATTGTTTCCCGTTGTCCTCATTTGCAAGTCGCTTTGGATAAAAGCATCTGCTAAATGCCTAAGTATAAATATAATATATAAATGTAAGAATCAACCCCAAGCTTTTGAATGGTGGTACACTTTGTCATTAATATACTTCTTAAATAAAAAAAAAATAAAAAATGTCACTGATCCTTCCATCAGTCGTTACATCACAGCTCTCACCTATGCGATCAAAGGTCTTCTCACATTTGGGACACTTGAGAGTCTTTTTGTTAGCGCTCTGGATAATAACAGGCGCCAGTCCTTCAGGAAACACGTGACCTGTGACCTCCGTCGCTTGGCTGTGCTCCTCAACAGCACGACTGTACGTCGGTTCGTTCTCCTCCTGGGCTTCAGTCCGCTCTACAGCCTTACTGAGCTCAGCCACGTGCTCCTCCTCTTGCTTCTCACCGTCTTCACATTCTGCCTCCTCGACCATTTCTTCTCGCCCCTCTTTACTACTTTGCTCTTCCTGCTCATTCTGTTGCTCCTCCTCACTTTCATCATCCTCTTCCTCCTCCTCAAAAGCAGCGGCATCATCCTTTAGAGTTTTCTGACCAGGTTTTCCAGACGGGACGTGGCCATTTTCGCTCTCCCTGCTCTCAAATTTAGCAGGGGTCCTCCTCTGACGGGCGGATCTGCGTGTAGTGACCGCAGATGTGCTTGCCATGTTTTGCTCTTCCTCAACTTGGCAACCAGCACTGTGCGTCTTAGCCAGGTGATTCTCCAGAGACTTCTTATAGCAGAAGGTGCGACTGCAAAAAGAGCATTGAGCTCCTGCTGAAGTCTGGGCGTCTGGAGTCTCCGCTGGAACCTGCAGAACATCACTTTCTTCATCAACATGAGCTGGCGTCGCCCGCTCTGCTAAAAGGTTTACCGCTTCCATCATGTCCAGAAAACAGGCAGCCTCTGCCAAAGCAGGAATCTGGCTTTCTGAAACTTCAAATTCTGACGTGTACAGGAAGTCGAGCAAATGTCCAAAGGTGGAGACCTCAATGTTATCAATGGTAACATGCCGCAGTTCAGGGTTTTCGCTGAACTTGGCATGAAAATAGCCACTGCCGAAAGCCAAAACCACCTTGTGTGCACGATACGTCTTCTCACAGACCGTGACGGCTATGTCACAGAATGACGGCAGCTTCTGACGGTCTTCGTTCAAGAACTTCAAGAAACAGCTATCAGTTTGGGATAATCTCAGATGCATCTTTTCCTGTGAAGAGTCTTTAATGGCGTCGCTCCTGGCATCACACGCCGCTGACCCTTCAGATGTTGTTGTCCCCTGTGTTTCTTTGCTGCTGATATCCTTCACTTTTGCCTGCTGAAGTGGATTGACTTTCTTCTTCATGTTTAGGGTTGATGTTCCACTGAAAAAGTGTCAGTGAAATAACATTATAGGACTTTTACACAAACATTGATTATTCAGTAATGCAGTGAAACTGAAAAACAATGATGTTTAGTTTAAAAAACATTATTTTGCATCAGTCTGTTCAACATGTTATTGTATTGTCTGCTTCTTCTATTATGTCTTTGATTATGTTTTCAGTTTTAACAATCATAGTGCAAACACTGTTAAATAAAAATGTGTACCGTCATGTAGTTTATTATAAATATTGATAAATCTAGTCATTCCGCTGCTTTAAGAATGAATTAAGAATACATAATTGTTTCAGGCAGACTATTGTCTCCATCTACTGAAGAAAATCTGAGTTTATAGTGCTGACAAAAACTAATTTTGCATCCAACACGTGTTAATTTCACTGCCCTTTTGTTACTACTAATACAACCATCTTAAATGAGGGAAATTATCTAAAAACCCCAAACAATTTTTAAAGAGGACCTTCAACACGATGGCTGACTCCGATATCTTTTTTTGTATCTGATGCCGCTGACAATAATTAATTATATTAATAATTATATTACAATAATTAATATATTATAATATTTAATATATTATAAATGTACCTATTCGTTTAATCAAGATATAGTACAAATGTTTATTTTAAAAATGCATATTATTATTATTAATTTAACTTTAACATGCATTACAATGAAAACCTAACATCAAAACTTTGAACAAATAAAGTGTAAATACAAATAAATGTCAGATTTGTGTTAAGGGGAGACACTACAGGCAAAAACACTGCTTTTTCATGCACCTGTCAATTTTGAGATTTTGGGCTTTTTGGTTTTTCAGACTAGTAGAACAAAAACATCCAAAAGACACTGTTAAGTGTTTCTTTTATAGCACTTTATCTATTTGTGTCAATAGATTTCAATTACAATACATATTTTTAAAGGCCGTTTTCTCAAAATGAGTTTTTTCTCCTACACTGAGCCATGAATCTCCACTTCAGTAGCACTTACACACACCAAACTTTACATTTTTATTCCTGTCTATATCCTGAAGGTTTTTACAGAGGGATTTGTTCATATATAATTTTCTTGATTATATACAACATTTTAATCCCCCAAAAATTGTCAAAATATAGTGTTTTCTGTCTGTTCTAAGTATTTTCTGAATTATGGAGTGACAAAATGAGATACCCAAAATTCCCTCTGTAAAAACTTCTGACTGTAATATGTCAAAAAAAAATTAAACAAGAATTTAGAAACTGACTTCATCCAGTGTTTAGATTTTTGTACTACAAAAAATGTTTGCAATTATGAATGTAATCAATCAACTAGGTAAGTAAGGCGATAACTATTAGTTAAAAAAAATTCCCTATTCACCTGCAGTGTCTGGCCTTAAGTAGATCCTAATGTACTCATTTTAATGTTGCTTTATAAAACAAACAAAACGATAAAAACTACAATGAAATACTGGCTTAAACTTGGACTAAATGATTAATGTTGATTATGCATTTATCAGCTCTTGTCATTTGTTAAATCATAATAATTTAATTGAGTCACGCGCATGAACTTCTGTCTGTCTGTCTGTCTGTCTGTGTGTCTCTGTCTGTGTGTGTGTGTGTGTGTGTGTCTGTGTGGAGTTAGTGACATGCAGCCTGTAACTTCAGACAGAAAGAAGAATTGACAATCCCATAACGTCTTGCTTGCAGTTTTGCTGTGGGTCGATGGGAACAGCACAACGAAACAAACACATTGCAACATGACCAGCAAGTGTTACACTGTTCACACGACTCCAAAATCTAGCACCCTGCGAATGAGGACAATGCAAATCCGAAGTGAACTACCCCTTGCGGCCCCCCATTATGTCATGCGCCCACAGGGCCCCTCCACAACAGGAGTGCGTTGACAAACGACCCTAAAATGGCCCATGGCAAACTGCAAACAGCGACTTATTTTCCAGTTCCAGTCTTACCTTTGAATAGATTAAACATGCGGTGGTGTTTTGAAGAGGTCGCTTATTTTCCCTTTGTATACAAATAACAAAACACACGTTTTTTTTTCGGATTATAAACGCATTGTGTCCTTTTTCCATCGTCCAGGGTTCCGACGTCTCAACAAGCTGTTTAGTCATTGGCTAAGAGCGAAACGTCTTCCTGTTTCATAGGTTAAAATATATAGCTTATTCATCCTCCGAAAATATTATTTATGTAACCTTTAATTTAATTTAAGTTAATAGTGTATATGTTTTAGTTTATAAATAACAACAACAACAAAAACAACAACAATAAACGTATCACGACGTCGTCCAGATGAAGCATAGCATTGTGGGTAATGTAGTTCGCTGGTGAATAGCGCTGGTGTGTTGCTATCAATTGTTTAACAACTTTAAAGGAGATTTGATCAATATTTAGATTTTTTTGCACCCTCAGATTCCAGATTTTCAAATAGTTGTATCTCAGCCAGATTTGGTCAGATCTAACAAACCATACATCAATGGAAAGCTTATTTATTGAGCTTTCAGATGATGTAGAAATCTCAATTTTGAAAAACTGACACTTATGACTGGTTTTGTGGTCCAAGGTCACAAATGGTTATTTTAGGAAATGTTCACTAAAGGTTCTTTGGGGAACCAAAACTGGTTCTTCCATGGCATCACTGTGAAAACCCCCTTTTTGAACCTTTGTTTTTAAGAGTGTGTGAACTGAAGAGTGTCTGTGAGTTCCTTGGAACTTTTCATGCAAATTTTTATCTAGAATTGCATGAATCTCCTGTATGTCGTTTTGAAATTTGTTGTAAATATCAATATATTTTCATCGTTTTTACATAGCCTACCTGCACAAAATTAGGTATAAATCATTGACAGTATGTCCTGAAGGTGCCTGACAACTTTGAAAACTAACATTCCAAAGGCTTTTTACCAAAATGCTTATATGTTTTCTTGCTGTACCCTGGTTGTAGTTTATTCTGATTCTGTTTATTCTTTATTATTCTACATTTAAATTATTGTTAATGTCTAAATACTGGATTATGCCATTATAATAGAGTTCTACTGTCTAAGAATTGCTAATAACTTATGTCATTTCAGAGCTGCATACGGTCCATAAGGTGAGGATGCGTGAGCTCTCTTAGATTAGCCGTGGCTCCTGTCCCTGGCCTCACACCAGTTCATTAGACATGTAAGTGCATTACCATAATCCTAAGGGTTGCGGTGAACCCACTGAGAAGTCAGTCCATCCTAAACACAGATGAATGAGGAAGAGCCAAGGAAGTCTGTGAGGGTAATGGTGCTTTTAGGTCTCCTGCCTGTTTAGTCTGTTTATAACTAAGATCATGTCAAGAGCAGGCATTTCTTTCTGGATTGTCCTGTTGCTCTATGCAGGTAACAATTTCATAACAGTTTTATCTTGTACCATAATTATGGGTTACATTAGAAACTTGTTTGTGCTTTTTGTAGGAGGTTATTGTTAGTAGACCTGTTAATGGCATTGATGAAACTACTTGTAGCCCATGAATGCATGATGCTTTTGTTCCATAAATCCTCACTCGTGTGATTTTAATAGTATTGGAGAGTATGTGATTGCAGTGCTTCTATTAAAGCAAATCATCATTTTTTGCCCAAAATTTGAAGTTCATGAAGCACGAAATCTGGAAGATCAGTTGAGAGAACAGCGTTTACTTGGTATATATACTTAACTCAATTAAAGTTGATCTGTGATTTCATTGGACTAATATAAACACAAAAATGATATTGTTTGTACATGCAAGTTCAATCATTTTAAATTAAGTTAAGCTAATTAAATTAAGGGACTATATTATGTAATCATGACTTAGAACTGTTAGAACTTTTTATAATTTTTGGGCAAAAAAGTTATAGGTACTTCTATACACCAAAATAAGTTGTATACACTAATTTAAATATTTATCCTTTATAAGATTTTTCAAAGTTATAAAACAAAGATTGAAATGCATTCTACAATAAAAATGCAGTCTTTTATGTTTAATTCAATGTGTTACTTGCCTTTTTTCATAATTATTTGTGAATTTAACTAAACATTTCTGAGTGAAAATGTTCTAAGTAAATCTTACACCGTGTTCCCATATTTTGCCCAAAAACACAAATTATTCAACTGTATCATTAGTGAGCAAACTAAGCATGTTCAGCAGCCAGTTAGTTAGACCCTCACCAACAAACTTAACATTGCAAATACAACCTGTTTAATATTTTAAGTTGCTATGTAAAGTTTAAGAACATACCAAATACTATTAAATTATTGTAGATTTTTTTCCATTTAAATTGTTATGATCAAAAACATATGTAATCTGATTTCATGATTTATTCATCCTCATGTTGTTCCAAACCATGACTTCTTTCTTTTGTAGAACACAAAAGATGATAGTTTGAAAAATGTCTCTGTTTTTGTCCATACATTGAAAGTCCAGTGTTATTTTGGACATCATTGACTTTCATTGTATGGACAAAAACACTTGTGAATTTTAATGTGTGTGTGTGTGTGTGTGTGTGTGTGTGTGTGTGTGTGTGTGTGTGTGTGTGTGTGTGTGTGTGTGTGTGTGTGTGTGTGTGTGTGTGTGTGTGTGTGTGTGTGTGTGTGTGTGTGTGTGTGTGTGTGTGTGTGTGTGTGTGTGTGTGTGTGTGTGTGTGTGTGTGTGTGTGTGTGTTCCACAATGGAAAGTAACACAGTTTTGGAACGGCATGAGGATGAGCAAATGATGAGAGAATTTTCATTTTTGTGTGAATGTGATATCTCAGACAGATATAAGAAACCAACTAGTATTTGTCAATGATGTTCACAACACTTTAAAACTTCTTGTTTGTTTTCAGCCTCAGGAGTCTGCAGTGAGGAGAATATCGATGGATGTGATATGAACCCGTGCATGAACGGTGGCGTGTGCGAGAACCAGGAAGGACAATACAAATGTCACTGTTCCCAAACGAGCTATAATGAACACCTCTATGGAGGGCCGTACTGCACAGTAGTGCTGCTTGGCTGTGAACGTCACTGGTGCCAGAACGGCGCCACTTGCCATCCGTACCTGGACAAAGGACGGCATCGATACAGCTGCATCTGCCCTGAGGGTTTCACTGGAACGAAATGCCAGACGTCCACCACCTTCTCTTTTGAAGAAAGAGGATTCATGCAGGTCCGAACCAACCTTACTAATGCTTTGGACCCTTTGAATGTCACTCTGAGTTTCCGCACGTTGCAGGCGGCGGCCGTTCTGCTCCAGAGCCAAGTTGAAGATCAGCTTCTTACGCTGGAGTTAGTGGATGGAAGGCTACGGCATTTACTGCAGAGAGCAACGAAAGCTGAAATCGTTCTTCTAGAGCTCCCATTGATCGTTTCTGATGGCCAATGGCACACGGTCAAGGCCTCACTGCGCAACAGCATGCTCGGACTGAGTCTTACAGACCCGTCTTGTCTTCAGGACACGTGTCATATGGAAGTACAGATCGATCAAGCAGAGTCCGAACTGGGTTCAGGTCTGTCCGAGTTGACTGGGATCCAGAATCTCTACATAGGTGGAAGAGGAGAGCAAGAGACTGCTTCAGGCTTTCTGGGATGTATGAGGGATGTGTGGTTGGATTCACGTGTAGTGGTGCCTGGATTGGGGCCGAGGACTCCCGCTAAGCAATTTAATGTGAAACAGGGCTGCAGTGACTGGGACCGCTGCAAGCAAAACCCATGCCAGAACAGAGGCAGATGTGTGAAGACTGGATGGAGGAGCTTTAGCTGCGAATGCCATCGGCCTTATGAGGGCGAGCACTGTTTAGATGGTATGATCGCTCTTGCATTATACTACTTGGGTTAGTTTGCATATAACAGAATTGTCGATTTAAACACTTAAAGGGATAGTTCACCCTAAAAGGAAAATTCTGTCATCATTTATTCACCCTCAAGTGATCTTCTGTTGAACACAAAATATTTTTTTAAAGAATGTTGGTAACCAAACAGTTGCAAGCAGCCATTGATCTCTTTAAGTCACATTTAAAAATGTTTTAATGTCATTGCAGTAGATTCAAAATATCAAAACATGTGTGATCTGCAAACAAGTTCTGCTACCTTTAAAATAAAATGTTCTAAAGAGGGGTAAATTAAAGGGGTGGTAAACGTTAGTTAGTGTGTAATGTTTCTGTTTGAGCATAAACAACATCTGCAAAGTTACGGAGCTGAAAGTTCAATGCGAACAGAGATATCGTCTTTTAAAATTCTGGCAGTTTAATGCCTACAAAAACGACTCATAGAGACTACAACGAGTTACTTCCCGGGTCTGATAAGTCACGGACCCAGATAAACCCCGCCGCAGGAACATGCAACAAAGGGAGCGGGGCCATGCTGTGCTGCTTTAGAGAAGAGGAAGAGAAAACTAGGGGTGCACGTAAAAATCTATTCATATATGAATCGCGATTCTGTCTTCTAACGATTCTAATGGATTCACAAGTTTAAAAATCATATGTTTTAAAGCAGCGGTTCTTAATACTGTTCCTCGCATCGCCCTGCTCTGCATCTCTCTCTCTCTCTCTCTCTCTCATTCAGATCGTCAGATCAGCTCCAACAAACTGTTCCAATTATACATTTATTTTCACATAGCAATGAGAAGCGTTATACATGGACGCGTGGGAGGTTGCCGTACTGTATTAAAGCTTTAATCATGATAAAACCGTATATTAAAAGCTAACAGATGCAGTAGCATTTACAAATAACAGCGTATCTAAAAGTACGAGACAACAACAACAACAAAAAAACATACCATTAAGAGCCATGCTTGCACAGGTTCTGCGCGATCCTCTTCACTAATATCCTCTGCGTCTCAATCAGGCTCAAATTGATAAGCAACATTGACCACGCCATTGTTTACAATACAACCGGAGCTCATGCTGCTGAGGTGAGGGGCGGGACATTTAGACGCGCACTAGAGACCGTTTAACCAATCACAACACACTTTACCAGCTAACCAATCAGAGCCCATCACGTATTTCTGAGGGAGGGGCTTCATAAAACCAGGAAATAATCGGGGCGTTTATCAGAGAAGGGACAGAGAGGTGTGGAATAAAGGTAAATTATGTGAAAAATAATGCATAAGCATGGACACATGTTTGACTGCACCCCATAAACACAATCAAGCCTAGAAAAAAACCCAGTCATAATAAAGTCAAAATAAAATGTCTTAGAAGAACCATTTTTGGTTCCCCAAAGAACCTTTCAGTAAACAGTTCTTAAACTAACCATTTTTTTCTTAGTGTGAAGAATATTTTCAAAATCTAAAGAGCCCTTTTTTCACTATAAAAAACAATGGAAAGATTCCATGGATGTTAAAGGTTCACAACCTGAATGCTTCTTCATTTAGAAAAATATATCTATTGGATTGTCATTTAAAATCTTCATGACATGTTGTTATTCTTGAAAAGTGTGCTTGTTCTCTTTCTTTCTTCTTTTCTTTTGTTTTCTTTTACATTATTGTCATTTGTTTTGATATATGCAATGACATTCACAAGTCTCCAAATACTGTAGACTGTGCTACAAGTACTACTTAAAGTTGCCTATTTCTGATTAAACCAAGATAAAATTTGAAATAATTTAGAATGAACATTCATCTTTAGTCACCATTATCTCTACAACAACGTCACTGATAAAACTGCTTAGCAGTGAATCTAAATTTAGCGCCCATCGGAGGGTCAAATTTAGTGCCAAGACATAGAATGAGATTAGATTAGAAGAAAACAGGCATCCACACACTCAGACACACACTCGTGCAAAAGCAAACGCACGGCAAAGGGAAGGTTAAACCGGCTGCACCTGAACTGTGGATTAAAGAAACGTGAGATCAACAGGTGTTTTTAATCCATGCTGATTTATAAAACAGATCCTGCCAAGAAAGTAACCACCAGTGATTTATCTGAGATGTATCTTACGCTCAGCGTCAGAGAGCAACACAACATATTTATTGAATTATTACAATGACATGTTATTACGTCAAGAACAATAATAATAAATAATATATTTGTAATATAACAAAATAATAATGATGATAAAACATTCAATTTGACTGTCACATTTTATTTTGATTTGTTTATTAATGATAATAATATGTTGAATAATATAAAAAATTCTATCTATATTTGGTCATTCTATTTTGTTTCACATCATTATATGAATGATTACATCATTTACAATGTTCACAATTCTGGAATAATAATGTTGGACTTGTTCTTTTTTTGCAATTTTCTAAACTTTCTTAAGATGTTTAATATTTTTAAATATTAAAACTTGTGGGAAAAAGTGATGCATTTTCATATATTATGAATTATACAATACTATTTTGTTTGCTATTATTACTACTGTTAATAATAATAATAAACTCCATATTAGAAATATTCCATTTGGTCACACATATCATTATAATTGCACATATTTTGTTGTTGTTGTTGATAATACTATTCATAATATTCAAAATATTTAGAATGCATATGATGTTTTTATTGTAGCCTAGTAGTATATACATTTTTGTTGATTTATTTAAGTAATAAAAAGCAGGAAAAAAATATTTTTGCATATCACTTACTGAGAGCATAAACACTAGAGAAGTCACAAAAACAATCTGGTGCATATTCTTTATTGTACCTTTCTCTAACACTGCTGTTCACTTTTGTATTACCAGAGTATGTGACTGCAAGGTTTGGAAGTGAAGATCTGGAGAGCTACGCTGTGTTCACGGTGGAAGACAGTCCAGGCGACAGTAACTCCGTGTCCATGTTCGTTCGCACGCGCCGCTCACAGGGCTTGCTCCTGGTCCTCTCCAACTCTACCAGTCAGTATCTGCGTGTCTGGTTAGAAGATGGAAAGGTCAAAGTTCAAATCAACAACTTTGAAAGCCTGCAAGGAAGTGAAACCGTCAGCGACGGTCACTTTCACCTCATAACTGTGCTTGTAGAGCCAGAATCCCTGTCCCTGTTTATGTCTGCTAAGAACCAGGGCCGCATCCCCATCCGCAGTGTGCTGGTCCAGGCTGGAGATGCGGTGCATGTGGGGGGTTTACCGGATCGCCGTGCATCGCTAGCCTTCGGCGGCTACTTCAAGGGCTGCATCCAAGACCTCCGTATGAACAGCAGACGGCTGCAGTTCTACCCCGTCAGTGTCCCGGTGAGCTCCTACCGGCTCCAGAGCTCGAGCGAAGTCTCGCGCGGCTGCACCGGCGACGACTCCTGCAGCGTAAGATCCATCATTACTGTAGTGCTGCAAAGTATGCTTCAGTTTACAGCTTGTTCTGGCCAACAAATGCCCAATTGACAGGAAAGGATGGTCTGATTGACACAAGAAGTGACCAGTCATATATATATATATATATATATATATATATATATATATATATATATATATATATATATATATATATTTTTTTTTTTTTTTTTTTTTTTATTTAATTTATTTTTTTTGCTTTTATTTCACAGCAGAAACAATTAGCAGAATTAGCAACTTATCAGCATTCAAATCTATTATTAATGATTTGATAAATATTCAAATATTATGAATGATTACATAATTTACAATGTTATATATATATATATATATATATATTTTTTTTTTATTTTTTTTTTTTTATTTAATTTATTTTTTTTGCTTTTATTTCACAGCAGAAACAATTAGCAGAATTAGCAACTTATCAGCATTCAAATCTATTATTAATGATTTGATAAATATTCAAATATTATGAATGATTACATAATTTACAATGTTATATATATATATATATATATATATATATATATATATATATATTAATATGCTTGAATGTTTTGTAAACTTCAAATATTATGAAAAATGATAAATATTCATATATTATTAATGATTACATCATTCACAATGTTTACAATTCTGGAATAATAATGCTCGGCTTGAACCATATAAAGAATTTGTGTGCATTTGTACCTTTTCAGACAATTTCTAAATGTTATAAATATGTTCTAGATATTACAAATATGTTAATATACTGCATTCATATTATGAATTATTAGAAAAACATTCATATATTATTTATGATCAAGACATTTACAGTGTTCACAGTTCTGTAATGCATGACTTGAGGAGTACCTTTTTCCAATTTAATAATCTTTCTAATTTTGTAAACTTAAAAAAAGTTTGTGAAAAAGATAAATATTCATGTATTATGAATGATTGCATAATTTGCATTGTTCACAATTATTTTGGAATAATAATGCCTGACTTGACCCATACATTTTTTTCCAATTTGCTAAACTTTCTAAATATGTTGCAAACTTCAAAAATTATGAAAACATTATGCATTTTCATATATTATTAATGATTACATCATTCACAATGTTCACAATTCTGGAATAATAATGCTTGACTTCTACCTTGACATGTTGTTAAACTTTCTAAATAGAATTAATCTGTTTTAAGTGTTTTGAAAACATCAACAAATATGAAAAATATGCTAAATCTATGATGATATTATGAATTATTACATCATTCTCAATGTTCATAATTCAAGGAGTTTTTCCAGACTCTTTCACTATTTGATACAGACCCCAGCAGTTTAAATACTATTATGTGAAATTGAAGGGCAGTAGAAATCTTCTTCAAGATTTAATGGCGAATGAATCTTTATTGTTTAAAATGACAGTATGTACTGTGATGAGTGACTGTGAGTATCTGTTGTAGAATAATCCCTGCTTGAATGGAGGTGTGTGTTACTCCATGTGGGATGACTTCACGTGCAGCTGCCCACCCAATACAGCGGGACAGCGCTGTGAGGAGGTCAGGTGGTGTGAGCTGTCCCCATGTCCGTCCACTGCCGCGTGTCAAGCCCACGCTCAGGGCTTCGAATGTCAGTATGAACACGTTGTCCTTATCTGAACTATGATTGTTTTTCTAATTGAAATCTGTAATGAAAAGGTTGATGACGTCTTAGCATTACTATCTATCTGTGGTACCTGTCCAGAGTTCAGTTATATAATCGATAATTGTCATGTGTAGCTATACTGGGGATTTATGAAAGCTTGAAAGATTATCCTTTGTTGGATTTGCCACGCCATATGTGCTTCTCCTGAGACATTTGTGCATTTGAGCGTGTTAATGGCATAAACATATGTTGCAGGGAAGAAATTGAATATGGTGTTCAGAGGTTACACTTTGACAGTAAAAAGAAAAAAAAAGGTTTATTCATGCTTGCTAAAACAGGTAGCATAGGATTTAGTCTTCTAGATTTAAGATTCTATGAATCCTGTTTGTTTTAATTATGACTTGTGGAATATTCAAACATAACTAGAAGTATTTTGTAACTATAGGATTTTACTGTTACTGTTTACTATTAGGATTTTTATCAGTTTAACTAAGGGACTAAACTAAGGGAAATTTGAAAGCCGTTACTAAAAGGGGTCTCTATTATGCTTTTTCACTTTTTGAATTTTAGTCAGTGTGTATGTTTGGGCATAAAAAGATCTACTAAGTTACAAATCTCAAAGTCGTAAAAACGTAAGACACAAATACTAGAGCAAAGAGTTAAATTACTGGAGCACTGATGCTTTTTTCCTGTCTGCTTTGCAGGTTTGGTCAATGTCAGCCTCCGCAGCGACAGCCACATAATCACCTATCGTGGCAATGGAAAAATACGCCGATACCTCAGCAGCATTTCCATGCATTTCCGTACCAGGCAGCAGAATGCGACCCTACTGCACGCTGAGCGCGATTCTCAATTCATTACCATTTCCATCCACGATGGGCACATAGTTTTAGAGCTGCAGGGAGAGAAAAGAACCTCCTATGTATATATACACAGCCTGGACCTGGTGAATGATGGTCAATGGCACAGGGCAGACTTCAACATGGACAGCCCGGTCCTCCAGTCATCCAGATGGAGAATAGTTCTGGATGAGCGCTGGGAGAAACCCTCCGTCTCCTTCACAGCCTCAGGAGATCTGGATTTCCTCAGAGAAGACGTGGACATCATCTTAGGAGGCTTGGGACCTGATTCGGAGGGTAACTTTGTTGGCTGTCTCGGTTTGGTGGAGATCGGAGGACTTGCATTGCCATATTACAGTGACATGGAGATGAACCAGCCCAGACCCCAGAAAGAGCGCTTTCTGAGGACTTCTGGGACTCCCTACTTCGGCTGCTGGGGATCTAATGTCTGCGAGCCTGACCCTTGCAAGAATGGAGGGGTCTGTGAAGATCTGTTCGACCTTTTCAAGTGCCATTGCCCATCTGATTGGGAGGGCCAGCGTTGTGAATTCACTGTAAATGACTGTGCATCAAACCCATGTGTTCACGGAGCCTGCAGAGCGATCTCAGCTGGATACGAGTGCTTGTGTGATGCAGGCTACACCGGCCGGCGCTGTGAAACGGAGGTGGACTTATGCGCTCACAACAAGTGCAGTAATGGCGGAACGTGCCTAAGAGGATTGAAACGCTACTCATGTCTCTGTCCAAGAAACACGACAGGACCTTTCTGCAGGTGAATATGTTTCCCATGCTCATTACTCGCTCTTAAAAATAAAGGGTCTTTAATGGCATCGATGGTACCATGAAGAACCTTTCAAATACAGAAAAGTTTCTTTTTAGTGTTCTTCAAAATAGTTCATTTAAGAACTGAAAGGTTTTTTGGGGAACCAAAAGTGGGACCTTTTGGAGACTTTATTTTTAAGAGTGCTGCAATGCATCTCGACAGATGCAGTCTTCAGCAATGTCTTCTTAGATATGCATGCCATGCAACGTTTCATTTCTGTTTCAGGGAGAGAGTTCCAGAACTTCCGTGGTATATCGACAGGTTTCCGTAAGTTTGATTTCTGAAAATATCTATTAATTATCAAACTGGGGGCTAGAAGGAGATTCTTGGGGGTCTGTGAAACAAGCATAGTTACACATGTTACATGTACTCACTAAGTTCAGGGGTAATGTACATCCAGCCAGTAGTTGGTGCAGAATAAACCCCAACATGGTGATTGCAAAAGGCAAAGTTTCCAAAAAAAGAAAAACAGTTAACAAACGGCCTTGAGCATAGACTAACAAACAAGTTCAGACAAGACGGACATTTATGGCATAATGTACAGTTGAATCACCAGTTACACAGCTTTTCACCACATGAACAAAGATAAGAACAGTATCGATATTTAAATGCATAGCTGTCTTTACATGTTAGGAAGGGGGTCCCTCACATGATCATAATTTTCAGTTTGAAAACCCTGTAACCGTGCTGTAAGCCGACCAATATTAGCAAATCAGAACAAGCACAGTTATCGACAGGCATAGAAAAAAAATACAGGCTGCTTCCACTTTTCTTTATTGCTGTCACAGGTTCAGGTGTGATATATACTATTTATGACACATTTTTACATTCATCACGTTGTCGTTGTCGTGACTTTTGACAACAGTTGCGTCACTTCACTGCCATTCACAACTCCTCTCCCGTGGCCTCATGGGATAGTAAACAGTCCATCAGACGTGCACTTCAGTATCTCTCTTGAAATAGGTCACCCAGGGACTTCTGGCCTGCTGTTTTGTGAATAACTGTTACTGTGAATTCAGACATACTACTCTATTCACATACTTCACTCTTGCTTATAGTATCTTATGCTATATGTTGAGGTTTGCTGTTTAAATTCATGACTTTTTGCTTGATTATGCGTTAGAAATGAGAAAAAGTGTTAATAGACCAAGTTTGAACTAAGTGTTATCCCTGTATCACATTTTTCTCTAGGTTCCCTAAACTTCCTGTGTCTTTCTGCGGGAATGAGAGATGGAACTACAGTTGCTTTAATGGTGGGAATTGCTCTTCTGTTGAGGATAATTGTGACTGTCTACCTGGATTTGCTGGACAGTGGTAAGAATATGACTTAATGGTAGATGATTAAATAAAGGTCAAATCCCATAGACTTGTATAGGAGGAGAGAGCTAAAAAACCTGCTTTTTGGAATGTGCCGTAAGATGGTCTTCAAGAGCTGTGAATCTAAAACGACTGATTTTCTTTGACAGGTGCGAGCTGGAGCTGGATGAATGTGCATCTGACCCCTGCCTTAATGGAGGCTTCTGCCGTAACCTGATCAACAGGTTCCAGTGTGTGTGCGAGATGAGCTTTGCAGGTGATCACTGTCAGATCGACGTCAGCGACTTCTACGTCTATGTGTTCCTGCTCCTGTGGCAGAACATCTTCCAGCTGTTGTCATACCTCATTTTGCGTTTAGATGATGATCCAGAGGTTGAGTGGAACGCAGCCAATGATGACTAGGACTTCTCAAACACTCTGAGGAAGATGTGGGCTGATGTTGAATGGACACAATACGCAAAGGCCTTTAAATATTATTAAAGGTCGTTATGGGAAGTCGCGATCCTAGGGTTTTTGGACAAAATGTAGTTCAAGAATAATTCAGTGAGAAAACCAATATGTGATTGGTTGTTTGCTAATGGAGCACTATAAACAGCGGCTTCTGAATAATAATTCAGAGAAAACATTTTAGAATATTATTGATATAAAAAAAAAACTCAGATCTGTACACATTATAGCATCTGACAGTGAAAGGCTTTTCGTGTGCCTTCCTTTTCCTCATAAATATCTGTGTTTGAAAATGTTCTGAAAATGTTTCTCATAACTTCTCAAAGTTCTACAAAAAAAAGAAAAAAAGTGGTAAATCATGATATGTATGAAGCCCAATGTTATAACTTACTGTCATATTCTAATGGTAAGAAAAGCTTAATATTCATGAAAAGTTTAATATTCATGTGTTTTCATGTCATTAAATGTTTCTTTCTTTTTTTCTGTCAATATTTAATCCTGGACTTTTATACCTCACTGATCAAGTGACTGCTCCAGATTTCCATTGTTTTCAAACCCATATAGCAGATTTCTCTTGCAAATCTTTAAAGTATTCACAAAAATTAGAGCATCGAAATGAATATATTTTTAAATAAATATTTTTTTGAAACAAATACAAGAATATTTTTTGTATCCAGCAACTGTGTATATTTTAGTTTGCTTCAAACTGAATGAACGGCTGTTTTCTGAACGAAATCCGAATGAATTTTATTTTGTTGCTGAGATTGGAATATCACAAATTAAAAGAGATTAAGGTAAATGTTTGATGTTCTTTTTTTTTAAAAATGAATTATAGACCATAAAATAGCGTATTAATTATGCAACCCTTGATGAAATCAGGTTTGCAAGCATCCCTTATATTGTCGACCACTGTACTTGACCTGGATTTCCGCAATAGTCAGGCAAATAGAGTCCCTTCAGAAAAACAAGTTTGCATGTAGTTTTGTTTGCTTTTCATTGTTAGTTCGATAAGCACTAAAAACAGCAAAAACCCTTCTGGAGGCATCTTTAGAAGTAAAAGTATGAAATCTGACAATTTTGCAAAAAAGTTAGTCAAAGGCTTTTACTTTTCTGATTATATTTGTTAAAACTGCACAATTAGCATGAACTCATTCAAAAAAAAAAAAAAATGAAATAATGACTGTTTAGGAAGCTGGATGTTTTCAGTCAGGCTCCATTCATGTTAGTTTTATCACCAAGGACGTGGTCAAAGTTTAAAAGCACCACTGCTTCCCCAAACCAAACTTCAATTTGAACACCCAATCAAATTGCACAGTTCCATTTGTTTTGGCACCCAAAGATGGTTCACTGGTGTCATTTACGTAACAGAAGCCAGAATATCTCTACATTGACCATGCGGTCAAGACTAAAGTACAGTGTATATATATATATATATATATATATATATATATGTACCTCAAACCAAACCCAGTCACCTTCTGTCCGCACATTCGCTTCAGGAGTTCAGCTTGTTGTTCAGCATGCAGCTCTGCGCTTTGCTCACTGTTCTCGGGCTCCTGGTAACGGGGTCACGGGCGCAGGGCTTGATGCCCACCGTCAGCTTGCCTCCCTGTGATTCCCCTGAGGCTGAAGCAGCGGCTCTGGTGGCACAGGATTTCCTCAATGCTCAGCACACACACGGTTACAAATATGTCCTAAATCAAATTGATGAAATCAAGATCATCTCCAGGGTAAGATATCGGATGATCGTGAACAATGCTTGTGTGGTGGTGGTCGTAACAGTCAATGGGTGTGTGAGAGTTAGTAACATTGGTTATAAAAATGTAGAGTGTATTATAATGTTTGAAAAATAATTTGTTACCCCGCTGACTTAGAATTTTTCGTTTAGTCAGCTAAAATATTCGAGTTGTCCCTTAAATTAACATTGAATAACTTAAAATTTAAAGTTGCATAAACTAAAACAACTAAGTCAGGGGGGTAACCAATTATTTTAAGTTGAAACAACTTTTTGAAACAATTTTTTTTTTTTTTAGTGAAATACATTTTACGGATTTTAATAAAGCTATAGTATTTGTCGCACACTTCTGAATATGTAACATTGTGATCAAATTTGTTCTATAAACTAATGTTTTTATATCTACACTACAATTTGAATTTTTTTTTACATCAAAATCGTCATACTACTGGTATAAATGGGGCTTTAAGATTCAAATGTCTTTTTGTAGCCACTTCAAGCAGACACGTATCATTTGGAACTAGATTTTCTTGAAACTACGTGTCATGTCTTGGATCCAACACCTGTGAGCCTTTGTCCAGTCAGACAAAAAATTCATACGGTGAGAACTATCTTTATTCATGTGTACTTTCGTAATTGTCGTATTGCAATTAATTAAGTATATTCCTGGTTCTTTTATAGGCAGTTGAGGCAGATTGTGATTTTGCACTAGCAAACACAACTCAAGGTCTGTCTGTTGTGGCATTCAAGTGTAAAACCGAGACAGGTAAGAGGAAAACGCAAATCATTGTAAAAATGTGCACTTCTTGTCATCTGATCACAGTGAAGAAAGGAGACCTTTTGTTTTTTTGTTGTGTCTAGAATCAGAAGATGTATGCTTAGGCTGCCCTCAACTCATTGCTTTAAATGACACAGATGGCCTCCAACTCATTGAAACCTCTTTAGACTATTTCAATAAAAATAATACTCTAAACAAAAAGTTTGCACTCCTTGAAATCGGACGCATGGGATCCCAGGTAATGTACATGGACTACAAAAAATTATCCTCAGACAATAAAGCTTCCAATAGACAATATGGTACTGTTTTCAATTTTATTTATGTTTTTGCAGATTGTCAGTGGTGGACACAGGTACTTTGCAGAATATGCCATTATTGGGACTAACTGCACAAGTCAAGACAATGACACATGCATCCCTCAGAATCATAATGTTGCTGTAAGAATATTGAAATATCTTTGAGCGCGAGAGACTTTGGCTGGTGTGCAACTGTGTAAATTTGCCTGTCTCTATTCTGCATGCCAACTTTTCACGATCCAGTCAAATCCCATGGATAAAAGTCCTGCATTTTTTTCCTGTTGAATATCCTGTTTTGCTCAGAAATCACATCAGATTACAGAAGCAAAATGGGTTGAACCGTCTTTCATGTTGACTTCAAAGTGTCTAATCCATATTTGTGACTATTTTTAGATCCATGGCCTCTGTCGAGCTGAAGGTTCTGCCAATGGTGTTGACTGCAAAATCTTTGCCCCAGTAAATACCACTTTGTTATTTCACATTAACACAATACAGTAATACATTGTAAATATTGAAAACTGAATGGCTGCCTTTAATTAATATTTATGTTAAATCAAAGATACAAACTGCAGTGGTAAGTATTTTTTACTTAATTACTGATCAAAAAATTGCAAAATCGAAATCCTAAAATCGAGTAGACTTGACAGGAATTATAGGGAAAAGTTAAATTAATGTAAACAAAGATGTTCTTAAATTTTGTAAAAATCACATTGAGCTGAATTCTTTGGGTCAAATATACCATTTATTTTTTAAAACAAACATAATAGTGAAGTTTGTCATTTATGTGCCTCTAGTAACACCAGACAAAATTGCAAAAATAAAATAAGGTTTCTAACTTTCTCAGTACCAATCAGGTTAAGTCCACTGGTTGAGCCAGTATTGCTACACTCAGAAAAAAGTCCAAAAGCTATCACTGGAGCGGTACCTTATTTAACCCTAAAAGGTGCATATTAGTACCTTAAAGGTAATACCTGTCAATTCAGTTTGGCACCATTACTGGCACAGAAATTACGCTCTTGATCTTTAAACCTCCAACTCAGATTGAGCTAAAGCAGACAGTTAGAGACACTTTTCAACTTTATAACTTATTTTATTCATGACAGACCCTAGCGAGCAATGCCACAGTGCAAGTCCAACAGCTTCTGCATGCACACACCTTTGGACCTCAGCACAACCCCGCCATTCATGGCCTCAAACATCACAAGCTGACGGCACTCCATGACCCTTCAGCAAGCGGTCTGCTCTCTGCAGAATCCAACGAGTTGGCTGAGGCTGAGGCTGAGGTCGTGGCAGCGCCAGCGTCAGCGCCAAAGGATGCTCCTGTTGTAAAGAGGGAGGTCGCTGCACCAGAAGTGCCAGCAGTAGATGCAACAGCGTCAGAGAAAGCACCCCTTCTTTCAGGGCCGATTCTCCTTGCTCCCATTTGTCCAGGAAAAAAGATACATTTCTGACCTAGTCACATTTCATTAACCAACCCAGATAATATTAACTCTTGAGTTCTGAGGTTGCCGTCAAACTCATAAGTGCAGTCGGTCAGGAGTAAATGTTTTATAACAAAGCAGGTACATGTATAAACAAAATTGGCCTTCTTGTTATGGAAGCAATCAAGGCTGTGCCTGTGTTGTACTGTGGTGCTGTAATAAAATGTTTACCACTCTAATGTAAATGTTTATCAGTCTGTGTTCAGTGTGTTTTTTCTAGAAATAATCAGTTTTCTCCTTATGGAATATCCCACATTAAGAAAAAACATTTAATGCTGTTATACGGTCACATGATGGTGGCCATATCTTCATCATGCTCTTCATAGAAATGGCTTTGAGGAAAAAGTCTGTCCATGGACACTGTATATTTCAAATACCCTTTCAATGTACAACATTCAAATAACTAAACTGAAAATTGTCAAAAAGAATTTAAAAAACAATGACATATGCGGGACATATATTCTCTAACAGTTATTATAAATGCTATATTTCCAATGCCATTTTGTGTGTCACAGGTAATATACCCATTCTAATACTGAGCTTGACCAAAACTAAGTTAAACACCATTTTACAATGAAAAAACAGCTAAACATTGTCAGATGCGGGCAGACAAAGGTACGGTAAATTACTTTTATTTAACTTGATCATCTAAGAAAATGAAGTTAACTACTCTTGGGTTTCTGGTAGAGATGGCACTGAATACGCAGACATTGCTATCGTACGGAGCCCTTTAACGGACATGGTGGAGGAAAAAATTCAGGGTCGGAGGAAAAAATATTTTTTTAAACTCTTGTGTTCCCTCGAGAAACTTTTGCATTCTCTGGCAAACATATTTGCCTTCTCTCGCAAAACCATTTGAGTTCGGACAAATTCTTCCTGTTTACTTTACAGCTTGCAGTGGTTACAGCTCGTAGGTTCACAATGGAGCGGTTCATAGTGTTTTATTTTGAACTTGGACTCAAATAAACTAATAAGTCAGTGCTTAGTTAAAGGCATGGTTTTAGGACATAATAAAACTCTTTAATGTGGTTTAATGCATTAAAATGGTGACCTTGGGAGGACCAAATTTGATAATAATGAAAGCTGATAAATTAGACTAATATTAATAACCTTATTAATACTACTACTACTACTACGCAGAATAGCCCAGAATATGAATGCAACGCCCTGCACGTAAGCTTTTTCTCCCCCATAAAATGCTTAAGGTAGGCTTAAGACTGAAAACGGTGATTTAAAAATACCAAACCCATTGCATTCATATTCAGGGCTATTCTGCTTTATTAACAAAGTTACTAATATTAGCCTAACAATTTTATTAGTACTTATCAAATTTGGTCCTCCAATGTCACCATTTTAATACACTGAACGACATTAAAGAGTTTTATTAGGTCCTAAAACCGTGCCTTGAACGAAGCACTGACTGTATTTCTTTGAGTTCAAAATAAAACACTATGAACCGCTCCACTGTGAACATACGAGCTGTAACCACTGTAAGCTGTAAAGTAAACAGGAAGAGTATGTCCAAACTCAAATGATTTTGCGAGAGAACGCAGAAGTTTTGTGAGAACGCAAAAGACTTCAAAAATATTTTTTCCTCCCATCCTGAATTTTTTCCACTCGCCCCGAATTTTTCCCACCACTATGTCCTTTAAAGGGCTCTGTACTATCATGTTTCTCAGCTAATGTCTGCTGGAAGGTGGTTCTCCAGGAACTCCAATTCAACTTTAGTAAAAATCAGCTGAACAAATTTGTGCGTAGAGACTCAGAGATTTTTACTTCTGTTATCCTAATAAATAAGGACTCAATATAATGAACTCAACACAAAACTTACAAAAATGGACTTCAAATCATGGTTTTAAAATAAAGGCCGATTACAGTTTTTCCACAACTTTTATTATCAGTTAGCATTGTTTCCAGCTCTCCACATTCCTCAGTCTACAGTGGATTGATGCCCCATATAACCTATACATTTAAAAAAAAAAAAAAAAAAAAAAAAAAAAAAAAATTTAACAGTGGTTGTGCTACACCATTTTGGTCAATTTATGGTACACCAAGAACTGGTCCACCTACCATCGGTTTAAGAGCTGGAGAGCATTGCACCCTTGTTTGACTGAACAGCAGGAACCCAGTGCGTGTTAAATAATTTTGGGCCCCTAAAAACAGGATCCACAGATTCTTCATTTGGAGGGAAATACAGCTGAGGGTTTCTTACTGGCACAGAGTTGCGGATCTGAATCAAGGGATGAAAACTCAGCTGTGGTGGAGGGTTCTCGTCAGGAGTTTCTTCTGGTTGAATTGACGCAGTTGACGGCTCAAATGGATTGAGATTATTGGGTGGCTGAAGTAATGACGTCTGGGTGAAAGAGTCTTTTGTAAGGGAATTAGACCAAGGGGGCTTAGCATTCAAATTAGCAGCTTGATGCCAGTAATTCATAAATGCATTGTTGCCATGAGTTGGAGGCATAGTAGGTTTTGAAGAAATGTCACGTTGGACCATTTCCTCAAAAGAAGGCACATTATTTGGAGCAACTAACATCGACTGTGTGTCACGTCCCATTGGGAAAACATACTGCTGCATCTCAGCCTGCTTAACTGCAGGGTTTGGGCTGTGGTTTGAATAGGCAGGAGGTTCAGCAACTGGTCTATTTTGTGAACGCTCCAAATGGCGTATAACAGAAGCAAAATTAACAGGTTTCATTGCAGGCTGTGGAAAGGCATTCCTAAAAATGTAGGGACGCATGGTTGGCCCAGTAAAATGCTTTGAAGTATCAGGGGCATCGGTACTTTTAATGGGGGTATTCTCCACCAAATATTGCATTGCTGTATGATCTGAAGCTGGTGGTAGAGCAATTTTTGTGTAAAGTGGGCCATAATTATAACCCTTGCCCTTAATAAAATGAAAGAGGTTTGAATCTGCAGATATAACAGGAGATGACAGCATTTGGCCTGCAATTTCAGTCGTACTAGAAATGTCAATATTAGACATTTGACGAGGATGACCAAAATGGTGATGGTCATGGTGGTGGTAAAACACTGAAGGGGGTCCAGGGCAGAAAGCTGGACAGTGAAAAGAATGGGCATGGGACGAACTAATATGAGTTGGGGAAGCCTCTATTGGGGCAGGGGTGCGAACAACTTCAGGAAATTTAGGGAGTGAAGGGATAGGATACGTGTTTGGGGTCAAATCAGAGTATAAGCTCACAGGAGGATCCTTAACAACTGTTCCGTATGGGAGCTCAGAAGCTTGCGGCTTTTCAACTTGTTCAGACCTTTCTGAATATGTGGTGGACCTGGAAGCAACAGCCCCAGAGGTGGAAACCATTTTATTTTTGGGGACAGGTGGCATTTCTGAACGATGTGGTGGGAAGGGTTTGTACCATGGATAGCGGAGGAGCTGTGGTCCCGTCTTTCTTGTAGGGGCAGGTGTAGGTGGTTTAGGCTCTGGATTTGGTGGAGCATGTGGTTCAGAGGGTCTTTGTTGGGTTTGGGAGTGATGAGGCCAGTGGCGGACCTGAGGAAAGACTGCAGAGGAGGGAGTGACAAATTCAGGTTTTCCAGGATATAAAGGATACACCATGTCGCTGGGAGGAAACATAGTTGCCCACTGCAACTCATCTTGAGGACTGTCTGTGGTTCTTAGTAGGGGAGCGATAGGGTCTGTAGGAACCTTGGTAGGAGGCAACAAAGGTTTTCTTGGATAATGTGGCCCAGCTGCACTTTGATGAGTGGGGTCACGGGTAAGACCCAAGCTGGGCTTAGGGTACCAAGTTTGAGGACGCTTTATATAAACAGGTGCTTGTGGCCTCTGTGTAACAGCAGTTGGGGGACCCACAATTTTGGGACTTTGAGGAAGAATCATTGGTGGAATATTTGGAGGAAAAAGGACATGAGGGTAACTAGGAGGAACAGGTTTAAAATCTTGCTGACCAAGGAAGTAATAAGGAAGAAGAGGAGTCTGCAACTTTTGAATTGAACTTGTAGAAGTCAGTCTTGGCTGAGTGGTTTTAGTAGTTGCAGTGATTGTGGCGGGAGGTAGTGTTGAAGTCAGAGCATAAGGTACAGAAATCTGTTCATTTTCATATGCAACATTAGGCGTATCTATAGGAATACTGAGCGACAGTGCTGGGCAGGACAGATTAAACTCGCTCTCCACTGCCATGCTGAGAGTGTACATCCCATCCTGTAAAGTAAGGCAAAAGATTAGCGTGTTCAAGATGAGTGACTGGATAAAATTCATGTAAAATGTAGAACATTGCATACCTTTGGCTCTGTGCATGGCATATACAGGGCATGGATGACCACACCTTCTGGATGTGACACCAAGCTGTATCCACATCTAGCTGACACTTTCAGAAGAGGCTGCCATTCATTCATTACTAGGTTTAAGCAGTATTAATCAAATTTAGACCTGTAAAGCTCACATCAACCCATGTAAACAAACATGAACCTTTGAGTTACCTTTGATCTTCAGGTTCTCAGAGACTCCTCCATGCAGCCTCACAATCATGCCGTTAGTATAGCAGGACACCATTGGCTCACTTTTTGCCGAGGTCAGTGAGGAACAAGACATTTTCACAGGCAATCCCCACCAAAGTAAGGAAAGAACAAAAGTGTCTCTCTGAAAATACAAGGGGGGAGGTCAGAAAGGATGATATAAACTATACTCAATTTACATTAAAATATAAAAGCAAACCTCATGCATTACATAACATCCATCATATGGTATAATGAAAACAAAGTCTCTCCATGTTCTCAAGAACCTATGGCCACATTCTGAGGGCAACTGTGACAATGGAAGCGGTGGGACGCTTCCTAAAAAGAATTTAATAATAACAGAAATAATTATTTTGGAAGGCAAATGACAAAGTTTGAGCCATAAAAAGTAAGGCAATGGAGAAGCAAACCTCTGTCAACAAGAAAGCTGGACCCAAAAGGAGCCCCTTGTCCATGAATTGTCAACTTCATTAAATCTCCAACACAATCCACCTTGGGTTTCATTCCAAGTAGCCTTTCCACTGTTGGAGTATGCAGGGTGTTTAGACCATAAACCTGTCCCCAAAGAGGTTGCAACTTCATCCAGCCTTTTAATAAAATGTGCAGAAAACGTAAAGAGAAAGACAATTTCAACTTGGAATAGTTAACAGCATGCTATTAAAACTAATACGAATTCTCTTTGCACTGAGGTGCAAAAAAAAACGTTTTGACTGACTAACACTATGGACTAACAAGAACTACACGTATTCATCTCGTAAGTGTTTGAAAACTGCCCATGCAATCTTTTATTCTGCACATTTTGCAAATTACAAATGCATTCAGCAGATCACAGAGACATCATTACCTGAATCATATGATTGGTTCTCATCAGGTTGACTGCGAGACCTGAGCTCCGAAGGAAGACTGACACTATCTCCACCATGTGATTTTGAATCTTGGTCTTGCCAAATAAGAAGGCGCCCAACCTGTGCTCCAGATTTCGGCTTCTCGTCCACTCGATCAAATGACTCGCTTGTCCGTGCATTTTTGTTAAGAGAGCCCGCTAAATCAAGACCATTTCCCTCATTAAATACCACAAAACCACGAACTTTAATAAAGCTAAGCCAAATGAAAAGAAAACGCATCAGGATGTGTTTCTCTTTAAACGCCATTCGACAAGACCGTTTTGCATACGCACCACACCACTGCAGAAAAAAAACGTGTCGCAAAAAAACGGCTCATTTCAAGCACCTGAAATATATTAGATCCTACAATTAGAGCACGTCTGGAAAATCCGAAGCACCTGTTAAACAGCCGAGTTAGGGGAATGAAGGGATGTGTGCATATATTAAAAACTTCATAAAATCATGAGCCACCTATATATTTTTGTGTGCATGTATATATAGACAAAAGTATTTGGGTCACCCCCTTCTAACGAAGAAGTCTGATTACTTGTACAAATCTTAATTTTTAAGCATATAATGAGGGAATTGTGTGCTTCTAATTTTAAAGCAACAGTTTGGACAGGACCCTTTTCTATTCTAACATGACAATGCCTCTGTGTGCAAGGCAAGATTCAAAAAGAAATGATTGATTCAGTCAGTGTGGAAGAACTTGACTGGTCTGCACAAAGCCAGCTGAACACCTCTGGAAGTGTCTAAAATGACTGTATCCATAAGTCACTGGTGTTTGGTGATGAATTTTTGGTTCAAGGTCTGCATTTAAAGTCACACCAGAGGTGTTCAGCTGGCTTTGTGCAGACCAGTCAAGTTCTTCCACACTGACTGAATCAATCATTTCTTTTTGAACCTTGCCTTATTCACAGAGGCATTGTCATGTTAGAATAGAAAAGGGTCCTGTCCAAACTGTTGCTATAAAATTAGAAGCACACAAATAACTAGAATATATTTGAAACGTGTACAGTTGCGTGTACTTGCGTACACAAGACCCCACGAGCCGTGATTTTTGCTCAACACATGTGTTTTAGTGTCTTCTCTGATTGTGGGAAATTTGAAATGTGTCTTTCCACTCCGAAGATATTGGCAAAAGTTTTTTTTCCCAAGGTGACATTTTCATTTCACCATGTCCCTTCCACAATGAATAGCTTATTGTTTTTTTTTATGATTGTTAAACTTAACATATATCATTGCAAATGTTATTCTGTGCTCTAAAAATAGACATTTTATGACATTTTGCCATGCAAGGTCTTTTCATAATCTAGAGAAACGTGAAACATGTTGATGGGGTACGGTTGGGGTCACAGTGTATCAACTGTACCCGGATTGGTCTCCTATTGCTTCACATGCTGATTAGTTGCACAGTGTTATGATAATAGGATAAAAGTTACATTTACACACATGCTACGCAAATTCTGTTCAAAAAGTTATATTTGTGATATTTCAACTGTCTATTATTAATGGACATATTTTCTAACATGAATGTTAAAAGGATTACATAGCATTTGGTACAGTGGGTACACTCTTTATAGGTTGCTATGTACTGTATACAGTAACAGTCCAATCATAGAAAATAAAATACATACAGAGGCTGTGTGTGTGTGTGTGTGTGTGTGTGTGTGTGTGTGTGTGTGTGTGTGTACTGGTATTACCTGGACCAAATGTCCCCACAAGTATAGTAATACCAGTAAATTCTAACCTTATGGGGATATTTTTTAGGTCCCCCTGATGAAACAAGCTTATAAATCATACAGAATGATTGAAAATGTAAAAATGCAGAAAGTTTCGAGTATGCGTAGGTTTAGGGGTAGGGTTACAGAATATATAGGTATGTATATTGCTATTTTTACTGTTATGTTTACTTTACTGTTTGCCACATATTTTCTAGTGTTAAATATTTGCTCCTATTTTGTTTAACTGAATCTGAATTAAAAAAGCGAATAAATTTATTTTTAAACATTGTAATTGATTACATTTGCAATAAATGGTTAGCCAGCTTCAGAGCATTAAGAATGGATGCCTCAACTGTACAACATGGGTACAGTTGAGACAAAAATGCACCTCATATTTATGAGCTAATAGTGGAAAATATGAACTACTTATGGCTATTATCAATTTATGACATTTTAGTACACAAGCAAACGAAATATGTGAAAAATCACTTCATTTCAGCACTGTCTTCCCTCTACCCTATATATATATATGCCTTTTCCACTTGGAGAAATAAAAAAATAAAAAAAAGTTTAATCAACATTTTTTAAATATCCATTACATTATCCGTCCAATATTCAGACACTTAAATTGACAAGAAATTGTATTGTACCATCTCAGGCTATGCAATTGATTATTTTTCTACCTCATGCTTTGGTATTTTTGTCAAGCCTGTTAAAGACACAAGCATTACTATATATTGTAGCTTCATTAGAACTATGAGATAGTTTTCACATATATGAGCAGCATTTAAGTCCCTCTTTTCACTGGGATTGTTTCAAATTTTGTATTTTCTAAAAAATATTTTCATATTTGTCATTCGGATGACCAAGAACATCATAATTTTGGAGGGCGACCACATGTCATTTAAGACACATATATATATTTTTTACAAGAGATATATTAAAAATGGGCTTTGTCCAAAATAAAATATAGTTAATGTTACAATGAAAAAACCTGGAAGGCTGTATCAAATATGACAGCAACAGGACTGACCAGAGTAACAGGACACACATTCTTCATCACACTGCACATATTTGTTTACATGATACTGTACAGTTTTAATATTGTAAATTGCATGATGTGGTTTTGAACTTACTTGGCATATAGTTGCATTACAATAGTAAACAGTCCATTTTTCAGTTTAAATCAGTTCATTGTTGATTTAGCACATTACATTTCTAAGAGATCTAGGCCCGGTTTCACAGAAGGGGCTTAGCTTAAGCCAGGACTAGGCCTTAGTTAAATTAAGGTATTTGAGCAGCTTTTATAAAAATACTTTAGAAGAAAACGTTACAGGTGTGCATCTTGAGATAGAACAATGGCACTGACATATTTTAAGATATGCAAGTGCAAGACTTTTTCAGTTGAGACAGCTCAAACATGCATTTTAGTCTGGGACTAGCCTTAAGCCTTGTCTGTGAAACCGGAGGCTAATGTTTTAAGGGTATTGTAATTAGATAATGCGTCCATCCGTTTGTCTGTGTCCCCTCACAGAACTTCAAATATACTGATCTGATTCAATCATTAGGCAAGGAAGATGATCAGATCTTGGTCTTTCATCTGAAACCAGACAAAGATCTTGATGCTGAAATTTGTTTTGACTTTCTTGAGCATCGCAGACTGGGGTGAGAGTCTGCAGTCACCTCGCTGCTCGTTTATAATTGAATTAAGATGCATGCATTATCGACAATTTGTTAGGGGAAAAAGAGTTTTATTGAGACTGATCATCCCATCCCATTCATTAACACCAATAGTAATAGTAACAATACCAACTAAAAATGTAAATAATGTCACATTTATGCCAACCACACTGAATGATACAGGCATTAGCTCAATAATACACACAGGGCGACCTTTAAAATGTTTGCATTTTACACAGAAAATCTTTAAAAACAGGGTGACACCTAATCCACGTCATCCCTGTTACACTCATGTCAAAACCAGTTATTCTGAAAAGTAACAGGTTTGACAATTTCAAACTTATTAGCTAATTGCTGGCTAATAGACAAGTTCACAAAAGCACATGTTGTACGCTTTGAAAGGATGTTACTTGTTGTAGATACTGATTATATTAAATGTAATAATTGTTTAAATTTACATGTTAAAACTAGTAACAGTATTGGCTTAGCATGATGCTCCCTCTCAGTCAAGTCTCATAAATAATCAAAAATAGAATATTATAGAGTGAGAGAGAAACATGCTTGTGTTTAAGTGTAGGAATCCTGGTTGAGAGATGATGTAACCTCCTATAAGGATGTCACTTGAGTGTACCATTACTGTACAAGGGTTTTTTGATGAGGGTAACAGAGCGGACACAAAAAATGTATATTTTACAGATAAAATGTATACTCATGCCAAAAACATTGCTTAACAATGAGACTGTATTTAGAACAATATGCAAATGTGATTTTTATATAACTCTGCCTTAATTTTTCAAGTTGAATGTCCTGCTGAAAAATAAAACAAACACACATTACTGTTTGTCAGGCCATCATAAATGGCATCCTCATTGTGAAATGTGAAAACTCTTCACATTATATCAGCTAATTTTACTGGCAATAAGATTAAACCAAGTCATCTGACACTCTCAGGAATAAAAGGTACAAAAGCTGTCACTGGGGTGGTACCTTTTCAAAAGGAACACTTTTGTACCTATTAGGTTCAAATATGTACACTTTAAGTACTAATATGTACCTTTAGGGTACCAAAATAGACCCTTTAGGTACAACCACGTACCGCCCCAGTGACAGCTTTTGTACCTTTATTCCTGAGAGTGGCGGTTGTGTACAACACTTAATGTTTGTGATTATAGCGACCCCTTCAGGACTACCCATGTCAATTACAAAATTAATACGGTTTAGTAGCAGTGTAAGCAAAGATATTCTTTTCATATCAGTAAATAAGCTCACAAACCGAACACAAAACTGCTTAGAAAAACAAGTTTTCTGATACCTACCATGCCCTACACTGTCTTTTGACTTGATTTTCTACAAACTGATAGAAAGATGCTCGAATACAAACAAGTGAACAATTTTCTGGTTGGAATAGGTTTATTTGATCTGTCTGTAAACAAGGTGGTTAAATCATGGCATTTGTTTTTTTTTTCTTTCCTTCCACGCAAATTGAGTTGAATATCAGCTGGTCAAGTGTAAGAAGGGAGAGAATTGGACATAATTTGATGCTTCTCTTTAATCTGTACATTTTCCACACGCCCTGGAGGTTGAATTTATGCCAAATATCCCAAAGGTGCCACTGAAGAATTGACTTCTCACAAGGCAGCAGTTAAAATCCATCTCACAGTAGCAACAGATCAGATCTACATTATGGCACAGGATACACAGCTTTATTTAACAAGTTTCCACAATACAACTGACTTCGACTAGTGGTCTTTTTCCAACTAATACCACCATATCCCAGAAAAAGTTAGTGTACACAGTTTACTTCAGTATCTTTTTTTTTTTTTTTTGTCTATTTAATGAAGCATTTGTACCGTGCTATGACAGTTTGATACATCGCAATTAAGTAGTTTACAAGGCAATGACTTCCAAATGGTTTCATTCTTCAAAATAACATTAAAAGTCAAAAATGTTTAAGAATTTTGAGGTGACGTGTTAACAATAAGACTGCCATTTCATCTATTCAAGACATTCATGAGAGGAAATCTCAGGTAGTTATATATTTGACTTTTAATTTCAAACTGTTAAGCCAGTAATAGTGTTTTAATAGAAATGAGCTTGGTGTTACATTGTATTTGAAGTGTTGAAAATTTAGTGTTATAAAGTCAGCAACAGATGAAGCTAGCAGTCATCCTTCACAACAATAGTTTGGAGCAATTCTGTTAATCCCACCGGATGCAACAAAAACTTGGTCCTATTAGAGAACCCAAAGTGAAATGGACAGAACCAAAAGGTACATTGGGATGGCAGCACTTTTTGTCTTAAAAAAAAAAAGAAAGAAAGAAAAAGAAAACAAAAGGACAAACAAAAAGAATAACATTTTACAGGAGCTGGCAAACAACAAATATAAGTGCCTGAGCTATTGTAGCGATGGAATGTCCATACAGAGTCCGGGATGCAAAGGCTCTTGGGGAACAACTTAACCCAAACCTTGTAAATGCTGATCTGCCACCACACTCAAAAAATTCCAACATTAGACCAATGACTTACAAGACCACATCCAAATACAACAGCAAAAGCATCTGATATAAGGTTCTCAAACTAAAGAAGGTACAGGGCATATAATAGTAGCTGGGGCAAAGGTGGTGCAGTTCACGAGGGCAGGGGCAGAGGTGCTTACTAAAGTAACTCAAGATCAAACCGAGCAAAGGAAATAAAAGTGAAATAAAAAAAAAAAAATAGTTACGTGACTGGTTAACTTCATTCTCAAAGCTGAGACAAGGTGGTGTAGTTAGTTACTGGAAAACAATGATATTGACCTAAAAGATATGCATGCACTTTTTCCATCCTGGACATGCTGTATACAAGGAAGACCATGAGAGCTCAGCAAGGGCTCGAAGCACTTGAGAGGCATCAATCTATCTTAAGCTGGTTCATTAGCAGTGCCTAAGGAAAAAAATTGGACCATGTAGTGACTTTATATACTTGTGAATTTACACAAATTCTGGGTCGTCCAATTTTTAAAAATTCTTCATTTTACATCTATCGTTATGTACAGTAGTGTTTGTGATTGAACCTTCATAAAACCAACATGCTTGATTTACTGTGGCACAAAAAAGATGTCAAAACTAAAGGACATGGAGCATTAAACAAAAGGAAAACTTCATAAAAAAAAAATGGACAGATAGATTTGGAGAGAGACAACGATGCATCTACTAACTGTTTCTGGTAGTGTTGTCAAGTTGACAAAAAGGGGGCGAGGATGAGGGTAGGGATGGGTGGATGGGTAGTGTGGTGCGGTGTATTAAAGTGAGCTGCTGTGTGGATGGATGGGAAGGGGCTGCTTTAGTATCCAACTTTCCTCAGGTACTCAGACATGCCAAATGCTTTCTTGTTGAGCGATCCTCCGTGGGTACCTTCCTTTCCCATGACTAAAACCAACACTGGAGTACATAAGGAAAGAAAAAAGACGACAAATGAACAAAACTGAAAGAAAAAAAAAAAAAAAAAAAAAAAAAAGTCTTTCCCCCCGATGACACGGGGACATTATAGGATATTATCACCATTCTTCGCTTGATTGCTATTAAATTTTTTCAAGACATTAACTGCTTGAAGGAGAAAGCTTAACAGCAAACTTCTTTCTTCTTTCTGTCCCTCAAGTGAAACTAAACAAGCTTAATTACATTAGAACCCTGAATCCCTCAAGTATTTTGCCATTGAGTATGCCTTCTTATTCAATCCGCCTCCATGGACCCCTTCTTTGCCCATTACAAGAACCAAGACTGAAAGAGAAGAAATAGAAAAGGGGAAAGTTGAGAAGTGTGGTGGTTAGGGAAAAAAAGGGAACAATCATGAAACAGAGGAGAAAGAGAATCACAATTGCAATCAGAAGTGTTTGCATGCACATGCGTTGCACCATTAAAAGCAACCAAGTAGAAGGAAAGTGATTCAGAGTATTTGACAAGGAGGTCTGAAGCTGGCTGCTTGAGCGTTGTAGTGACATATTTTAGTGTACAGGAAAGAGGAAATAGGAAGGGGAATGTGACGCAGCCACATTCCAAAGGACCTCCGACCCACCCCACACACCCTAAATCCCTTTGAAACGGAGTTACCTTTCTACGAGGATTTCACAGGACCACACTGACACTATATCATCTTTTGAGCTTGTGCTAAAACAAGCTGGGCGTAATAAAACTTTGGTTATGAGTGTCAGATTTTTAAATCTTACCATTGGGGATTGTGCAAATAATCAGTGTCTACTTGACTTGAACCCTAATGATTTATCCTACATAGATAATAGGGTGTGATGGGTTGTTTACCGCACAAGCGAAAGATTGATAGCCCAGACCCCAATTCATTAAACAGTGATAAGGTGAAGGGAAATCTCACACGCGGTTTAAGAAAACTGTTAGATCAAGAAAAGCTTGTGCATGCACAGCGCTGAAATCCAGCTTACGGGTGTTTTTCAGAAAGGAGGAGTGGGGGACACAAGATTGCACTGGCTTAAACTATACCTTCCACGTCTGATTATCCTTATATTCAAAAAGAGGACCACAAAGGCAGACTGTATGAGTGGGCACATCTTAGCATTAAGGGTACTTCTCCTAAATTAACTATGAAATTGGTGAAATAAAAATGTGAAAATCGTAAGGAATTAGACGTTTCCCAGGGTGGCCCCAGGCTAAACTATACTAATACTCGTTCTGAGCAGACTCAGATCCCTAATTGAATGAATCTATACATTAATAACGTACTTGTCGGGAGTGATATGAATATATTTGTGCACTAAATGAAACATTTCACATGTATTGTTTACCTTTGCCAGCTCTGCCTATGGAAACATTGTATGTCGGCTCTCCATTATGACTCTTTGTCCTGATGTCCATTGTCCAGTCCCCTTCCACATGAAGGCTGTCTCTGATCACAGAGCACTTCTTTTTCCCTAGAGTCAGCCCACTGGTGAAGAAGCCCTCTCGGTCTTTGCCGATAATGACATCAATTTCATCAGGCTGAAAAATTAAGCATTTAAAAAAAAGAAAAGAAAAAAAAAAGACACTTATTTTAATATTCACATCTTTAAGTAAGCTTTAATGTCATGCAGGTTACACAAGCTGTAAATAATCATACTTTTGTTGAACACCTGAAAGGATTATTTGCATGCATTAGCATTGCATGAGTGCAACCAATCTGACCCACTCCGGGAGTATTCAAAATGATTGCATTTGAGGTTGAACCACTTTTTTAAACCGTAACAGCACAAATAGCTGGAAATGTTCTAATACTAACAGTGAGATGCGGGAAAGAGTGAGCATTCACAGGCGGCAGGACGCCATCTTTGTGTTCCTGTAGGGAAAAACTTGAAGCACAGGCGCCACTGTCTGAACTTCCTCCTCTCATGGCCTAAGACTGCAGCTTATCTCAAGACTGATCAGACCGAGTCCGATCTCTGAAACAATCCCGGACTTATTAATAATCTAGCGAGGGGATCTGTGCATTCGAAGCACTAATAAAATACAAAAAACAATGCACAACGCGTAGATATGGCAGAAATCGATATTGCTGAATAATGCAAAAGGAAATGTTTGATTTAATCAGAGCCAGACCCGTTTACATCCAATGAAAGTCGTCGAAATCTGAAGAAAACTTGCTATGCGGGTTCGGCTATACAGCGGTTGTACTCTAACTAGGGTCATTAGAGAAGCATAATGTGGTTCATTGTGATATGAGTAATGAAGTCTAGAGGCCGTGGCCACAGCCCTGTGCTTTCATCTGGGCCTCGATCCATTCAGCAGAAACACTTCCATTCACTCCGTTCTTTCGCTTTTATGGGAAAAATACGAGGCTCGGTTGCACCGCCGCAGCTTTGCTAATCATAAACGCGCTAATGAGTGTTCTTTTTATTGTAATATATATATGCTTGAAACGGTTAGCGCTCGCTATGCACGAGACCGGCTCCCCGTGCACGCGTGCTAAAGCTGACTAGCTTGCTAACACCCGAATCAATCCGCTCGCCCCAACACACAAATTACACCCCGAATTAAATGAAAATGAAGTGTTAACCGCACAACGGGTGCTAATCGAGCAAAATCTTACCGTTATACCGCTAAAAGTACCACCCTCTGACGATGCCCAAACGTATTTGGCGTCCGTATAGCCAACAATGGCGGCATCCTGGCAGCTGCCATCGGCCATCAGGTTATCCACGTAGCTTTGCCAAGACATTTTTCTGTGATTTGAAAAGATATATAGGACGAACTACACCCACTGGAGTGGATTTAACGCTACAAGTTCTAAAGGTCTAGCGAGGGTTGTGCGGATGGAAGGTTTTGGCGTCTCCTGTGCTGTCTGGCTCGCTGGCTTGTGTGAAATCTCAGCTCTGGAAGGAAAGAAAGCCGACGGACTGAGACAGCGCCTGGGTGTAGTCCCGTGCTATATCCCTCCGCGCAGACGACTCACCGCCGCCACTGCGACGCTGGACGAAAATAGTCCCTCTGATGTCAAAGCGCCAGCCTCGATCTCATTATCAGGATGTAATTACTTTAACAACGCTTGGTTTTTAACAGAAAATGTGGAAATTGGCTCATTTTGATCATAAATTTGTTAGATTTTTCCACATGAGGTGTTATTTCAAGGGATAGTTCATCCAAAAAAAAAAAAAAAATCGGTCATTTACTGACCCTCATGTTTTCCAAACCTGTATGACACACAAATAAAGATATTTTTAACTATGTTGGTAACCAAACAATTTTGGTTACAGACTTCACATGGGTTATTATAATTAACTACTAAATACATTTTCGTTACTTGAAATGAAATACATGTTAACTCAAATAAAATATATAAAAAAAAAAACATATCTGTTTGGTGAAGACAGCATTTGTCATTTTCTTTCAGCTTATCTTGATGTAATGACAAAAGCTAATATATGTATATATAGAGAGAGAGAGAGAGAGAGACATAAAAAACATGAAAATGGAAAAAATATACCAGTAAATAATTAAAACTAAAATAAAACTAAAATGAAAATGGAGCATATAAAAATAAAATCTAATGCAAAGTATTGGTATGCTATATGAATGATTGATGTCCATTGTATGGACCTGAAAAATAAAATAAAATAAAATAAAATACATTCCTCAATGTTCCACAGAAGAAATAAAGTCGTAGAAGTTTGTGAAACATTTCATTTTTGGGTGAACTTAAAAAAACAAACAAAAAAATTGTTTTAGTACCCAAAAATATGGGTCAAAATATTCACATTTGCCTATATTTGTTTTCATAAGCAAATGTTAAATATCATGCTTTCAGGGGGCCAGCGATAAGAGGCGGCTCAAAACTGTACACTCAGAAACTACAGTGCAACCCATGTGCAACACTAATAGAAAACATGAATATCAGATTAGTTTGTATATTAATTCATTTTGTTAATAAAGTTTTTTTTTCTCATGTTAAAATCATTTTGCCCTGCAGTCTTCCCCCAACTCCAGCCCATTTTATTACAAGAATTTTAATCCAAAAAGTAAACATTTTACTTTTAAAATAGCTAACTTACTGAACAATACATAAAACATGGGCTGACAAATTTAACAACAACAGATAGATAGTTTGTGTGTGTGTTAGTCACAACTGAGTCAAATGTCAGCCTATAATCACTGCCATATTTTTTTTAAAATTTTTGTTAGTCCATAGAGAAAGCAGTTCAGCAACCCTGCCCATCAGATCAGCTGATATTTCCATTTTATTTAGTTTTATACCTTTTTTTTTAATGTTAAGTAAATGTTATATATCTCGAATTAATCAAGAGAACCTGCTGTTTCAGATGACAAATTTTGTCATTTAACATCTAACAAATGAAATGAAAACCTAAAAAGTTAAATGTTGTTGATTTGTCTCCTTTTCACACAGACATACAACTTCCCCAGCCACCTCAGCAGGGCGGTGATTCACCACTCACATCCATTGTCATTAATATCAAGACAGATCATGTAGCTCACGATGACATAAGAAAACCATGACATATTCATATTTGCAAGCCAATCATTTGGGAGGCACACCCATTGCCAACAGTCCTGTTATCTCTCAACTGACTTTTTTGAGAAAGCCAAGGAACATTATTGTAATCACCTGACAGTGTCACTCCTCTAAATCCAACAGACAAGTATGAAAGTAGTGAAAAAAAGTAGTGAAACAAAAAAGTGTGCTGCATTATTTGGATTAGCTGCTTTTAGGCACAAGACTACAAAGGTAGTTGAAGAATAAGGATATAATGCACATAAAAATGACTGATTTTACTAAACATTTTCTAAAATGTGATAGAAGCGGAGTTTTACGAACTGGATATGCAATAAATCTTTGAAATATCCACAAGATGGGAGGCTCCACCCTGTTGAACTAAACCACTTCCTGCTTTTCCTCAAAGTAGGTTACTGGTCGTGAATTTACTGCGCGTTATTTCTATATTACACGTGACGTGCAGAAAATGCAATTATTATACATTAGGATCCTTTGGACCCAAAAGAAATATAAAATACAGCCAACAGATGATTCCAGAATGTTTAAGCGATGAAGTGAAATCAGAAGAGTCTATGTGTGCAGAATGCAATTACTCCCCCTACTGGCCATTGTTGATATTCTGCACAGTGCCACTGCACATATGCATCTATAATAATAAAATATAAAATAAAATAAATGTATCAACAACACTGGACGATGGCAGCTAGAGAGGAAATACTTCAGATGAATATACAGTATCATATGTGCATTTCATGGAAGAACTGGACAACACTTTGCAACTGCAGTCACACAGATAAATTGTCACAAAATGTTAATCTCAGTAACTATACAGTTTTTTAATTTTTAGTTTAAATAAATAAATAAATAAATAAATAAATGCACAAATGCCTCTTTTCTCCAACGGTGGTTTTGCATGTTCTCTCTTTGAATAAATGTGATTTATTTATTGTGAATTCTGTCCAAAATATCATTATATTTCAGTAATAGCTGCTGGGGGAAAAAACATATATGAATATATTCAGGCAAGAACAAAAAAACTCTAGATTTTAACAGCAAAGCTGCAACTGTTAAAAGCTGTTTTCCATAAATGTTAAGATACAGTTTCTTTATTTTTATACAGTTTCTGTTGGCTAAAATAGTAGCCTACTTAGATAGATAGATAGATAGATAGATAGATAGATAGATAGATAGATAGATAGATAGATAGATAGATAGATAGATAGATAGATAGATAGATAAAATGTAGCATACAAAAAGGTAACAAAACTGTTTTCCTGATGGGGAAAATACTGTATTTAATGGCAGGTTCCCAGTGATTTAACTTACTCCATATAGTGATGCTTATTATTTTTGCGTAGACAATAATTGTGTAAACCATTGAAAGCTTTTATGTAGAAACGGAGTTTCGAAAATAAATTACTCTGACTATTATTTACAGTAGCCTACAAGTGAATAAACAAATGCGACAAGTAGCCCTGGCCTCCTCAAATCATTTTGTTTATACTCACATCTTCTGCTCAGCGCTAAACGAACACGTTTCATAATCAGATTTAACATCACTGCCGTTATTTTCGCGTCTTAATACGCGCATATTGAAAATGAAAGATAAACGATTTTACGCCGCTGCACTAGTTTGAACGTAGGATCCGTATTCACCGTCCTATTTACGCGCCATGCCTGTTGCGCTCGTTTCCCAGCATGCATCGCGAATTTACATAGCCATCTTGTCGGGAGGTGAAATTTTTAGATTTTCTGTTTCCGAAGTCTGCTAGTTATAGTTAGCCATAAACTTTCATTTCAAACCGTTTTCGTGTTTGTTTTGTTAGTACGCCGGCATCTAGTCGCCGAGTGTCGCGACGTATTTACGCGGCGTTTAAACGCGCTCGTTCAGGATGTGTTTGATACTTATATGTAACGTTTGGTAGAGAAGTGAGAGGCAGCAGGGGGAGTGAACGCAGCCGAATCTACGACAGCGGCCTTACACACACCGCCCTTACCGAGCTCTGATCACCAGCATATGAGGATAAATTAATAACCGACACGTCATCTCGCGCACACCGCTCGCGGAGGTTGTCTTCGTCCGCCGTGCGCGCGTCGAAAATGCAACAGGAGAGAAGAGGAAGACGGATGACGCACGATCGTCGCGGAAAACTGTGAAATTCGGGGCAATTGTTTGCTGTTTTGTCAAGTCAGCGGCGTCTTTAAGGTGTCTCAAAAAGCTGTTAAGCATGTCTAAGATGCCGGCCAAGAAGAAGAGCTGCTTTCAGATCACGAGTGTGACTCAGGCTCAAGTCGCGGCCAACAGCGCGACCGACGACACCGAGAGCCTGGATGACCCGGATGAGTCCCGGACAGAGGACGTGTCCTCCGAGATATTTGACATGTCCAGGACTGAGGTATGTGACAGGAGCTCCTCAGAGGAGACGTTGAACAATGTGGGGGACTCGGAGGGCCAGACCCCCCAGAACGGCGGGGTTGGCCCGCGCAACTTGGGTCACCACCAGGGCATCCAGGCCTCTGGGACTCAAACAGCGCAAGTCACTAGTTCATCAAGCGCGACGACTATAACCAGCTGCAGTTCTCGCTTCAGGGTCATTAAGCTTGATCACGGCACCGGAGAGCCCTTCAGGAGGGGCCGGTGGACCTGTATGGAGTATTACGAGAAAGACCCCGAGGGCTCTGTGATGAGCAGGACTGTTGATAGTATATGGCACACCAATGTGACCGAGCCCGGAGGGGATCGAGACAGTGGGCTCGGGGCCACCGTCTCCTCCGTAATGGCTTCTGATGTAAATTCAGATGGGTCTTGTTTCACCGGCCCGCCTCATAATCTAGAACCGCACAGCTTCAACGTGGCCCTGGGGTCCGGATCACCTGAGTCCTTTAGTAATAAGCCAGTGCCTCCGTCTGCTCAGCACGGTCTCCATCCGCCCGCTCACGAGGGAGGACACCCGGGTGCCCATCTTCAGAAATCTCCCAGCATCTCTCCTTCGCCTCACATTCAGCCAATGCTTTATCAACCCCAGCCTATTACGCACCAACTGCAAAGCCAGCCGGCTCTGATATCAACCAGTCAGCCTGATTACAGCCAGCGCAGCATGCCCATTACAGTCACCCAGACTCTCCCCGGGGTGAGCCTTTCCGTCGGACATGTCATCAGTCAGGGGTCGTCCCCTCTTCCCACCCCGGCCACAGGAGGGGTGCAGGTTCTGGGTACAGTAGAAATGTCTGGACTCCCTGGAGGTGTTCCCTTAGGGAGTGCACCAGTGTCGTCTGTCCCGAGTCTGGCGGTGGGGCTGTTGAGCAGCTTCGCCCCTATGCCCTCCATTCAGCAGCAGCAGCAACAATACCAGGCCTCAGGAGTAATGCATGGTTTATCAACAACTCCGCAAAGCACTCAGAGCTTGCCCGTAGCACCGGTGACGCTCGCATTAGGATCACCCAATACCTCCGTGCACAGCCAGGCGTCCCAGGTTCCCCGCAATGGGACGGCAGCAGGAATGGCCGCCAGCATCTTCAGCCAGACGGATGAGAGTTGGAGGATGTCTGATGTGTCTGCGCAGGTTCACGGTAAAGACATGGTGAAGCCCTTAATCACAGAAGGCCTGCAGTTGCCCAGTCCGGCTGTCAACAGTCTTTTCGGTATACCCATTCCCATTGATGGGGAGGACGACAGGTGAGGCGCCACTGGTGATCTGAATGATTTAAGGGGTCTGACTGCTTGAAGGTTCACTCTCAGGCAGGGTTCCCACGGTCATGGAAGACCTGGAAATGTCAAGGGATTTTAAAACCGGTTTCTAGGTGTAGAAAACTCATTGAAATTATTATATAGTGTTTTTTTTTTTAGTTTTTTTTTTTTAGGTACACTCAGTATTTCATTTACTAGAATTTGGTCTGTGTGAGTGTAAACTCTAAAAAAATTTTTTTTATTAATAAAACTTTAATCAGTAATCATGGAATTCGGCCAGAAGGTGTGGGAACCCGTTCCAGACAATGTTGTTGTTTTTTTTTTTTTTTTTTTTAAAGCATACACACAGGCTCAGGTAAGATTGTTTGATATTAATTGGAATATTTAATGGGAAAAGTGTCAACATATGTAGATAAACAGAAATGTAGCATGCATTTTGAATTGTATTCAACAGCTTAATAGTCATTTACTGCTTCATCGAGGTAATTTCCCCATGCAGTGTTTGTAGTATTAATGTGCAGATCCCGGTTGTTTTGTGAGGAATGCAGTGACGTGATGGATGTTTGGTTGTTTTCATTAGGGTCGTGACATTTCTTGCTTTTTCACTACCAGTCAAAAGTTTGGACACACTCACTCTTTAAACTAAAGTCATTAAAACAATTGAATTATGTGAGGTACTTAGTGCACAGAAATGTTAAACCAGCCTCATATATTCTGGTTTCCAGCTCTGTTCATTTTCTTAACCAACTTCATGAGTTGCATCTTGCTATTCAAATACTATGAAATACACGCATACACAGTTATTTAGTTTAATATACGCTACGGTTCAAAAGTTTGGGGTCTGTAAAATGTTCTTGAAAAAGTCTCTTGTGGTCACCAAGGCTGCATTTATTTGAATGCAGTGCTGTATTCTGTATCAGAATACAGTAAACCTTAATATAGTGAAATATTATTACAATTTAAAATAACTGTTTTCTAATTGAATATATTTTCAAATGTAATTTATTCCTGCGATCAAAGCTGAATTTTCAGCATCATTACTCCAGTCTTCAGTGTCACATGATCCTTCGGAAGTCATTCTAAAATGCTGATTTGCAGCTCAAGAAACCTTTTTTTTTTTTTTTTTTTTAATTTATCAATGGTGAAAACAGTTGTGCAACTTTCAGAAACAGAAAGTAAAAAAAGCGTTTATTTGAAACATTTTGACATTGTAAATGTCTGTCACTTTTGATCAATTTAATGCATGCTTGTTGAAAAAAATATTAATTTATTAAAAAAAAATATATATATATAAAATAAAAATATTACTGACCCCACACTTTTGAAATGTGTATAAGATAAGTTGTTTTCAAAGTGACGTGAGGTTGTATTTTGAAAAGATATGGTTAATATGTACTACTTTGACGATCTGTCAGAACCCTACAAACAAGCATTCAAACAAAAATGTTTCTTGTTTGTTTCCGGATGTCACACGCATGCCAGAAATGGCAGTGACTATAAAATGCATTCTCAATTGAAAAGCGACAGTGCATATCTGGTGACACAGTTTCAGTTGAGAAGTGTCGCTGCTTGGCTTCCTCTTAGATGCTTGACTTTCGGTTCCAGCGTTGCAAGTTGTACACAATATATCAACTTGTTGGCATACTCGAGAGGAAATGGTGAACTGTCGAGTGCTTCAAATGACTCTGTGGCTTTAACTTGGTTCTAGTCAGTAGACTGAGCAGGCAGTGGTCGTAAATGCAAGGGCTGGATCTCAGCGCAGTTCTGCCTACGTGCCATTGAGACGCCCGGCCCGGGGTAAAGACGCTTGTCACTGGTGACACCTTTTGTAGCTGATATGCAGTCGGGGCCTGTGACAGTGAAGACCTATCACAGCGGACAGTAGACCTTCCCCTATCGTTCACTTCTAGAGATAAGGTTCCTTTACGTGGTTAAAAACATTTTTTCTTTTTTTTTCTTTATTGCTCTTTTAAAAGACACAGACAGCCATCACATCCCATTTATGACTCTAAAGACATGTTTTTCACATTATGTATCTTCTTTATGTATAGGGGCATGAGCGTCCTTGGTCATCTGACAAGCAGTTGTTCAGATAACATATTGAGTGATTTCAAGACCGCATTCCTGTTCAGGAATTACTGAAATATGCCATGCATCTGCCTTTGTTTCCCCACAAGCTTCATGAAAGTATTTAAAGATTGTTCACCTAGCAGCCGCTGTTGTTGCTTGTTGTTGCACAGTGTAGTTAGATTTATTTGTATGTATGGTTTGGTGCACATCACGGGTGTTTTGGTGCACCTCACAAATTTTTAATCGGTGCAAGTGTGCATTAATGTCTGAAGCACTATTTATTTTTTTTTATTTTTATATAACACGTTTTTGGAGATATTCATTTATATATACATTTAATATTATTTAAAATAATGTTTGAACATTCAGTTTTGTATAAATCTGAATCAAATTTAAATCAAAATAAAACTTGCACTACTGTTCAAATGTTTGGGGTCAATAATTTTTTTTTTTTTATTAATGTAAGTTTTTAAATTCTTATATATATATATATATATATATATATATATATATATATATATATATATAATAATAATAATAATAATAATTATTATTATTATTATTATTATTATTATTATTATTTTTTTTTTTTTTTTTTTTTTTTTTTAAATTCAGCAAGCAAACATTAAATTGATAAAAAGATTGAATTATAAATCTTTTTCATCAAGGAAATGTATGTTTCCACAAAAATATTAAGCAGCATAGCTGTTTTCAACATTGATAATAATAAGAAATGTTTCCTGAGCAACTAAATATTAGAATGATTTCTGAAGGATCATGTGACACTGTAGACTGGAGTAATGATGCTGAAAATTCAGCTTTTCTTCATCACAGGAAGAAATAAAATTTTTTAAATATATTAAAATAAAAAGTAATTTTAAATTGTTATAATATTTCGCAGTATTGCTGTTTTTGATCAAATAAATGCAGTCACAATGAGCAGAAGAGTCTTTATTCAAAAACATTAAAAACTTGTACTGACCTCAAACTTGAATGGTAGTATATATTTTACACACAGAAATTTTTTGAACCATTTATCATTTTTCCATTGAGACAAGACAACTTCACTGCAATGCATTTCTTGCTATTAATTCTCATTGCAGTAACAGAGGTTTTCTTTTTTTGTCATTTGATAATGAGAATGGAAAGGGGTGAAATGTCCATCAAAATGACACAAGAAAACACCTTAATGTTGTTTAAAAAATATTAATAACACCGTTGTTTTGATTTTGTGTGAAATATGACACAGACCTGATGCGTGAAATCCAGCCAATTAGCTCAACCAACAAACCACTGATTGCATCACACAGTCATTCACAACACAGACCAGGTCCAAGTCCTGCAGAGCAACAGTTAATTATTACTTCGTCCCATATGTGATGTTTTTTGACATTGTAAGTCTTAGGATTATGAGTCTAACATCTGAAAGTGTTTTAGATGAATTAGCTCATTGTGCAACATGAGATCAGATTTGCCCCATCTGCTGGTTAGAATGCGTAACCGCTTCTGTTTTTGCCCTTTTTAGAGATATGATGGTGTATGTTGGCATATAACACCCTCTGACAGATCTCCAGTTATGTAAGACTGACCAATAGAAGATGAAGATTAGCTTTAAAAGGTTAAAGCCTTAAGCTGACATTATCTGCAGCTTTCAGGACTAGCTTAGTTTTGTTTCTTGATTTAAAACAATTGTTTGACTAGTCTTATGTAAGTGTCATGCATTTGATTTATGCGTCTCAACAGCCGCGCAGGTCAGAATGTACCTTCTCACCCAATCTGTCCATCTTTCTCTCTCTGTCTAATGCCTCTCGTGGCTCTCATACCTGACAGCGTCTTTGTATTTAGCAAGCATTCCCTCTTTCTCTTAAAACACGCTTCTCTCAACACCTCCATCCAGGGTAATACCGCTGACTTCAGCTGACGGTAAAGCAGCACATGAGCTGTCAGACTCTTCAGAACACACTTTTCTGGTACTTCCTGTGGGGGAACTTGTGTAGGCCTTCGCTCAGAGTCCTGTGTTGTCATGATCTTTTCGATCTCACTTTTGTCTTAAGAATAAAAGCCGCTTCTTTCGTGTTGTGTAAGCGGCAGTCACACTACATGTTTAAGCATGGAATTTATTTCACACTCATAAGTGACTGATTTGGAACACACTGCGTTGGCAGGAACCCCATGTAGCCTGTCGTACAAATAGCACTCCGAATGTGAAGTGCTCAAATTGACTCCAATAGAGTTTGTCGCTAAGCTGACATTACAATACTCTTAAGCATAAAAAATGAGTAAATGTTATACTTTTTGTTGCGATGGATCAATACTTTTTCCTTTTCTCCCATCCGATACTGATACTGCAACCCTGAGTTAGATATAAACACTCTCCATCTCTCTCTCTCTCTCTCTCTCTCTCTCTCTCTCTCTCTCTCTCTCTCTCTCTCTCTATAAATAGCTAGGGTTGTTCCGATTCCGATACTAGTATCGGAAATTCCACCGATACCACAAAAAATTCTGGCATCGGTATCGGCGAGTACTTGAACCCATGTACCGATCCGATACCATTTTTAAACAAGACCTGTAGTTATGCGCGCTAGCTTTGCTTAACGCTGCAAATCGGAAATCATTCTTCTTCGCTGCTCAGAATGCAAACACAGGAAGTTGTGCTGTGTTGCCACACAAGCAACCACTATTTAGAGCAGAGAAGAAGAAATACAAACGTGCTGGCACATTGCCAGTAAGTTAAATCACTCTCATATGCGACTAAATCTTCACCCTGGGCGACTAAATGATGTCTGATATTAGCCACTGGCTAATAAATGATCAGATTTTACTGGGAGGCCATGTATAAGTTTAACACAGATATATTGTCACTCGCTGAACACTCTGAGCGCATCAGAGTTTCACTCTCCGTCAAGCGATCTATTTTCAGATCATCTGAATGAATGCGCAGCCCACCTGTATTTGACGTACCGTAAGCTGTAGTGTGAAGTGCACGACTCGCCGTCGCTTTGCTTTTTTCCTCGCACGCAGAGAGAGAGAGAGAGAGAGAGAGAGCGAGAGAGTCTTACATGTAGCGCGTCAATTCTGCATGGTATGTAAACGTTATTCTTTGTTGTATTTTCCTGTCAAAATAACGGATTTCCTTTGGAATTCTTCAGCTTTTAAGAACTGCCGGGTTCTCCTGTAGTGGGCGGAGCTAACGCGCAAACGACAATCTCATTGGCTGGCGCTCACCTATTATCGTCCCTGTTTTGATTTCAGCAAATCGGATCGAGCCAATGCAGACAACGTAATTAATATTCATGAATCCAGCAGCTTGTTAATTCTTAGTGCCTTTTATATTGTTCTTAGTAGAATTCATAGTATGATTATTATCTTATCAGTATTATTGATAGTTTTTCCCCATTTTTACAGAAACACAGAATGACCAAAAAAGCACCACCACCGGCCCTAAATTCAGTTTAAAATTACTCGCCAGACTATCTATCTATCCATCTATCTATCTATCTATCTATCCATCTATCCATCTATCCATCTATCCATCTATCCATCTATCCATCTATCCATCTATCCATCTATCCATCTATCTATGGTGAAGCACACCATAAAAGAATTGTATCAATTCAGGGCTAGTAGTACATACAGCTGTATAACCAGATACAGCCCCGGGTATCGGATCAGTACTCGGTATCGGCCTGAATGAGTGACTTTTAGTACTGAATGATTTGGAAAAACAAGAACCGTCTCAAACCTCTTTCAGTAACCATTTCACAAATTTTGAGTTTTGGTAGGCCAAATTCAGTGTCTATAAAAATAATTAATAATTCTTATTGTGATTTTTATGAAATACAAATATTAAACAAAAAATATATTGTATGTAAAACAATTTTATTTTACTGTGAAATTAAAGTATTATTTACGTCTTAATTTCTTCATTATCAAAAGTAAATCATATAGTTTTAATTTTGGTGGACTGTCGTCAAATACCGTTTTCAGAGTGAAGCTCGGCACTATACGTTCATTTACAGGCGTAAAGCCCATGATATCAGTGTCTCACAAGGGTTTGATTCACCGTAAATGAAGCAAGCTGTTCTCAGACACTGAAACACTGTCATGAAGTGCATGTGTGTAAATGCTGCGCTTCACTCTAGAACCAGTAAAGCATATATTCATTTCATTAAATCACAGCCTGTACAATTTTACAATTGCACTTTCATATAATTCTATTTCATATATATGACAAAAAAAGATTTGTATTGTACAGACACTGAGTATCGGTTTGGCACATCCCTAATTTTTTTAGTGTTATATGAGTTGTATTTATAATCACATGCACTGCATGCATAACTTTGCGAACATGTAAAAACAGAAAGTATATTTTGTGCTTTAGATTGCAGTATAATTAACAAATTAGGTGTTAAAACAGTCTTTTTGTTAGAATCGTTCCTTTAGGCAGAGCATGTTGTTTTAATGTTGGAAGGACTTTTCAAATGACTTGTTTTGGTTGTTTGCATAATGATCCCACCTTATCTTTATTCTACTTCAAACCATGCTCTTATGACAAATCCATTTGCTTTGATCCACTTCAGAGTTGTAAATATGACTTCAGTGATGCATAGATGCAAACTGCTCACCTCTCGGTGAAACCTACGCGATCAGATGAGAAAGTGTTTTGATGGGGTACCATTAGTGCCACTGCAATTCTATACACGCTTATAGTCAACCGCTTTTAAATGCTTTGGTTTCGAATTACAGAACCACATGTTTATTTACAACGTGCTTTTGCAGTGTTGAGTATTGTAATCATTCACAGGCATCTCTGTTGAAAGCAATGGCCAGTCAGAGGTGTTTTCTGTAGGTTAGTCAGAATCCGCTCTGAGCTCATTTGTTTTTGCAAGTAGAGTTCTACACGCTTGCAGATCTACCTATTAGAACGAGAGAGAGAGAGAAAAGCATACACACGGTGTAAATAAGAGATTATGGTGTTAGTCATTGATTATATCATTTGAGCTTTCGCGTGATAAAGCTCAGTCAGTTGCGCTATGAGAGGAGTCCTATGCTTGGTTTCTCTACATAATCCATTGACAATTTGAAGAAAAGCTTTGTGTGTCTAATAGGACCGAACATCCACATATACTCTTTCAGGAGGGACAAACGTGAGTGAAAAAATTATGGGCGTGAATCCAAAACATTGTTCCGCCAGTCATTGCTATGATTGACATTAATAACCGTAGCAACGGACAGAACAAACTATCTGACAAACTGATGTCAAAAATAGACCTGTGCATTAAGTGATGCAGAGCAACATAACTACAGCAGTAACAAGTCTGTGTTAGATGAATATATTAAGGATAGTTAAAGATAACTTAAAACACTTTTTGATATGTCCTTTTTAAGGGAATGTTTAAAAAAATAAGATTTTAAAATAAACTAAAAATATTTAATGCATTATTATTTAATTGTACTTGCTATACCACTAAAGTACTGTACTAAAATTTATTTATAACAAGTCAAAACTAGGGAGTAGAAATGGCGACTGAGTTAATGATTGATCCTCTGCTGCCATCTACTGGATATAATGGTAAATTTATGTAATTATCATATTAAAAGTCTTTGTTTTCCACCAGGCACATTTTGAATTCTACAGCATAATAGTAGAGTTAAAAAAATAATAAAGGCTCTAAAATAATGTATTTAAAAAATAAACAAATAAATAAATACAATTTTGGTGGGGGGGTTGCGTGTCTTTGTCACCTTTTTCACCCATGATGTGTTTGCATCCCTGGTGATAAAAAATAATATTTTCTGGAAACTCACTGCTATGGTTACCCTAACCTGGTTACCTTATTTTGATAGTATGTTTTTCATTGGCTCGTGGTTTTACAATCCGATCCAGCTAGCTCATGTGTAACGTTATCCATACGTTTGGAATCTGCAGAAAACGCATATTTGTCTCAACACGTAGCTGTCGAGTGCTTTCTAAAGCAATGATTCTGATGTTTATTGGATCCAGATATAATCTGCCGTCCCTGTGAGGTTACATGCATGGTAAGAAGGAAAAGAGCCCTTTGGAGGCGTGTGGTTGTGGGGTCTCGGCCCCCACCGGAGAGCAGCCAGTGTTCCATGGATTCTAGGAAAAGCTGTTTGCTCAGAGTCCAGATATTCACACATGCGGTAAATCTACTCCTGTCCCCTCCCATTCCTATATAGAGAGGAGAGGAGGGTCTCCTCCTGCCTCCCATCCCGATATAGTACATTCTGTCCTTTTCCTTTAAGGAAAGGTCCTGGTATTTGGGGGAAATGGAGGTAATGGTCTCCCACCTCGCCGAGACTTTATCACAAAAACTTTAGTGATTTTTCAGCTTTTTGCAACTGACCAATCTTTATTTAGATGCTTGGGGTCAGAATTCATATCTTTTGAATGTCAGTGAGATATTTTGAAATTAGAACATGTTTTTTACCGATGACTGGGAAATATAGATAAAAATGATCTGTATCTCTGTGCTTTTCAGGTTTTGTAGGTTTGAGTTTGTTCTAAAATAGCTTTAAAGAGGAAGTATGAGCATTGTTGCAGTTTTTTTTTCCAAAATGTATTCTGTGAAAATTAAAGTAAAAGAGAAAATCTAATAATATATAAAGCGTCGTTAACTTTTGGTTAAGTTTTTTTTAATTATAAATTAATACTTGTATTAATCAAGGATGCATTAAATTGACCAAAGTGACAGTCAAGACATAATGATAGGAAAGACTTCTGTTTTTATTTTGCTTGACTCGGCATATTAGAATGGTTTCTGAAGGACACTGAAGACTGGAGTAATGATGCTGAAAATCCAGCTTTGCATCACAAGAATAAATTACATTTAAAATGGGGATGCTCCGATCAGGATTTTTGCAGCCGATACGGAGTACCGATTTCTTGTCATGGTGATCGGCCGATACCGATACTGATTCTTCAAGCTATATATTTGTAATAATGTTATAGAAATAATCACAAAAAATGTTCCTTATACAGTAAACATTTTAATATGCCTTTAAAATGGGGTTTATGCATAACATTATGTATATCAGGATGCTTAATATAACACAAAAATAAATACAAACAAAATGGAGTAGTCTGATGCAACCCACAAGGATTATTTAAACATTATCCAATAGTAAACTGTGGACGACAAAATAAACATTTAATCTCCTAAAATTGAGAGGTCTGATGTAACTTAAACATTGTCCAATACAAGCCTGAGAAAAAAAAAAAACTTTAAACTCCTAAAAGAGCTCATTGGAGTAGTTTGATGCAACTCATTAGGTGTAATTTAACATTGTCCAATGTTAGAGAGAGGACAAATAGAAACATTTAAACTCCAACATGGCGAAGTCTGTTACTCATAAGGTTTAATACTGTCCAATATAAGACTGAAGAGGAAAAAATAAATACATTTTAACTACTGAACAAACAGAACGGAGTAGTTCGATCACGGTTATATCCACGGGTCGGGTAATAAAAAAATGCATTCTGATTACTTGCGGGTGGATAAAATAAATGATGCAAATATTAACTACATTTAAAAAAAAAAAAAATAATTTCATCTGTGTGTGTGTGTGTTTGCCTGATCGGGAAGTTTCAGTGACAGAAACGGTGACATTCCAGATAAAGTTTGAAAGGAGTAAAGCCCGTGTTAATGCTACTCAGTAGGCTAATATGGCCAAAGAAGATATTTTGTTTTATAAATAAATGTATGAGTACCGATCGAGTCATAAAATGTGATTATCGGCCGATACCGATCTCTAATTTAAAACATTTTCAAATAGAAAACAGTTATTTTAAGTTGCAACAGCATTTCACAATATTACTGTATTTTTGATCAAATAAATGCAGCTTTTGTGAGGAAAAGACAATTCAAAAACATTTAAAAATCATAACTTTTTAACAGCAGTTTATATATACACTGTATGAAGAAAATGTAGGTGTGCATATTTAATGATATGCATTTTAAAAAAAAATCTATAATGTATCTATAAATAATCAGATTTTGGCATGGTCACGAAACTTAATGGTCACAAAAGTGAATTCAAATTTTTTTTAATAATCATGCTGTTGCCAAATTTGCATCAGCAAAATCATTGCATATATAGTGAATATCTTAAATATTGCCCGATTTACCTAAGCTGTTGTTTTAAACACTGCAGACTACAAATAAACACGCCTATGATTTCCTCTTTGGCCTGTACTTTTTATTTCTCACGTAACCTTTTCTATTTCTCTCTTTCCGCTGGATGGAGTGCAGGAATCCCTCCACAGCTTTCTTCCAAGCCTTCCAGTCTGGCAGTAGGCTGAAGGACTCAAAGATGACCTGTGATAGGTACAGTAATGGGACGGCCCCTGGTGTGAAGGCAAATGACGGTTGAAGTGTGCTGCATGGGCCAGGCATGGCTTGAGGCTAAAACGGTGCTTTTTGCAGTGGAGCTCAGCGCAAACATAACACGGTGCTCATACGCAAATTGCAGTATTGATGAATGTGGGCTAAAATGTTATATTGAATCATGTTTCAAAAACATTGCTTTTTCACTAACACAATTAATTAGCGGAGTGTTGGGCTGCAAGGCTTTTCTAAAGCAGAGCATCACGGTGTCCACCCACTTTTTCAGCAGCATTTGTTCCTGAAGGATTTTATACTTTATTTTACAGTCTGTGTTCTTACAGTGTACTTACCCAAGAAATACTGGGTTGTATAAAGTAACTACATGGGTTAAGGGTGGGTTCAGGGTTAGTACTTATTTATTACCCAGTTATTGTAATTGCTATAATAATAGTACATTGTATGTACATGCAGAACAGGACTGTAAAATAAAGTGCTACTGATTTAATTCTTTGATGCGTTTTAAGCCGTGAGCAAAACCAGACAGCTACAAGGTAAAATACAATATTATAAACTTTGATTTGAGATATATATATATATATATATATATATATATATATATATATATATATATATATATATATATATAAGGGATGTAACGGTACACAAACATGATGGTTTGGGACATACCTCGGTTTTAGCGTCACGGTATGGTTTCAGTACAGCAGGGAGAAAAAACAATTGCTTTTTTAATTTTTTAAAATTTTTTTTAAACGGTGGTTTACTGAACAAATTGCTCTCTTTAAATTCAATTGTAATTAACATTTTCTTTGGGATAAAAATCTACCTCAGCTTGTGCTCTAAATTAGGCCTATAGGGAGCCTTTTTACATTACTATAAGGTTACAATTAACAACAAAGCCCTTAACTTATTTAATTACTATTTATTTTTTAATAAAATAATCAACAGCAGTTTGAACTGAGGCGTTTATACAGCGATCTGTCACACCAAATCAAAGAGCATCAAAACGGCATTTATTGCTTGAATTTCCTGAAAAAAAAAGAAAAAATGGACATAATTTGAAAGATGAAACTTTGTTTCTTATCAAAATTAACAATATATAAAACTGGAAGTTTCCAATGAAGTTCTACTTGTGCAGTGGTTAAAACGATGCTGTATTTGGTCAGGACACATGCGTACTGAACCAAATGACCGGTATGAATACTTGTACCCCTACAGCCCTACTACATATAACTTTTTTTAGTGTTATTTATTTATTTATTTTTTGACTGTGGCACTATGATGTGAACTCTCTTCTGAGTCAGCTCTGTTTCTTGACAAAAACCTTACGTTCTCACCTCACAGCATCTTGTTTTTAAAGACAAGAATAAGTAAGACAAGCGATCCTTTGTTTGAATGGACAAGCCTGTCTTTAAATACCTTTTCTCGAGGTTATCAGCTGCCATTGCTGTGGTCTTAGATATGTTGCAAGACTGGATCTAATTTGTCAGTCGAACAAGTTCCCCAACGTGCTGTTTCCTTAGGTGCAAATATCCTGTTTAAAATAGTCTTTGGTCAGTATTTGACTCTGTGGCTTTAGAGAGGATGAGATGAGATGCCTGTCGCTGCTGTTGTGTGGATATTAAAGAGCACACACACACTCTTTGTATATGTTCGTGTGGCCTGAAGCTGCAAGACAGCACTCAACATTTTTGTCACTTTTTAACTTCTTGACCCTTATGAGACCTGTGTAATTCTTCAGGAGTTATGAGTGCATGTGTACGGGGGTATGCTTGTGAAAGTTAGCATTACAACAACTTGGAGAGCAATTTAGTCTCCCAAATTGTGTCAGTGTGATTTTGCGCTAAATGCATTTCCTCTTAAATGGAACTTTTATGGTTGATGCTTATCTGCTTTTCCTGTGCAAGTAAACTAGGGAAAAGTACAGAATGTCTCTAAATCAGTGTCATCATTGGCTGTCAGGGTCTACATGTGTAGATTCTGCTTCAGTGCTATGGATGGATAGATGGCTTCAGAAAAACAGCAACGGCATACAAAAATGTGCATAAATAATATACAGTACAAAATAGAAAATTAAGACATTCTCAGTTTATACTGTAAAAGATTGGGGTTGGTTTTATTTTTTTACTTTTTGTGAAAGTGACTTCTGTTCATCAAGGCTGTATTTATTTGAGGGAAATAAAATAACAATTTAAAATGGCTGTTTTTGTCGGCGCCAATAGCCTTGTGGGCAGCGTGCTGACATATAGCGCCGTTGCACTTCGTGCGTCCCGAGTTCGAGTCCCAGCTCGTGGACCTTTCCCGATCCCATCCGCTCTCTCCTACTTTGCATCCTGTCTAAATCACTGTCCTTTACTAATAAAGGCAGAAAACGGCAAATAACCCCAAAAATTCGAATGTAATTTATTCCTGTGACTCAACTGTGCATTTTCTGCATCATTCCTCCAGTCTTCAGCGTCACACGATCCTTCAGAAATCATTCTAATATGCTGATTTGCTGCTCAAGAAACATTTATTATTATCAATGCTGAAACCGGTTGTGCTGCTTCATATATTTGTGGAAACCTTAATACATTTTTTCAGGATACATTTTTAATAAAAGTTCAGATGAACCAAAAAAAACATCTTTACTGTCACTCTCAATAAATTTAATGATAATTTCTTTAAAAAAAAATCTTGCTGACCCAAAACACTTTTGTACGGTTGTTTATTAATTTATTTGTGTGTATACACAATGTATTTGTGTGTTGTTGTGAGTGGAGTTGTGTAAGCATAGTGTTGAGTGACATGATTGTGCTTATTTCTACGTTGTTAACTTCAGACTCCACCCACTTTGGACAAAAAGCCCTGTAAGAGTATCAGATGGAGGCTGCGCCCCACACAGCACTGTACTCCACTGTACTGTTAGCACTGATTGTGGTGGTTAGTCGTGGATATGAGGAGCAGACTGACTCGCGCTCTGCAGTACTCACGCTGCTGCTCCACGAGCCGTCCGGTTTCCACACACTACAGGTCTTTTTGCCATGATTTGAATGATTGTGTTTGTGTGTGTGTGTGTGTGTGTGTGTGTGTGTGTGCCACAACATAACATACACAAAGGAAGTTTGGAAAAAGAATCAGCCACAGAAACGGTGCTGGTTGTTGTTTTTTCTTTAATGTGCAGGTTTTAAACTTCTGCAAAATGGATATGATGTATTTGTAAGCATCAGATCTATTGAATAAGACTATTTTTTTCTTTTTTTCTAATTGCAGTGCCTCTGGAGCAAGTGTGGTTGCCATTGATAATAAAATAGAACAAGCAATGGTAAGTTTTCAAAGTGTATAATTTACAATCTGCAAAAAATTGGAAAAATGTTAAAATACTCAATTTAATGTCAAAGAACTTTACATGAACACATTTTTCAAAAAATCTGTAATTGTCTGTTGTAGAACCCACAAATGTAGCAGAAATGATCTGGATCATGTTTGCATTTTAACTGACCATAATTCTAACATTTAAATTCAGGATGAGGCATGAACGAATGTCTTCAGAATCATCCATACCTCTGAAAATCTGCTGAGAATTGAACAAATCCTTATTATCTGTCTCAGCGGAAGATAGGAATTATGTATTTGTGGAAGTGTTTCTGTTGATTAAGAGATAATACGAGACGACTTCACCTTAAAAACAGCTGTCGTCAGTAAAAACGCTAAAAAAATGCTTATTTTGAGAAAAACATGACATGCTACAGGAAAACAGGTGCTAGGTTTAAAACCAGCATCCCAAAGTTAGTAAGAAACAAGTTTTGGTATCATGCACGGCAGTGTACAAAAATAAACGTGCTTCACGATGTCATAGATGCACCTTTTTGTCTAAATGGTTCCATAAAGAACCTTTAACATCTGAAGAACTCTCTGAAGTTCTTTGTGGAACCAAAAAGGGTTCTTCTATGGCATCGCTGTGAAGAATCTTTTAAGCACCTCCTATTTTTAAAGAGTGTAATAGTTAAAAAAAATGCTAGACAAATGCTGAATTGGTTCTGATGTACCGTTTTCTGAAATGACGCAGGATTTAGTGAAAAGCCATCTGATGTATGCTGTGCGGGAGGAGGTGGAGGTGTTGAAGGAGCAAATCAAGGAGCTCTACGAGAGAAACTCTGTGCTGGAGCGAGAGAACGCAGTGCTCAAGTCTCTGGCCAACAACGAACAGCTCTCTCAGCTCACGGTCCAATCCAGCTCCAGCTCCAGCCCCTCCAGCGCTCCCGTCCCGGGCCAAGCCCAGCCCCAGCCTCAGCCTCAGCCTTACCTTCCACTGGACTCCAGCCAGAGCGCAGACTCCCTGCCCCGACAGCCACAGCCCAGCGTCACCTCGGCCTGAAGCAGCAGAAACCCGACTCGTTCTCTCGGACCACGGTCGCCACTCCCCCCCCGCCCCGGACCAGCTGGAGAAATTGTGAAGAGAGTTATTTTTTTAATAAAGAGAATCCAGCCATGAAAGAGGTGTATTTTTTAGCATTGCAGTTTTCACGTAAGAAGCGAGAGTCTATTTTCAGAGCCACCGTACTTCGTGTGATTTCCATTCACCAGTCAATTCAATTGTACTGTTTGTTATTTATTATAGGGCTGCTATTTTCCGAGAGGAACAATGTCACAGAACCCTTCGATCCGACAGCGAGCGGCAGTCTTACCGTATCGATCATCAATGCAAGCGTAAACGGTGACAGAGTAGCAGTGGGTAGAGTTTAAACACTAACAGCGGCGTTTCTCTGTGGATTAAGAATGTGAACCTGGTGTGAATGTACATTGTGTATAGTGTAAAGATAAAAAGAGCGTAACAAGTTTGTACAGGTTTGTGGGCGAAGATCTAAACTGAATCCTCAATGGTCTACCCTGATGAAGAAAGCTTGTAGGATGTTGGAAAAAGAAGTCAGTTGCCATATTCTCCTGCCCCCTACCCCGATGTCTCATATGTTTTTGGGGTCGGGAAGGGGATTTAAAAGAAAACAAACTGTGAAGTCGTTCAACCTACTTTGTAACCAAAGATTCAAAGCTGTGTATTTCTTTTCTTTTTTTTATGTTTTGTTATGCACACTCTATGTACTTTATTTTTTATTTTTTTTGTTCCTCACAACAACCTTTTTTGTTGCTTTTAGGCATGTTCTGCATGATCTGTAAAAGTCAAACCACTTTCTTACCTCATTTGTATTGGGCACTCGTATTGTAAGTAGTCTGTGAATAGTGTCGGCGGGGGAAGGAGATATGGAGGTCGATAGTGAGGAGATAAAACCGACTAGTGTGTATGAGACCGCACTAGCCACAGAAAATGAAGTGAGCCATGTTTCGTTCATTTAAATGGTGTTTGAATTTCATATGCCAATAGTTTTGTTACATTGCAAATTTTAATGTATTTAAATAAATGCAATATTCAAATTACAAAACTGTTTGCGAGTATTTGTATCAGCGCACTCTAGAAACGGGGTGTGAAATTGTCTGCGATGCTCTTGGTTCAGCTTTATGCACCATGATAATTATTTTCACACTTGAAGGCTCACATGATTTGACCGTAGGCAGTGACTTCCTCACATTGAGAGGAAACAGGACGAATCTACCTTGATGTGTGGGTTACTGACACATACTGTTATATGTTGCAAGACTACAACATGAACACCAGGCACAAAAAAATCCCTGATTGGCTGAATTATAAATTTTATATTTAGAACTGTAGACATTTTCCCTCCACCCCATTTATAGTGTCAACTAAATTTAGAAGCAAATATTTTACCTGTATTACACAATTTAATTGTATTGTATCTTTTCCTTTCACTAAATAGAAATGAAACACTATTAAAATTTTAAATAATTAGTTTTAAATGATGCAATGAATTTACAAGTACAGAAAACTACATTTTGTTTCAAGATTGGCTCTTACAAATGCATTTAACATTCATGTTTTATTCATTTTATATTTAGACATTTATACACTTTTTTTTTTTTCAGTGTCAAATTTAATTTAGATGCAAATGAGTAATATTTCACGTATTGCACCATTTAATTGCATTGTTGTATTTTCCCCATTACCAGCCTAAATGAACCACTATTAAAAGTTCAAATGTGACCCTGGAGCACAAAACCAGTCTTAAGTCGCTGGGGTATATTTGTAGCAATAGCCAAAAATACATTGTATGGGTCAAAATTAGCTATTTTTCTTTTATGCCAAAAATCATTAGGACATTAAGTAAAGATCATGTTCCATGAAGATATTTTGTAATTTTCCTTTTTTGATTAGTAATATGCATTGCTAAATACTTAATTTGGACAAATTTAAAGGCAGTTCTCTCAATATTTTGATTTTTTTCCCCCCTGATTTTCAAATAGTTGTATCGCAGCCAAATATTGTCCGATCCTAACAAACCATATACAAACTCTATTTAAAAAAAATTGAGCTATGGTTTTTGGTACAGAAAACTAAATTTTGTTTTAAGATCGGCTCTTACAAAGAATGCATTTAAAGTGTCATTATCATTAATATATAATAATTTGTCATTAATAGGAACCTGGTTATCAAAAATGAGACATGTTGCACAATGTTTTTTAATTGAAATAATATAAAACATCTTAAAACAGTCTTTTTTGCTCTACAAAAAGAATGTTCTGTTTCATACAGCTGCTTTATGAAAAACCAAGTCTATCCAGAAACATTTAAAGTCATAGAGCTGCAACTTTATGCATATATATATATATAAAAAAAACAAAAACAGGACGCCATCACATAGCAAGGGCAGTTCAGGAGACGACACAACGTAACTGAAACTCAGGGACAACAGTTAATACTTGCTTTGAGAAGACAGAATGGCAGCTTTTTAGAAAAATAAACTAAAAAACAGAAAATCAGTCTCAGTCTCCCCAACGTCTCCTTTTCCAGAGAACCAGCATATCCACTTTCTGATGAAGTCTCCTCCATTAGGGCTAATCACTGAGTCATGAACAGCGTCAGTTCAGCTGTTCTGTCCTGCAGGATTGTTGAGTGTGTGTGTGTGCGATCAGGAACCGAGTGTCTCAGGGTTCAGCTCTAGGCCACAGTGACGAACCGGCCTCCTTTGCTGCTCTGCTGTGTTGCCGCCACACGCTGGTCCTTCAGGATGCGGAACCGCTCGTTGAGGGTCATTCCAGTCTGACACACAAAAGAACAACAATGAAGATGGCCATCAGGTTTACCAACACTGAGGTAAATGTGTTTCTAGCGGCTGATCTGGAACAGATTGTTTTTTTTTTTCTTCAAACAGGAAAGCAAAACACAGGCTGAAGTTCAATACTGGAAGAGTTCATATTTGAAGTGCATGTAAATGTAGTCAAAGATTTAGATTTGTTTTTTGGATTAGAAAAACTAATTCATAAAGTTGATTCAAACAAATTGTTGGAGAAATCAGATACTGGTTCATGAAAATAATTTTTTTTTCTTGAAGTATTGCACCAAAATTTCACCAACCACAAATTCTCTGTATACAATGAATTTTCGGTTTCAGACAAAAATAAATCAATCAATAATTGAATGAAACCGTTGCATTTAAATTGGCATTTCTCCAATGATGCACTTTTTTCAGTATCTATTTTGTGTTCGATTTCATTATTAATAATTAAAACAGTTGAAATCTCAACCCATACAATGTATTGTTGGCTATTGCTACAAATATACCCCAGCAACTTAAAACTGAGTCACATATGGTCCGATCCTAACAAACCAAACATCAATGGAAAGCTCATTTATTCAGCTTTCAGATGATGCATAGATCTCAATTTGAAAAAATTGATGCTTATGACTGGTTTCGTGGTCCAGGGTCACATTTGTCCTACCTGTTTCCCAACACTGTTGATATCAAACTGCAGGGCGACACCTTTAGGAGGTTTCCTCTCCGGCTCCTCTTGAGGAGGTGAGGAGCGCGCTGGAGTCACGGGGTGCAGGGACCAGGACTGAGCGGGCCTGTGCGGAGCGAAACAAAACATCATTACTTCTTTGTTCCCAGACTCACAGTTACAACACGCTGGAAAGAGTCTCAAAGGTTAAACCTGCCAAACTAACATGACAAGACGGAAACAAATGGATGTGAAATATGTGTGGCTTGTTAGTGAGAGCATGCATCTTATCTGAACATCTTTATGACTATCATTAGAAATACAAAAACACCAATTACAAAGCCAAATATCTGAATGGCAACCATTGTATGTCTTATGAAATTGTGCATTCGGGTCTAATCAAATGTAATCATACTCAGGCTGTGTTCTCGCTGTGGGGTTGTCTATTGACACAGTGAGGATGCCACTGTTGTTTGTAGGAGTGCGCCATCTGGTGGAGAAGAGAGGAGACATCAGTGAGAGTTAACAGGAACCAACTTACAGTGCCTCTGGACTACTTTTCCAACGTTTGGAATACAGAAGACTTTGATTTCAATTAATTTGGTGTTCTTTAAAAAAAACAAAAAAACTTTGTTTGTCAATCCTGAAACAAATTGTGACTCTGAAGACTGGAGTAATAATACTGGATTTTTGACTTTCATGAGCTGCAAGCTCTAATCATCAAAATTAAAACAAAACTTTTGAAATGTTTTACTTTACATGTAATGAATCTAGAATATATGAAGGCTTCACTTTTTGAAATAAGTTACAAAAAGTTTTGCACATGATTTTCAAATTTTTTTGAGATGCAGCTGTATAGCACAGAAGTAATGCTGTAATATCAGAATATATTTTAAAATGCATTTATGCATAAATTAAAATTTATTCCTGTGTTCAAAGCTGAATTTTCAGTATTACTACAGTCTTCAGGTCACAATTTGTTTCAGGATTGACAAACAAAGTTTTTTTTTTTTTTTTTTTAAAAAGAACACCAAATTAATTGAAATCTAAATCTTTTGTAACATTGTAAATGTTTTTACTGTCAGCTTTTATAAATTCAGTGAAAACTTGCTGAATAAAAGTATTCAGTTAAAAAAAAAAAAAATCTCAATGACCCCAAACTTTGTGGTGGTGTAGTTTGAAACAGAAAAAGTAAAAAAAACAACAAAAAAAACAAATTGAAGAGTTTACTTACGAGCGCGTTCTCTGTGTGATTTGAGCAGACTTTGTCTTCTGAACTTGTGTATGAACCTATAAAAAAATAAATAGTAAATTACTGATAGACAGGAAGCCAAATCAGCACTGTTAACTTTAAACTCATGAAGCTTCAAATAAAAGTAGTAATTTTAAATACATTTTCATATGAACACTGTCACTGATTGCAAACGTATATAAAACCATTCTTGCTTTAAGACTTTATTCAGCGAAGGACTGATTTGAAATAAAAACGATTTAAAAAAAAAAAAAAAAAAAAAAAAAGGTAGTACACCAACCAGTAACAGATTAATGCCAATTCTTGGGACAAAAGGACCAGTTCCTAATTTAAATGTCACAATTTTCACTATAACAAGAGCCAATGTATAACAAAATACTTGTGTATTGTGTACACAATGACAATGTGTTCAAAGCGATATTCATTTATATAAATACTACAGAGCAGCCATATTCTTAAAAACTTAAGCATGTATGCTAACTACATATTTAAGTGAAACAAAAGGCTCCTTAATGTGAAGAGGGGCGTCACATGATCAGCACCCATGCATGCAGCTTTCTGCCCATATTTCCCCTACATCTCTGTGTGAACTCTAGACAGGAAGTTCATTAGCTTCTTACTTTGAGTCCTCTTCTGAAGAGGAAAGTGGCCTGTCGTGCTTCTCTCTGTGTTTGCTGAGCAGTCGGAGCATTCCTGTAGAGAACAGAGGATTCATTTTCACATTGAAACAACTTGGAAAAAATAGAAATAAATATAAAGTAGTGCTGTCAAACAATCACATCCAAAATAAAAGTTTATTAACATAATATATCTGTGTACATTTTGAAAAAAATAATTAATTATATATATATATATATATATATATATATATATATATATATATATATATATATATATATATATAATTTTTCTTAAATATATACACATGCATGGGTGTATTTATATGTACATATAAATATGCACAGTACACGCACATATACTATGTAAACAAAAACTTTTATTTTGGATGCGATTAATCGTTTGACAGCACTAAAATAAATAAATCTTAATTTGCAATGGATATTAAATCTCACCCTAATTTCTAACTTTAATTCTCCCTCTTCACTGAGTTACAAATCTTACATTGACATTTTGCCTGTAATATATTTGCTTAACATATGTATATGTTTTTTTTTAAAGATATTAATACTTTTAAGGAGGTGTTAAATTGATCAAAAGTGGCATTTATAATATTAAAAAAGATTTCTATTTCAAATAAATGCTGTTCTTTTTAACTTTCTATTTATCAAAGTAAAAATAATACAATAATACGTGTTTCTTGAGCAGCAAATCAGCATATTAGAATGATTTTTGAAGGATCATCTGACACTGAAGACTGGAGTAATGATGCTGAAAATACAGCTTCATATTACAGGAATAAGTTATTTTTTTAAATATTAAAAATTATTTTAAATTGTAATTTTAAAAAAAATTTAAAAAAAGAGTCAAGTTTTAATGCATTTCAAGGCTGTATTTATTTTAAAATGGTTAATTTACCATCCCCAAACTTGAATGGTAGAACACAATATTAAAATTCTGCCTAAAAATACCCATCTTGGTCTCATCTGACCATAAAATCTCATTTGAAAATTGAGTTCCTTTTAGCAAACTCATGCTTTCATGTGGACTTGAGTTGCGGCGTATCCTGCAACATGTTTTTCATGTGTACTTTCATAAAGCACTGCACATGCAACAACTCTAACTTTAATTCAACTATTAAACAAAAAAATAATCTTACCATTTTCTGTGAAGCCGAAAAGGTCTGTAAGAAACTGAGCTCTGGGGTTTCTGAGAGTCCATCTGTCTGTTTGGTCTCCTCTGGATCTGCATCTGTCGCCGCTGGACAAACGGCTGAGATCTCTGAGAGAAGTGAATGCATGTACAAAAAGTTACACCTGAATTCATTCACACATGACAACAAAAATCACCTTTTAAGCTCAAACTCTGACCATGCACAAACTAATTATAATAAATCACCCTTCGGTACATTATGGCTCGTTTCCACCGAGCAGTACGGTTCAGTACAGTACGCAATTATGTCCATTTCCACTGTCAGAAGTTGTGAATGGTACCAAAATAGCAAACTTTACCGTACCCTTCCGTTGGGGCACCTAGCACAGCAAAGGGTGGAGCTAAACCGCAGAACGCTGATTGGTTGACTAGAATCGTCACTTTTGCGTGATACGAGGGGATAAAGCTTCTCCTGCACTCGTTCCGCTCTGCTGTCCGTGAGTGTTTGGCTTATTTACATCAGTGTGCGCAAACACAAAAAAAATAACAGTGCATTTTATAATGTTATTTTTTCACACAGACAACAGCTGTTTCATAATATGCGTTCTTGTCTGCTTTTGGTCAAACGTCACTGCCCAAAAACCCATGTAACTTCCAAAATATTACTGTTATTGTGTCATGAAATGTAGTTTTAAGAGTTTTCAGGCGAGAATGTAGTTGTTTAAAACACAAATCTGCAGTTTATTTATAAAGATAGCACCTATTTGAAAGTTTGCTATGCTGATTTCGGAGCTCCAGGCGATCAGCGCTCATGTATCCGCCTCGAGCAGCCTTAGCTCGGCTAGTCCTTCCAATATTTGGCTCTGTAATGATTAAACATGAGAGGCAATTCGTTTTGTGCTGTACACCGCACCTATGAAGTAAGGGTACTGTTGGCGGTGGAAACGCAAACGGGATCAGGTTGTCCCGTACCGAGTCGTAGCGTAGTGTACAGACCCGTACCGCTCGGTGGAAACGAGTCATTAGTGTCCACACCTGGTTGAGAGCTGCACTGTTGGGCATGTGTCGGTTCTGAGCGGGTCTGTTCTGGACGGGTCGGTTGAGCGGACTGATCCCTTTAAACAGGACGGCATTCTTCCTCGCAGCTAAACCAGTGATGACCCCCTGCCCACGACGCCTGGCCACCGTGGGAGGAAGCTTGCGGTTTCGAGCGAAGCGTTTGTTCACAACACCTCCTACAGATGGCCAAAACAAAACCAGTTGCAGAAAATTGATTTGCATACAATAAAACACTTAAATTATTCTAAAACTGAATTTGTTGTTATATTGCAGCTGTTGGTGATTTTTTTAAAAGTGTTAAAACATGCTTAGAGACAGAGAAAAAAGATACACTTAGATGGGCTCAATAAAAAATTCGTGTGACCATAAAAAGAAGAAAACATCAAGTTCTGACCTCTTATAGATGGCACTGCAGCTCTTGGCCCAGTTTTCTTCCCCTGAGAGAAGCGACCTTTCACCGGGAGTCTGCGCTTTGGCGTCTGGGCCTGGAATTGTTTCTGCTTCTTGTTCAGCCGGATAATATCATCTGTAAAATATGAATGCAATAAATTTGATTAAATCACACGATACAGGTCACATCACACAAACTGCTGGGTTGCTCTATTGAACACTAAAAAAACAGGCACATCAAACAAAAAACTATTACGATAAATGAACTTAATTTCAATAAAACGGTCATAAAGTATTCTTTGAAAAAATATTAATTAACATTCTGTTTAAATAAATATCCCTTGGGAAATAAGGTTAAGTGATAGCCAGGAAATGCGGTCAAACGCAGTCAAGATATATATTTAAACGCGTTTACCAAGCAATAAAACACCGATAAAGGTGATGATATATATTATATTACGATACAAAGAGATTGCTGCAATGTTAACACCGATTCAAACTATGATAAATCACATGTAAAACCTCACAATGCTAATCAGCTACACACGCACGGCTAGTTTTATCTTTGGCATTACCTAAAGACATGTCAACCTTATCGAGTTCCTCTGTACTTCCACCGCCGACCGATTTATAACTAGATTTGCTCATTCTGCAGTTTGCAGCTATGATAGAAATGAAGACGCAAACAACAAACCGCCTACACGATCCAACAAACCAGGCGAACAAGACAACACCAGCAAACTAGCCAGCTTTCATTGAGCGCTCGAGGTTTCTGCGCATGCGCGGACGGACGCACTTCGCGCTGAGGCTCTTGGGAAATGTAGTTTGAGTTGTACAAATCTAAAACGCGGTAATACTTTACATATATGATAATTATTTGTATTTGAGTGCTACATGGCAATGTGTGTTCAGTTGACTTCGTCAAATTTTGTGCGACGAATTCTTTGTTATTGTTATGGAAAACGAATCGTTGGGTAACACAGCAGGAGCGTAAGCCCCGCCTCCAGCAGTCATTGGTCAATGAGCGGTGTTACAAAACATCCATCTACACGTGAGAAACTTGTGCAGCGACAGAATTATTAAAAGTGCATTTGGTTTCATGTGGTCAGGAGTGTATGCTTCATATTAGGTAAGCGGTTTCTTTAATGAGCTCTTTTTTTTTGCAGTGCATCGTGAGCTATATGCATGTCACCTTGCTGTTTTTATCTGTGTGTGTCTAGGTTGTTTTCTACGTGCTTGTACAACATCAGAAACAGCAGAAGAGCGCTGCTCCTCCGTGCCATCAGCGACCCAAACACACTCCCACATTATATCAGCATGTCTGCGAACAAGCGCAAACTGAAGCGCCAGAGAGAGTCCGCGGACAGCGCCGGGGGGAAACAGCCGAGGCTAACGGGAGAAGGCGCGAGAGAGACCGGCTGGCTGCTGAGGGAAGTGACCGAGCTCCGCAGAGCAGCGCTGGGATGCGAGTTCAACAAAAAGCGCCTCCGTTATTTATCAGACACACAGAAAATCAAACAGGGCTCTGATGGGGTCCTCTACTGGATGTCCCGCGACCAACGAGTACAAGGTAAAGTATATAGAGTGAGGGAAAAAAGTTGCTCAGTCTTTTATGCTCCCCAAGAGTGCATTTATTTGATCAAAAAATACAATATACAAGACTGGGGAAGATGCCCACCTTGGATTGAACAATGTGCATTTACTTTTAAATTGTAACATATTTAGATGAGTTTAGCATGTGCAGGATGATGATGCATCCGCCAATGTGTTATAGGAAATAAATAGAAACATTTGCTAATTTAGTTGTTATAGAACAAAATGTAAAATTATTCAAAGAGGCCATATACCGCTATGAATGTATAAATGACTTTTAATATAATTCTTATGGATATTTATATATTTTTTTAGTACTGTCAAACAATTGATCGCATCCAAAATAAAAGTTTTTGTTTACGTAATATGTATGTGTACTGTGTATATTTATTATGTATGTATATAAAAACACACACACACACACACACACATGCATGTGTATATATATATTTTGAAAATAGTGTATTTACATGTATATATTCATGTAATTTATATTATATATAAATATATTTAATATGTAAACATAACATTTCTCTTAAATATATACGTGTATGTGTGTGTATTTATATATACATAATACATATACACAGAACACATACATATATCATGTAAACAAAAACTTTTATTTTGGATGCGATTAATTGTTTGACAGCACTAAGTGTCATTAATCTCAAATGCTTAATCATTTATTTTACTTAAAAATGCATTTAGACAGTTTAGTTGAATGACTGAATAATTGATGAGAGACAAAGCAGAATCCAGGTGAAGGAGATTCATCTGAAAGGTCAATTTATTCCTTGTCTTGTATACAGGCATATGAAGACTTACATATTTAGTTGCCCATATTTTAATTTAATGCATGTCATAGTAGCAACATTATAAATGCAAATTGAATTATTTCAATTAGCCTATAGGTTTTAATGAAAAAATGAATATGTCTTAATAATGTACATCTAATTCATGGAAACACTGAATAATAACCCCATTAATTACTAAAAGTATTGAATTTAAAAGTAATATCACTACATACCTCTTGGGTCTTTCTGTGACAATTCTGGGTGGCCAAAGAATTACCCCAAGGGTCTAATTTTAGCTTTTTACTTAAAAATAAAAATTATGTGTCCACAAAGCACTCATTAACAAATTGACATAAAATTAGTGCTGTCAAGCAATTAATCACGATTAATCACATCCAAAATAAATGGGAGCACTGAGAAGCATTTTGTTTATATAATACATGTATGTGTACTGTGTATATTTATTATATATATATATATATATATGTATATATATATATATATATATATATATATATATATATATATATATATATAAATACACACACACACATGCATGTATATATTTTAGAAAAATATGTCATGTTTATATATTAAATATATTTATAATATAAATTATATGAATATAAATATAGACGTAGTAATATTTTCAAAATATATACTGTATGTGTGTGTATTTATATATACATAATAAATATACACAGAACATATCTAATTAATCGTTTGACAGCACAACATAAAAGCCTTTAATATTAATTACAATGTTATAGATCACTATTTTCCAGAGACACAAAATTATATCAATTAACATCAACAATGTTTCGACTGGCTAAATCTCACAAATGTTGACATTCAAATGAAATGACAAAAAATAAAAATCCATGATACATTTTTTCAGAATTCTTTGATAAATAGAAATAGTACAGTATTAATTTAGAAATATTTTTAACATTATAAATGCCCTTACTGTTACTTTTGATCAATTTAATGCATCCTTGCTGAATAAAAGTAGTCATTTCATTCAAAAAACTCTTACTGACCACAGACTGTGTTGTTTGTGCTGCAGATAACTGGGCATTGATCTACGCTCAGCAGCTGGCTCTGGCTGAGAAACTTCCTCTGCACATCTGCTTCTGTTTGGTGCCTCGATATCTGGACGCGACCTACAGACAGTACGCCTTTATGCTGAAAGGACTGCGAGAAGTGGCAAAGGTACAGAAATACTACATCTCGAGAGATCTGTCATGGTCTGTCATTGAGTGTTTGATGTGTCCACTTAGTATTTGTTAGATTGAGCTACTAAATTAGACCACACCCCTTTCCATAACCGGTGTTTCTGATTGGCCAGGGCTGCACTCCTAGGTAGAAGGGACATTTAATGAATTGTATTTAATAAAATGTAATAATGTCTGTTGTTACAGGAATGCAAAAGCCTGGATATTCAGTTCCATCTGCTGTCAGGAGAACCTGGACAGAAGCTGCCAAGCTTTGTTAAAAACTGGAAGTTTGGAGCAGTTGTCACTGACTTTAACCCTCTCAGGATCCCTCTCCAGTGGATTGAGACGGTTAAGAAACACTTTCCGTCTGATGTCCCTTTCATTCAGGTGTGTTAGTCATTATTATTTGTCTTGTGCACGTGCTCAGGTCTTGCATGCCATGTCATCATTGCTGTAGTGCTCGTTTCTGACATTGTGTGCTGATTTGAAGCTGTGTTACATTTTCCTGCCGCTCTGAATCAAGGTTGATGCACATAACGTGGTGCCTTGCTGGGAAGCGTCTGAGAAGCTGGAGTATGGAGCCAGGACAATACGAGGCAAAATCACTAAACTTCTGCCAGAATTCCTCACAGAGATTCCTCTCGTGGACACTCATCCACACTCTGCTTCTCGTACAGCAAAGGTTTGATCAAGGATCCTACAGTAGCTGCACCAGAGATGTGATTATTCCGCTTTTATGTAAATTCCTAGGGATTTTTGTATGGATTCTGACCTGAAGTATGATCACATGAATTGTATAAATCTGATGGGAAAAAATTCTGATTTTAATACATTTAAAATATATGTACTTAATAAAATAATTTAAATATAATTTAAAATGATGTTTAAATATTAAAATAACAAACAAGGGAAAAACAAAAAACTTCATATGTATATATATATATATATATATATATATATATATATATATATATATATATATATATATATATATATAATTTTATTTATTTATTTTTTTTTTTCCAGCCCAATAGTATTAGTGGAATGGTAATATTTCTTTATTGATTATTAATAATAATAATAATAATAAAAATAAATAAATAAATATATTTATTGTTGTTGTTAGCTAGTGGCAAAGCTTATTATAATTAATGTAATTATTGTTATTAATAATAATTGCAACAACAATACAAACAATAATATATATTTAGCAATATTATTATTATATTTAATATTTATCTAATATATTGTACCATAAAATAGTTGATCATCTGATTTTGAAAAATATTTTCATAATATTAAATAATATATAATAAAAATATTTTACTAAATAATTACTATTATTTATTGTTGATTAGTGTTAATAATTATTATTATGAATGGAATTATTCTTAATAATTATAACAATAATAACAGCAATAATAATAAATTAAATAATATATTGTTTATTATAATTATTATTATAATTATTATTTCATATTAATTTTTTATTTTGCAGTAAAATAGTAGATTTTGAATGGTAATAAATGTATTTATTTATTTAATTGTATTATTTAAAAAAATAAGCTGAAAATGTTAAAATAATAATAATTATGCTTTATTAGAATAAACTTAATTATTATTAATAAAAATGGCAGTAACAACAACAATAATAATATTTAATTTTTTGTGTTATTGTTGTTGTTTTATTGAATGGGGGAAAACCAGGCTTTCCTCCTCTTTTATTGTTAGTTGATCACTTGCCTGATGTAATCTATGAAGCACATTTTATGTTTTGTTCATTGTTAGCATTCTCAAATGCATTATAACTTTAAACCCTGGTTCTACATAAAAGGTGTTTTCCCATCTTCTTCATATCAAAATCTGTGTTTCAGCCCGTGGACTGGGAGGAGGTGCTGTCGTCTCTTGAGGTGGACCGTGGTGTTGGGGAGGTGGACTGGGCTCAGCCTGGCTCCTGTGGCGGCATGGCCATGCTGGAGTCCTTCATTGACCAACGCCTGCGTCTCTTTGCCACTTACAGGAACAATCCCAACTGTGACGCCCTCAGCCATCTCTCCCCCTGGATCCACGCTGGTCAGTTTGCACTCCGTCGAAGTGCTTTTTTTGTTGTTGTTCATTCAGTGCAATAAATGGGGTTCAAAACAATATTGCATTGACAAAAAAATATTCCTACAAAAACTACTGAAGTCCTGCAAGTTTGGAAAAACATGAGTGTGAGAGATTGATTTTTGGGTAAACCATCTTTATTTTACACCATCCACTTTCTTATAGATGTAGTTTAGAGGTTCTAATAGTTGGCATGTTTTCTCTTGAAGGTCAGTTATCTGCTCAGCGTGTGGTGAAGCAGGTCAAAGGACAAAAGAACGCCAGCGAGTCTGTGGCGTCTTTTGTTGAGGAGCTGGTGGTGCGTCGGGAGCTCGCCGACAACTTCTGCTTCTACAACCACAACTATGACAACATTTCAGGTGAGCGCCGTGTCAGTCGCTTTAATCACACACACAGGCTTTCTGCAGGTCTTCAAAAGCTCTTCAAATGTTTTCAGTTCTAGCAGAAAGACTTGAATTTATATAGTCATGGCATTAAATGGTGCATTCACTGCAAAGAATTAATATCAGGAAATAAATATAAATTTCAGTATTTTTGTCTTGTTTTCTAGTTCAGATATCTAAACATCTTTAAATTAAGATACATTTACTTGAGACGCAAAATGAAGATTTTTAAAGCCTTGTTTTATGAGAAATTGAACAAAACTGAGTTTATGCTTTAAACAAGAACAGGTATCTGTCAATAGGGTATGAAAACTGGTTTAAATTAAGTTGATTTTTCAGACCCCATCAGTTTTGTTCATGTCTTAATCGTAAACACAATTTTTATCTGAATACAAGACTTATCTTCAGTCATTTTGCTTCTCAGTGTATCTTGACTTAAGAACCTTTAAAAAATTGCACTGGAAAACAACGAAAATGCAGAGGAAGAACATCATGTTTTTGCAATATGATCAAAACATACAGCAAAACTTATTTCCATGTTCTAGTTAAGCTTTTTTTGTTTGTAAAATAGGTCTGTTGGAAGTCGTATTTTCAAACTGTTGCTAATACAACGCATTTTGTGCTAGACATGTAGATTTAGAGAGCATATTGAAGTATTGTGTTCCTTTCGATTGATTACTTTTTCTTTAACTGGTCTTAAAAGGACTTAAATTTAAATTTCATTAAGAAACCCTAACCCTAAATATAATGAAGATCATTTGCAAGCTCATTCCAGGCCTTTGTTTAAATTGTGTATCTCCGTGCACAGGTGCGTATGATTGGGCGAAGAAGACGTTGCAGGATCACGCCAAGGACAGCAGACAGTATCTTTACACAAAAGAGCAGCTGGAGGACGCTAAGACCCATGACCAGCTGTGGAACGCTGCACAGGTAGCTCAGCATAAGAGCTTCACTTGAAACACTTTCATTTAAGTGTGTTTTCTGGTGGTCTCATAGTATAGTTTTTCTCAAAACCACTGCTGTAATGGCAAACCCAGTAAAACTCCTGGTGTGTTGTAGCGTCAGCTGGTGTTAGAAGGGAAGATGCATGGGTTTCTGCGCATGTACTGGGCAAAGAAGATCCTGGAATGGACTGCATCTCCTGAAGAAGCCCTCTCTATTGCTATATATCTGAATGACCGTTTGTCTTTAGACGGCTGCGATCCCAACGGATACGTGGGTAAGAAACCTGATGCTTTGATTGCTCTAGCACATCGAATACATTCTTACAATAAATTATTATTAAAGTATTAGTATTTCGTATAGGCTTATATCCATATCTATATCTATATATATCAGCAAGGATGCATTCAATTAATCAAACTGGTTAAAATAAAAGCAAAAACAGTAAAGGCATTGATAATGCAACAAAATATTTCAATTACAAAGAAATGCATCACAGTTTGTACAAAAATATAAAACAGCCCAACTGATTTCAACATTGATAATAATAAAAAATGTTTGTTGAGCAGCAAATCAGCATATTAGAATGATTTCTGAAGAATCACGTGACACTGAAGACTGAAAATTCAGCTTTGCATCACAGGAATAAATTACATTTTAAAAATATTTAAATAAAAAAAAAATATTTCACAGCATTATAGTTTTTACTGCATCAAATAAATGCAGCCCTGTTGAACTACTGAACGTTTTTTTGTACTTGATTATATGAATTATTTTGTTTAATATTCTCACAGGTTGCATGTGGTCCGTCTGTGGCATCCATGACCAGGGCTGGGCAGAGAGGCCTATCTTTGGCAAAATTCGCTATATGAATTATGCTGGCTGCAAGCGGAAGTTCGATGTGGCACAGTTTGAGAGGAAGTACGCTGCTGTAAAGGAGGCCTCCAAAAAAGATACCAAGAAATCTGTCTAGTTTCATTGGTCAAATTCTGAAAATCTACTGACATACATAAATTTCAGTTCTCATTGTTTATGCTTGTTTTAGAGAGACTGTATTTAAGGGGATTTTTTTTTTTCTGGCAGACCTTTTTCTGTAGTAAGGGGAAGTTTATTAATAAGATGCTATATTTGTTTGTTGGTATTTTCTGTCTTATGTGTTTACTTTGATATTCTTTTTCTATTGGATCATAGGACCTATGAGTTTGGTCTGATGTTACAAAGTTCTCCACGGTCATGCATTGCAGACTTCAGAAATGCAATGTCTAGATGTTGCACTGTTGTTTTCTGCAATTTTCTTTTTTTTTTTTTTTTACATACAATGGTGGAAGAATCGATCAAAAAAAATAAAACATTTTTTAATACACTGCCTTCGATTTATAAACTCACTAAAAATGATCTCACTAGGGGGCCTCAGTGGACTTCTGAGAGAGCCAGAGGATGACTTAAAGTGATAGAAATTAATTTCTATTAAAATAACTTGAAATGCTGAAAAATAAATATATACAGTCATTTTTAATAACAACTATTATTTTATTAAATCATTAAGTTCTTGAAATTGGCCTTTAAATATTGTGTTGGACAGTCCTTTAATAGTTTCAGGAAATAGGTTTAAAATTGTTGTCATTAAATTAACTGTCATTAATAAAAATGTTTATAAACAGGAGTGTTTGGTAACTGGTAATCTGGACTATTAAGTAGACAGTGATCTATAAAATAAAGAGATGTGAAGTTTTTACAGACATCTTGTTCCCTAAGACACGTCACCTGCGCGTTTAATCTAATCGAGAGTTCACTTCATCAGGAACGATGAAAACTTCAACATATTTGACAAGAAATGTGTAAATGAGCCTTTACAGTGGGAAGTTTTGTTCTTAACGACTGCTTCTCCATTAATCAGACAGTGACAAAATGCAAAGAAGATGTGTCAGGTGCTTTATAAACTAACATTCATATTCATAAAGCATGATTATTAAGCGTGCACATTTTTAGCACCACCTCTGGGAGATAAATATTTTCAATGCTTTATGCCTAAAGAGCAGCTTTTCTAAATCTGCACATTTTAACTCTGGAAGTTGTAAAATAACCTGAATGTAAAGTATAATATGCCTTGTTTTTGTCTTGCATCATTCTCCCCCACGTTAGGCTGAAACGAAAGGTTTTGAATATAAATATGGATATATTAAATATATAAATTCTTTCAATATACCCGTTCAGATTTGAACAGTTTATTCAAATTACAATCTTGGTTTAATTATCCTGGTGGAATGAAACACAGTGATATTTAATTTCATATTTCATAACAGGTTATAAAAATTAGTGGTGTTTTCACACATATTAACTTTAATACAATTACTATAACAGATAAACGTGTGACAATGACAATTCAACTGATTTTTTTCTGTTCTTTTTAATGGATAGCTAATGCATTTAAAGCATTCGTTTTGACATGATGCATATTTCATTCAAAGTGTTCAACATTAAGTTAAACTAAAATGATTATTTCCATTGAAATTAACATGATGTTATGCAGGAATACAAATGAATTTATATTAAAAGAAAAAGCATTTAAAAACAGGAACATGAGTAACAACAGAAGATATTAACTGTAACGACAAATTGTTCAGAGTATATTGTACTTGTCCTCCAGATCTGGCTATTAGGAATATTTACATGACTTAGAATAATATATACATTATTTAGCATGTTATGCCATCGACAAAGTGCCATCATGACACAATCAGTGAAATGCAAGCACTTTTTATAATCTTGGATCTGACAGATGATGTATTGCTCTGCGTCATGTAGGGAAGAAGCAGACAGATAAAGATGGAAAAGTAAACAGGTGGAGGAGATTGAGAGATCTGTTATCAGCATTCCAGCCTTGAGCAAGAAACAAGTTACAATACAAACATCTGCAGAATCAACATTGTTAGAAAATCATTCATTTATAGAATATATTTTGAATATTTCACATTCACTGTGGTAACTACATTCCTACAGAACAGAAGTTGTGTTAAATGCGGCGGATCATTGTGTGTCACTGAACCGCTCACTAGTAGAAAAAAACTGTGCTTTTTAACTTGTAACAAACACGAAACATGTAAAATGCATATATGTCTAATAGAACCTCATCACAGTGGCACGAAATTTGGCATCACTGCAGTAGATTTTACAGTCAGTGAGAATGATGGGAAACTTGCTTGGTTACTGGAAACACTTAAGATTTACAATTACTGTCAATAGTCTGCGTCATAGCATTTCTTTTTATTTTTTTGCTTGGATTTCACACGGGCCGGATCTGGGCCAACGCTGTGCTGCTGTCTGGGAAGGATGCATTCGATTTATCAAACATTACAGGAAAGACATTCAGAAAGTTTCTAAACTTTTTTATTCATTTTAGAATCCTGAAATCCAATAATACGATTTGTTTTGAGCAGCAAATCAGCACAGAATGATTTCTGAAGGATCACAGGACACTGAAAACTGGAGTAACGATGAAAAAATTTACTGTATAGTTTTTACTGTATTTTTGATCAAATAAATGCTGTCTTGGTGAGTATAAGAGATCTCCTTCAAAAACATTATACTTCCGTTCAAACATTGAGGATCGGTACACTGTAAAAAATAATTGTAATTTTAACTGTAAAATTTTGTAAAAATGCTACGGACAAAAACTGTTAATAAGTTCCCGTACTATATACAGGGAAAAACTGTAAAAAATCTAACCAGACATTTCATGTAATTTTACAGTAAAATGCTGTTAATTGTACAGTTTTTAGAAGTAAAAAAGAACAAATCAATGTATAATTTACAGTCAAAAACTGTAAACTGATATTCCCAGAATTCCCTGCATGACACTCCACATTTGAAAGAATTTTGATTAAATAATCATGTTTTTTTTATATCAGTTATGTACATCTGGGCTTTATGTTACATCTTCTGTTGTTTAATGAAAGTTTATTGCATTATTTAAATATCATGTGTGTTACCATGATGGTGTTTTGTGTTTGCATGAATGACTCTGTGCACCTTCTATATATTAGTATATACTTCTGATTGTGGCGAAGCTACTTGTGATGAGCTTTGATTCTTCATGTGGCTTTCTCTTCTACCACCTGCATTATTATGGTGGCTGTCAGTATGTTAAAGGTACAAAACAGATTTTAATAGCAGTGTGCGTTGTTGAATTTACCGGTTTAAATTCAAATTTGCTTGTTTGTAAATTACAGTTTTATACTGTAAAATTTACAGTTTTTGGCCGTAAATGTGTTTACAGTTTTTCTGTATTTTTTACAAAATTATTCTGGCAACCACAGCTGCCAAAATTATTTTGCAAAAACTACAGAATTTTTTTTACAGTGTATGTTTTTTTTTTTTTTAAAGAAATCTGCCATTTTCCAAAATCCTTTTTTTTTAAAATACTTTTTGCACTAATCTTGTAGCGTGGCTTCATCTGCACATTTTATATGTATACAGTATGTATCAACTTTGATATTTAAAAATTCTGTCATTTATTATACAGTTCTACTCCCCACATTTGACGCACGGTGCTTCACTGTTTGCCGTGTTTCAGTGCTGCGTGGAAGCGGAGCACATTTGCCTGGAGCCAGGAGCCGTTTTATTGGAAGTGTTTTTCAGTGGAAATCTCTGTTGCTCCGCTCCACTCACATACGTTGTTCCAGTCCAGCTTTCAGTCTCTGTGTTGCTTGGTGACACGTAAAACTTGATGCTTTGGCTTCTTATGGAACTATTTGCATTGACGGAGAAGAAATATACGGACTAACTGACCATTTTCTTTTAAAGACATGGGCTTCTATTAGACAGGACAGTAGGAGGAGAGACAGGATACATTGAGAGGAGAGAAGAAGAAGAAGACCTGGAGCCAGGTCACTCGAGACACAGCTGCACCATGTCAGAGCGCTGCCCATAAGACACATATACTAATTTGTTTCCAATATTTGAGAAAAACATGAGTTACTTGATATAAATTGCTTCTTTTTTTTACGTTTTTTTTTATTTGAAAGAAAGGCTTTAGAGGAGCTTATATCTAATGACATCACCAATGCAAAGTAAAACATTGATAACAATCAAAAATGTGTTATTAAAAATTGAGCAGCACAAGAAAAGGTGTTTTATATGAGATTTGAAATGATACTGTTTTGTCCTGTTTTGATATCAAAGTGTAAAGAGTTTTTTCTTTTTTTTCTTTTTGTGCACTCATACTACTGTTCAAATATTTGGGGTCTATATTTACTTTCAGTTTTCATTAAATTATACTTTTGTTCAGCAAGGATGCATTACATGGATCAAAAGTGACAGCAAAGACATTTGTATTGTCACAAACTATTTCTATTGAAAAATGCTGTTCTTTTGAACTTTCCGATCAAAGAATCCTGGAAAAAAAAAAAGTATAACAGTTTCCACAAAAATATGAAGCTGAAATATGAATAAACGTTTCTTGAGCATCAAATCAGCATATTAGAATGATTTCTGAAGGATCATGTGACTGAATACTGGAGTTCATTCAACTTTATATTACAGGAATAAATAACATTTGAATATATATTCACATAGAAAGCAGTTATTTCGGTAACACTTTATTTTACGGTGTCCTTGTTACACATGTTACATGTAATTAATATTATAATAACAATAAATTATGCAAGTAACCCTAAACCAAACCCTAATAATTACTCAGTACTTAAATGTATAATTACACTGTAACAAGAACACCTTAAAATAAAGTGTAACCATTTTTTCACAGTATTACTGTTTTTACTGTATTCTTAATCAAATTAATGCAGCCTTGGTGAGCATTAGAGATTTCCATAAAAAAAACATTTATAAATTGTACCGACCCCAAACTTTTGAATGGAAGTGTATATATTGTGTTTGTATATATCTGTGTGTATATATTTTGCAGTATCTCTGAATATTAACATGATTACATGAGCACTGATTAATGTAATTGTATACACAGCACTGAATACTTTGACAGCGCAACTATGAATGATAGTATTTGGATAAAATAACTTGAGCAGAATCCTCTGGTATTCTCTAGAGAGTGTGTGGCAGCCCACGAGGGTTGAATTTTACAGAAAATGAGACAGAATTGGAGGCAGAAAAAGAGGCAGAAACAACACTACGTAATGTGACCTTACTTATTGAGAGCTGACGATGGTCTTTTTGACACACCACCTCACGGAACATTTCTCTGAAGCGTGAAGACATGAGGTTATACAGGATGGGATTGACCACTGAGCTCAAGTAGAAGAAGACACCAGAAAGAAGATGCACATACTCAAAGACGTGGTGGTTCTCTGCAGTCCAATCTTCAATGTAGCTCCACATGACACGATCGATGTGAAACGGGGCCCAGCAGATTCCAAACACAATCACCAATGCACCTGCCAAATACACAGCGAGTGTATTAGAAATTACATATTAAAGTAAATGTGTATAATAAAGTCAAATAATAATAATAAAAATAAATAAAACAAATGATATCTTTTAAATATATTATATTATATTATATTACTTAGATAAAGAGATGAACTTTTAGGAGAGTATTGTGAACCTGATACATTCACTAAAAATCACCAAAACTCAGGTTAAACTAATTTTTTTTGTAGCCATTTTTTTACAATTAAGGGAATAGCTCAACCAAAAATGAAAATTTGCTGAAAATGTGTCACGCGCCGGCTGTTGTGAACGCGCTCAGGACAGTTGGACATTGCGATGGATCAGAGGTAAAAAATGATATAATTGCTGTTCAGTTTCTTGCACAGACCGATTGTTTCGTGTCTTAAGACCTCAATGTATCGTCACGAGCCGCAGGGTTTAATTTGGTTTTGTCTGTGTATGTTTTTTTTTCTCTCAAAGCCAAGAGTCCTATTGACTGCCATTATATGACTGACAGACTGCAACAGATAAACATCAAATTTTCATTTTTGGGTGAACTATCCCTTTAAAGCATTTTAACTTAAACCATTGCTTCTGGCCAAAAAAGTGGACTTATTGTGATGTTTTTATCAGCAGTTTGGACTCTCATTCTGACGGCACCCATTCACTGCTGAACAATCCATTGATGAACCAGTGATGTGATGCTTAATTTCTCCAAATTAGTTTGGATGAGAAACAAACTCATCTGCATCAGATGGCCTAAGGGTGTGTAAATGTTCAGCAAAAAGTCATTTTTGATGAACTATTCCTTTAATAGTCATTGCAAAAATGGGCTGAAATGTGACGTTAGTTCTTAGAAAAGCTCAAACATCATTTGTTTGCAGACGACACTATTGTGTTATCTAATGCAATGACATTCACACATTTTAAGTGTCCAGATACACTTATAATGTGTTTAAATCTATTAAACAAACTGTTACTGGCACACATCTGCACTACTGACAGTGTTTATGAACTTGAGAATACATGAGTAGATCTTAAGTATTTTGTTTGTATCTCAGTATCAAAGTACATGTTGAAATCAGTTGAGGAAGGCCACACAGCGTAGTGCTGACCAGCTATTACAATAAGCCAGATGGAGACTGACGCTATTACTAAATCAGATACCCTTTGTATATATAATAACATGACATGCAGCTGATAAAGCACAGATGAGTATTTTCTGTTTATCAGGACAGATTATAAAAGCTCACTCATAGGACAAGAATGTGTTATAATTAAAAAAGCTGGGATTTGACTCTTTATTTCTTTTTGTAGCATAACATTTAGAAAAGAATACTTGAGTTTTTCAGCTCTGAATAATGAACATTGGAAGATTGTTATTAATGTTCTTCCACACTGCTCATACTGAATCCTGAGTTGCTAGGTTTTATGGTTTCACGCCGTACATTTCTTAACCTTGGGTTAACATTCTTTTTTAATATTTACAAGATTAATAGCATCAACTAGATAAGTAAGACGAGCGTGCAATGTGTTGCTTATTCATCTGTGGAAATATTGCAACATAAGTCTACTTCAGTTGTTTTAAAGGAATAGTTCACCTAGAAATGAAAATGGGTCACGACATTTAAGAAGCAATGATTTGAGTTATTATGTTGACAAACCTGATTTTATGCATCTTAACACGCCGTACTGATGAACCCAAATTCAAAACTATAAAACGTTCCTCAACCCAGTGTTAAAAGTAACATTAAAATCAACATGAAGACAAAATTGACCCTTGTTACTTTCCTAATACATATTTGTGATCTTATTATGCAAATTACTCCAAAGTAAAACATTTTTGTCTGATAACACTTTAGATTAGGGAACACTATTCACTCATAAATAGCTGCTTATTAGCATGTATATTACAGGCTGTTTATTAGTACTATAAAGCACATATCAGTGTCTTATTTTGTATTTTTAATTCCCCGACCCCATACCTAAACATAATAACATACTACAACATCTATCTTACGTCCTATCAATAAGCAGCAAATTAGGAGTTTACTGAGGAAAAATGTATATTCATAAAATGTATCAAAATAATACCCATGGGTTTTACTATTTTACATGACTTCTCTGGGATAAAGAGATCACACTTTTAAACTTATTCTACTTTATATATCCAGGCTTTCCAAGACCATAGATTTGTTCACACTGAATGTCTATTTATGAAATATGAAAAGAATATGAAAAAATGAAAAGAAAATGGGATGTGAATGTTGTTTCATGTTGCCTCTGAATGATTAGTTAAAGGAATAGTTCACCCAATAATGAAAGTATGCTGAAAATGTATTCACATTCAGGCCATTCAAGATGTAGATGGGTTTGTTTCTTCATCAGATTTGGAGAAATGTAGCATTGCATCACTTACTCAGCAGTGGATTCTCTGCAGTGAATGGGTGCCGTCAGAATGAGAGTCCAAACAGCTGATAAAAACATCACAATAATCCACAAGTAATCCACACCACTCGAATCCATCATTAAGATGTTTTTAACTTCATACCGTTGAGTATATGAGTCAATTACCCATATTATTATCTTATCTTGTCTGAATCAGGAGAGAAATATACACAGATCAAGCACCATTTACAAGCAAAAACTGTCCAGCTCTAAACAAATATGTTTAGAGCTGGACAGGGGATGGAATTTTTCACAAGAGGAACCTATATTAGGTATTATGAGCTCATATTTTTGCCAGAAGCAACAGATTAAAGTTAACATCCTAATGATTGATTTGTTTTTTTACAAATAAACAGCTTTTCACTTCACAAGGCGTTAATTGATGGAGTGGAGGGGTGTGGATTACTTATGGATTATTGTGATATTTATATCAGCTGTTTAAACTCTCATTCTGACGGCACCCATTCACTGCAGAGGATCCACTGCTAAGAAAGTCATGTAATGCTACATTTCTTCACATCTTTTTGGAAGAATAAACAAATTCATCTATATTTTCATTTTTGAGAGAAGTATTCTTTCAACCATTGGTGTAGCAGGGGAAGCGGCACTCACAGAGCATTTTTGTGACTTGCCGATGACGTGCCCTCTGATTTACCCCATCCTGATTGAGCCCGATCTTTGAATCAAAACAGTCTCGTTCTTGATGCAGCTGCAGGCCAATCAGCACATACAGCACAGTGATGGTCAGCATTGGCAGGATGAAGAAGAGCAGCGCCGTCACCTGCACCAGCAAGTTGTAGATCCACTTATCGTGCACCACCATACACACCCTCGAATCGGGGAAAGTGAGTCCAAAACGGGGTTTTAACGTCTCCACGCCATGCAGACTGGTATTGGGTAAGGCACACAACAGCGAGACGGCCCAGAGCACGAGGATAACGCGCTTGGCGTGAGCGTGCGTCGCCACGTGTTTGGCCTGCAGAGGATGCACCACCGCTCTGTAGCGTTCGACGCTCAAGGCAGTCACGTTGAGCACAGACGCAAAGCAGACCGTCTCGAACAGGCAGGTTTTGAAGTAGCAGCCAGCGACGCCAAACAGAAAAGGATAGTTGCTCCAGAGTTCATAAAGCTCCAGCGGGAGACCCAGCAGCAGCACTAGGAGGTCAGAAATGGCCAAGCTGAACAGGTAGTAGTTTGTGGTTGTGCGCATCACGCGGTGACGGGCGATAACGATACAAGTCAGGCTGTTGCCCAGCACGCCGACTACAAAGATGAGCAGGTAGGTGACGCACATGGGCAGGAAGAAGGGTGAACGGCAAGGGCCCAGGTTCTTCTCCAGGTAAGCGCTGCGGCTCAGACAGAGGTCCGACTGGCTCGCTGTTCTGTTGTGACACTCGTCCTCTCTGGTGGAGCACCATGATGCATTCACAGCGGCGTAGAGCGAGTCTGGAGACGAGCAGTTGTACTGGATCATTGATTCTCACGAGAAAATTACCTGCAGAGGTTACGGCAAAAACAGGTAGGGTCAATAAAAAGCCTGCATTCATTTTAACAAAGATACAGTAACCCCGTTGAAAAATCCAGCATATGCTGGTTAGGTATGTTTTGAGGCATGGCAGCTGGTCATGAGCTGGTCCTAAGATGGTCCTGAGCAGGAGTTAGTTGCTTAGGACCAGCACATGACCAGCTAAGAACCTCCTTAAACCAGCTCATGACCAGCTGGACCAGCTCAAACCAGCTCATGACCAGCTGGACCAGCTTAAACCAGCTCGTGACCAGCAAATGACCAGTTTAAACCAGCTCATGAAGAGCTAAGGACCAGCTCAAACCAGCTCATGACCAGCTAAACACAGGCTTAAACCAGCTCATGACCAGTTGGACCAGCTCAAACCAGCTCATGACCAGCTGGACCAGTTTAAACCAGCTCATGAAGAGCTAAGGACCAACTCAAACCAGCTCATGACCAGCTAAACACAGGCTTAAACCAGCTCATGACCAGCTGGACCAGCTTAAACCAGCTCATGAAGAGCTAAGGACCAGCTCAAACCAGCTCATGACCAGCTAAGAACCAGCTGAAACCAGCTCATGACCAGCTGGACCAGTTTAAACCAGCAGCTATGCTTCAGAACATACCTAACCAGCATATGCTGTTTTTTTCAACAGGGAAAACAGATACATTCTGTGAAATATTAGTACAATTTGAAGAAAAAAGTTCAAATGTAATTTATTGCTGTGATCAAAGCTGAATTTTCAGCATCATTACTCCAGTCTTCAGTGTTACATGATCCGTCGGAAAGTTTGGGTAAGATAAAAAAAAACAAAAGACATTTATGATTTCCTTTCCTTTGAAATTTCTAGTAAGCAGCAAAAACGGTTTCAAACATTTAGAATAATAAGAAAGAACCATTATTAATTATTGACACCAATAATAATTAATAATAATTAAGCAGCAAATGAGCACATTAGAATAATTTCTGAACGATCATGTTACATTGAACACTAGAGTAATGATGATGAACATTCTGCTGTGCAGGAATAAACTAAAAGTTGAGCCACCTTAAAATTTTAAAGCAACCAGCTTCAGCAGATTTTTAAAACTTATTTTTGTGGGAGATTCTCAAATGTTTTTTGTATAAACTTAAAACGACAAGTTGAGAAAACTCTCTGAAGAGTTTCGGCTGAAGCTGTTTGCCTTAAAATTTTAAGTTGACTCAACTTTTTTTTTTTACAGCGTACATTTACAATGAAATTCAAATAGTAAGCAGTTATTTTACATTTAAATTAAATTGTAAAAATTAATAATAACATTTTAATTTGTATTACTGTTTTTGTCATATTTTAATGAAATAAACAAACTTCTCAAAAAACAAAAACCTTACCGACAACAAACGTCTGAATAGACATATGTATTCATAATTTCTGTACATATTAAAATATATAATTATTAACATTATTACTTAATATTCTAATTCTTTTTATTCTTTTTGTATTCTATTTGTTTTCTTTTTATTTATTATACAATTAACAAAAAGCAAAAAAAGGCCTCCAACACTAGCTTTTTTCTATTCTATCTGTTTTCTTTTTATTTATTATATAATTAAAAAAAAAAAAACTTGCTATGTGAACTGCGTTAAGCTAACTGAGACTTGTTATAGCGCTTGCATATCATTGCTCTTTTGCTGGTTTTAATTGCTTCCATTGCCGCTTTGGATAAAAGCATCTGCTAAATGACTAAATGTAAATGTAATAGTAAATTACAGTGTAATACTGTACATTTTATATGTAACATCTAATGATGTTAATAAAGATTCTAGTCTCAGACAGATTGTGTCAGAGCTGTGGTTCTCAGGGTCAGATCACAGTCCTGCGAGTGTTTGGAGGGAACACTATTGCTCCAACATGAGCCATAGATTCGGACAGTGTGTATTCTGAACAGTAACAAGTAGGTCTTTTGTATACTTTTCAGTTCAAATTAGAGTAAACAGACCCAAACCAAACTGAATAAACATATTCATTTATGGTATGAGATGTTTAATATGCTCTGCTTCTGGAGATCTAATTGTCTGAAGACTTGAGTTCCTGTTCTTACGCACTTTTAGTTTGTTCACAAGTGGCTACTTAAAGATGGAAATAAACTCTGGAAAAGCATGTTTGTTTTTGTGGTTATCGTTGTAATTAATTATTTACAGTTAGTAAGAAATCCTATCTAAGATGTCTTTAGAACACAGCTGGAGAAGTTCAATCTTTTTTGTCTTTAAAAGCTTTGTATTTTTTCCCTGTACAGGCTGAATCAAATGTTCACATTATTCTTCCTTTATTTTCAGTTCAGATATTCCACATTATTTCATATTTTCTTTTTAGAAGACATTATGCGACATTTTGCTTTATATTGCAAAAACTGTGCAGATCACAATACATTCAAAAGAATTATCTATCAATAAATTACAATTAATATTATCATTAGCATTATCATTTTCAATAATAAGCCATTTTAAAACAGACTTAATAAATAAACTGAACAGATTTAATAAATAAAAGAAAATACTCAAAATAAAATAATAAAAGAAAAGAAAATCCATAAGTAGGAACGCATTTTTTACTTTGAAAAAATATATTAAACAACATTATTTATCAATAATAAGCTATTTTAAAACATACTTAATAAATAATAAATAGACTTGACTTAAACTTAAATAATAAAATAATTTATAATCAAATCAAATCCCTGCAAAGGAATGCATTTTTACTTATACTTGTAAAAAGATTAATTTCATTGGCTTGTAAAAGATGAGTGAAACACTTTGGTTGGCAGAAACGTCTATAATTAATTAATTACATAAAATAAATTTAGCATTCATTTAATAAGAATTAGTTTCCACAATTCCCTAAATTGCAGTATAATATTGACACTTAAAGTAACTGTCTAATTTACACGGCAAACAGTAAACTATGATTAATACTATTATTTGTTAATTAATATTTGTATAACAATTTTATGCTTATTATCATAACAAATGCTGTCTAAAGCAGAAATTAGTAACATTTTTATTTAAATAGTTAATTTTTTTTTTTTTGCATTAATTTTTTGCAATGCATTAATGTCTAAAATAAATTTCATTTCATTTATGGCCTGGCAAGATGAAAGGAAAACCTACCTGAGTAAAATCTGGTTGGTGTTTCTCAGAGCGGTGTTCCTGAAGGAGTGCTGCTCATGACTGTCCTGCGTCTCCGTTCCTCCTCACACATCCCTCCTTCTCCAGCAGATCAGACGTGCTGCCGTGCTGTGATCTGACGTGACACTGTAAAGCAATGAAGACAAACGCACACACAAACTCTCTCTACTAACTCTCTGCACACGTCTCCTCCTCCTTATAGTGAGACGGATGACCTTTCAAGTGCCGTCAGCATGTTTTCTAGGTATGATGACTGGAATTGTCAGTGTGTAATATTTCACTCAAGCAATCGCACTAGTGACGTAGCTACTCACTGGCTTTCAGCCAAGAACAATACATTAACTCTCGCCCTAGTTATGACATGCATGCTCACACCACATTTCATAAATTAATGATTTTACAAAACAAACAAAATAATGATATACATAATGATATCTTATTTATTAATACATATTTTTAAATACATCAAATAATATTATTTGCATAATTTCAATAATAATAATAAAAAAAGGTTTAAAATGAACATGTTATGCCCATCTTTTACTTTAATGAGAGCATCATTGAAACTGGAATGAGACTTTGCTAGTTTGTGCAAAACCTGATGATCCATTCATGATGATCCATGCATGATTCCAGCATGATCCCAAGAAGAAAGCAAATCTATTTTTGTTCAAAGGAGTTCATATGCTCAATGTAACACATTTGCTTACATTTGATTAGTGATCTAGAAACCTTCATTATTTCTTCTTCTTCATTTCACTTTTCTTTTAGTTTAAAAAATCCTGTCCGAATAAAGTGTGTTTAACATTGTACCAGTAATAACTAGTTATAACTTATATACATCAGGCCTGTGTGGTTTGAAAATTGTGTATTGTTGTCATAATTGCTGACAATTATGATTAGAAGTGTGTATGACCCTTGTGAAAAAGAAGTGTGCTTAATTGTATTGAATTTGTATTTCTACTCCAAACCTTAAAAACAATAATACTAATCATATATATATATATATATATATATATACACACACACACACACACACACACACACACACACACACACACACGTTTGTTTTTGTGAAAAGTGGGGACATGGGGTAATGTCCTGAAAAGTCACCTTCTCCTTGTAATACCTGTCATACCATGTCATTATACTCATTTATGTCCTCATTTGTCACAAAAACACGCGAACACACACACACACACACACACACACACACACATAACATTCCCTTCGCACTTAAGTAAATAGTTTTAAAAGTCATTTTTCCATATGCTAAAGTGCACGTCGCTTTCATTACTTTGAGTGCATGAAAAAGAAAGTCACCTCGTCTGCGATAATAAACTCAAACTGCGTTAACACAAAATGGAGGACTCTTGTTGTGTTTAATAACCCTAAAAGGAAGCTTGCACTACGCTGACAGTGTTTTGGAAACTCTCCACCACTTCAGCACAAGCAGAGGAAAACCCAGACTGTGACTCTGTGCTTTGAGAAGTCACATCTGAGAGAGACTTTATTACATGTTGAACACAAATAACACAGCTCAAATAACACGAAATAATGTCAAAAATATGAAGATACTCCTTTTATAATCACTGTATTCCGGCTCAACATGACCAGTGACAAAGGTTAGAACCATAAATTGCTACTTTCATGGCAGTTCTTCCAAAAATGAAAATTCAGTCGTCATTTATTCACCCTCAAGTTGTTCCAAACCTATATGAGTTTCTTTCTTCTGTTGAACACAAATGAAGATATTTTGAAGAGTGTTGGGGAGCACATTGCTGGTAGCCATTGACTTCCATGAAAAAAACATCAGCTGTGAGGTTACATACTTTCTTAAAAATGAATTTTCTTTTGATTTGTAACACCTTGATGATGAGTAAATGATGACAGATTTTTTTGTTTGCTTGTTTTTTACACCTTTAATAATAAACAAGTATGTACAAGTAAAGCTATTGCATTATGTTTCATTTTGCTATAGTCCTAAACGAGCTCTGGCCAATTAGAGCGTCTGCAAAATCTTCAGATTTAAAAATAGTTCGGGCTTTTGCTGGGCACATACTACAGCATGTGAAACACAGTGTGGCAGGGCTTGTTGTTTATCTGCAGGATGACTTTGACTTCTGACGTCTACAGTGGGCTCTGGAGGAAGTTTTCCTCAAGTGCCTGTCTGTTTTGGCTCAGTTCTTTGCGCCCTCAATCCTGACCAGCTTCCGAATTGCGATGTGACAGGGACGGTGTTAGCCAAGTGATCATCCGACAATAATCTATTTCCTCATGATTGGAGAATTATTCAGTGCTACTTGACAAATGCCATACGGCCTGTCGTCGGGGTTTTATGCATGATTTATTTCAAATGAACCAGTTCAACTCGGATGAGTTTGAATTCTTATGCAAATTAGGTTGAACTTTTCAATTATTATTGTGAAAGAGAATCAAATTGAATGTCTCCTGCACAAACGCCATGGAGCTTGTGTGCTAATGTCTAGACGTCAGCTTAGTGTTTTGCTATTCATATAAGGGAGACTGGGACTATAGTTTCCACACTTTTGCCCCAGGTTAGGTTTATAGGTTTATAGACATGACTAAATATACATAACTATACACTTACACTTATACGTTTAATAGAGTAACCAGTATCGGTGATACTTGCTTTTATTCAGAATTCATAGTCTCATCTTTATCCCTTTATCCATTAATTTGGATATTCAGTGTGAACATAGTTTATACATTTTAATGTTAGGGGCAATTAAGTTCAATTAATTACAGAAAAAGTGTGAAAATCTCTGAACATGTTGACACAACAGCAGCATGTTGTCACACTATATTTTGTGATTCATCCCCAAATCAGCTAACTGCAAAACTTTAAGCAAGAGTTACACAATATGTGACCTTGGATGACAAAACCAGTCTTAAGTGTCAATTTTTTGGAAATTGAGATTTATACATCATCTGAAAGCGGAATAAATAAACTTTCCATTGATGAATAGTTTGTTAGGATCGTACAATATTTGGCTGAGATACAACTATTTGAAAATCTGGAATCTGAGGGTGCAAAAAATGAAGTTCTTAGCAGTGCATATTAATAATCAAAAATTAAGTTTTGATACATTTAAGGTAAGAAATTTACAAAATATATTCGTGGAACATGATCTTTACTTAATATCCTACTGATTTTTGGCATAAAAGAAAAATCGACAATTTTGACCCATACAGTGTATTTTTGGCTATTGCTACAAATATACTCCAGCGACTTAAGACTGGTTTTGTGGTCCAGGGTCACATATAACAATTTTGCTATTAAAGGGATACTCCACCCCAAAATGCAAATTTGGTCATTAATCACTTACCTCCATGTCGTTCCAAACACATAAAAGCTTTGTTCGTCCTCGGAACACAATTTGAGATATTTTGGATGAAAACTGGGAGACTTGTGACTGTCCCATTGACTGCCAAGTAAATTACACTGTCAAGGCACAAAAAGTATAAAAAAACATAGTCAAAATAGTCCATCTGCCATCACGAATGAAGCTTTTACGGGTTTGGAATAACATGGGGGTAAATGATTAATGACCAAATTTGCATTTTGGGGTGGAGTATCCCTTTAAACACTAAGAGCAGGGGTCACCAGAGACCCCCTCCTGCAGAGTTTACCTCCAACCCTAATTAAACACACCTGAAGCAGCTAATCAAGGTCTTACTAGGTATACTTGAAACTTCCAGGCAGGTGTGTTGAGGCAAGTTGGAGCTAAACTCTGCAGGATCAGGTCTGGTGACCCCTGACTTAAAACATTGGTCTCAAACTCAGTTCCTGGAGGGCCACAGCTCTGCACGGTTTAGCTCCAGCCCTAATCAAACACGCCTGATCCAGCTAATCAAGGTCTTCAGGATCACTAGAAACTTCCAAACAGGTGTGATTTGGAGCTGGTTGAGCTAAACTCTGTAGAGCTGTGGCCCTCCAGGAATTGAGTTTGAGACCAGTGACTTAAAGAAAAAGCAAAAATGTACAAGGTGAAAAATATCAAATCAACTTGCTCTGATCTGACATTTATTAAAAATACATTTATTAAAAATTGTTCAACCTTTCAGTTACAATATACATTTATTATGACATAGCTATTTATGAATTTTTTTATTTATTTGTGTGTGTGTTCACTTTTTACCCAACAACTATGGAAAAATATGATGGTACTGAATTTGAAAAAATCTGCCATCATTTACTCACCCTTAAGCTGTTCCAGACCTGTGAGTTTCTATATTCTGTTGAACATATAAAGGCATGAAGATGTTTGGGAAACAAACAGTTGCTGGTAGCCGCTTACTTCAAAAATACAATGGAAGTCAATACCAGTAACCAGTAATGCTTGCAACATTCTTTAAAATATCTTGTTCAAACAGTCAGCCCTGCTTGCCTCTTCTTGGACGAGTTCCTGTAAATTAAACAGCACAGCATGTGTACTACGGCACTATTCAAAATACCAGCAGGCATGCACTGGATTCCCATTCTTCATTCACCATTCAATGGATTGTTTATACACAGAATATTCAAACTGCACTTCAAACAGCTGTATCTTCATTCTCCACCACGCTACACACACAGCATGACACGTGCATAAGCAGAAACAATAAAGACTTTTAAATGAACTGAATCGACTGTTCTCTCTGGATTTCCACTACATTTCCCCTCTAATCTCAGCAGATTTTCAATCGCCAGCGGCCTGCCAGTACTCTGAGGGCAGCAAAGCAGAAAATTGTCCTGTTCAGAATTCCTCAACAGCAGCTAGCTCATCCAGATGACGTTACTGGAACATCGTTTATCACAAGGTTAAGCTCAAATTCGGATGTGTGGAGATTATTGAATTAACCCACTCATTTCCCTTACTGCAGTGAAGGTACCTTCCTGCTCATCAGTCAGTCAATAATAATGTGACAGTGGGCTGCAGCAAGCAAAATCATGTACAGCAGCCTCTTTTATTAAAAATAAAGCAAAATCCACAAACAGGCAGGAGAAACTGGAGAATAACAATCAACTAAACACAAATGAGAATGGACAAAGTGAGCGTTATACAAATATACAGCATGACCAGATTACTAAACAAGTAGCAGGTGAATAAAAACAATGAAACAATAAGTAACCATAGTAACAAACTAACAATGAGATAATAATAATAATATATGTTAAAAGTTGAACAGTTAAATGCACTTTTCACACTTTTACTAGTACGCCAGTCATCTTTTTCTGTTTTATGAAAGTGACATTTCCACCACATCTCAAAAGACATATCTGTAGCAATATTTTGTGGTGGAAATGACGTATTAAACATTTTTAGAACAAAATTCAGACTTCTCTGTCTTGCTAAAGCCAGTTTCATAGATAGCACATATGTCCTAAATAATGAATGTAATTGTCACTTTTTTGTGTAACCTGCTAAAATTAGGCTACAGTTTACAGATTGGAAATAACACATAACGAATAATCATTATCTTGTTTTTTTCTTTACACATTTAACACTATTGTATTGTTAGTAAAACTAATGTATAAAAAAATGTACATATACTGAAAAATTATGTAAATCATAACAAATGCTGAAAAAGTTTTTAAATCATCATTTTAAATTAGTAGTAATTCCTGTTTATAAGGGATTTCCATGGTTTACAATTGAAAGTCTGTCTGAGACAAAGGCAAAACAATTCAATCAATACATAAACGGCAATTAAAATACATTATTGATGTGTCATTTAGTCTACATTATAAAACTTTTAATTATATTTAATTATAATTAACTCCTGAATATCCACCCATATGTATTTACTTGATCCCCATAACTTACACGTGAAGAATAAACTCAACTTGAGGATTTACGGAAGTAAAAAAAAAAAAAAAAAAAAAAATTCGAATATTTGGCATTGCGTGACGTAATGGTCACAAAGAGTTTGTGACGTCACAAAGACCGTAACGCTAAGAAGAGTTCTAAACTACTCGGCTTCACTCATTTCACACTCTCTTCGCGGATGATTTACCTGCTCTCCTCGCGGGATTGCTAACGAGGTTCTCCGAAACTGATTGTGCTCTGGTGAAGCAAAAGCGGTCAGATACAGCGATTCACCTCGGTTTCAGGAGCTGACCTCTCGAGCTGTTTTAGTCGGTAGTAGTCGCCCCCTGCCGGGTTGTGGTGGTCTGTGGGTGTGCAGGGGGTCGAGTGGAGTCGTAACCGATGGGTGTGGTGTAGTGTGTTGTGTGGTGGGGGGTGTGACACAGTGATTGACGAAAGGAGGGCGAGGTGGTTCTTCTCTCCAATCAAATGAACTTTAATGGTTTATAGCTACCCCACCCGACCCCGCCCTTCACAATTAATAGTTGTTAATCACTGTTAACGCCTGCTATAAACCATATTTACACTAAAAAGTTGATATTCAAAATAACAAAGAGCATAAATTACCTAAAAAAATATGCCAATGTAAAACAGTTTAGTAGTTCACAAAATATATGACATCCAGTGACGTAATAAACTCTCAAAGCTGAAAACATGATCCCTGTGTTGTTGTCTTGATTTAACTTCAAACTCATCTTGTGAGAAAAATATAAGACGTGATGAAACATCCAAAGTCTTCAATCTACATGTTTAGGCTACATAAACCAACAATTTAAAAATATCACACAGAAATTACAAGAATTAAAAAAAATCTCCCATGAACTAGACTGCAAAAATAAACATTTGTAAAGAAAACAACATTTCTAAAGAGAATTTGTATTTATTTTTTTGATGTCTTTAATCATTATTTTTGCTGGTTTTCTCAGCAAATATCAATAAAGGCAGTTAGTTATGTAAATGCAATTGAAATCATCTGCTCTTGACCCAGTGGAGGTCTGTGTGTTCAAACAGCTGGACAGACACTGTCTGGAGGATAAACCTTGAGACAGGGACCCCGCGGCTCTAATGCCAAATCATGCAGATGAGCTGATGCTCCCTGACCTCAAACACAACCAAACCCTGGATGGTGAGCGTTTATAACGCCAGAGGCTCCACGCACCGTCTCCTCAAGCTAGACGCTCTCATTATCATTTGTGTGACTGCTGCTATAAGAAGATTTGTATCACTTTGCATTGAATTGTGGTTGTGGTTATGCAATAGAATGTAAATATTTATGGGATGATCAAATACCATCTCCACATCCTCCACTGTCTTGGTGGCCACGAGTTCTTATGTAATTAAAAGAAAAATGTTCTTCTCTTCAGATGATTTACACTGTTACTGAATCAATCATTAACATTTAGAATACTGATGGGAATTCACTACACAGAAGAACCATTTTCCACCGAAGCTTTCAGTGAACAGTTCTTAATTACATTTTATTCTTAGTGTGAAGGACATTTGAATAATCTAAACAACCAAGAACACTTTGTGGAATGGAAAGGTTCTATAGAGGTTAAAGGTTCTTTATGGAACCGTAGATGCCAATAAAGAACCTTGAAAGTGTAAATTATTAGCATTTGGATACATACCGTAGAAAATGTCATTTCTCTGCACTCTCCCTGTACAGTCTCAGGTTCACCGCCAGATGCCTGAGCGTAATGTTTTGTTTCCATTGTGTCTGTTCACATATATCTGGTATATGTTATGTGTTAAATACTCTGTGTGGTTTTCCAGGTCATCTTGGCCACGGTCCACTGCAGTGCTGTGCTGTATCCCCTCTCATGCATCAGGCTTGATATTAAATCCTGTATATAGTTTTATTGCTATGTCTATGACATAGTTCATTTTTTTGTCTTCCAGTGAGAATGGGTTGAAATGAATGAGTTTTCTTTCTCCATTGTGAAATTTGTGAGTTGTCTTGCAGTCCTGTCATTTTGACAGAGACCACCCTTACAGCCATAAACAAAACTTCAAGGAGCAAAAACTGGCTTTGGTTCTTGATTAATTAAGCCCTCCCTGAATAAGAGTAAATAAGGACAAAACATATTACGAGGAGCTTGAGATTTTGGCTTATATAAGGTTAATCTTCCACTAGTAGTCTTGCAATTGCAGTTGACTTGGTGTTTCGGAAAGATTTATTTTCTCCGTTTCGTAAGCTGTTCAACAGTGGCACCTACTGACCAGACTCAGACTGTATATCTATCCCTTATCATTTCATTTTCATCAATTCAAATCTAAACTGATTTGATAGAAAAGAATATATTGATAACATAGATGTTAAAATATGTTTACATAAATATATTTTTGCTATTTTGAATCTTAGTTACTTTTATTTTAGGACATTAGTTATATTTATATTGTTCAAAATATACATTTTGCATTTACTCAAAATGTATTTTAAGATTGCAAATATTTTTTCTTGCCCCTTGAAATACATTTTGCAGTATTTTTTTGGGAATTTGAAAGTTTAACCGAAATATATTTAATTTTTTAAAAACATATTTCTTAAAGCTGTGCTGTTTAAAACATATATATATATATATATATATATATATATATATATATATATATATATATATATATATATATATACTGTATATATATATACTGTATATATATATATTTATTTATTTATTTTAATTTTTTAAATTATGGATTCAGAAATTCAGCATTGTATGGAGTGTATTTACAACTTTTAGCCTGCAAAACAGAACCAGCAATGTATTCACCGAGACAAAGGAACTTTTTGTTGACTTCAGTAAGGCATCTCACACCATGCGACAGCTCATAATAACTGCAGCGGTTAGCAGCCCCTAGATTCTTGGCCCACAAATCTGCAATGACCTCACCTGAACAACAAACCCTGAGCGTTCACTTACACTGTTTATAATGCCTGAGGAAATGTGTCATCTACACCAAAGACATTACACTGATGGTGCTACCACTGTCTGCTATGAAGACAAAAGCACAAGTTAGGGAATTAATCTTACAAAACCTGCCAAGAACATGCTCGGGTCATATATATCAAGCCAAAAAATAAAGAAATGAGAAATTATAAATAAACTTCAATTATATGAATAAGCTGATTTGCTGGTCTTATAGGCCTACCTGTTTTAAATTGGAGCTGGTTGGTCAGCTGGTCTCCCAGCCTAGCTATGTGGTCAAAACCCCTTAAAACCAGCATAATAAATACATTATATTTCATAATATATGTAATGTATACAGATTAAAAATAGAAATTAGACTGCAGTCAAATATGATTTGTGTATCTGAGTAAATCTATTCCACTATAATTCCACAGATAAACAAAGAATACGAACTAGCAATCACATCGGTTTCTAAAGGCATTCTAGCTATAATAATATAGTCCTCAGTGTGAGGCTGTAGAGATCGCTGTTTGTCGTGTTGTTCCTCAATAATCATGCCTGATCTATGAGTCGAGTGGGCGTTCACAGACCGGATAATTCAATGACAACAATACCGAAACTCAGCAGAGAGCCACTTCACAACAAATCAGCGTGACATGGAGCCTACGAATTTACAGGTAAAGAAATCACGAATAAATGTCAAGACAGTGTGAATTCAAGACTGAGTGTTGTTGTAGTTGTAGGATCCGTGTCCATTTTCTTAAAAGTTGTTTTGGTTGTTTAGAAACCATTTTTACATTCACCACTGTCATTATGTGTGAATGAAGTTAGAGTTGGAGTGATTTAAGTTATCTTTAAGTAAAAAGTTAATCGTAATGATGACACAGGCTATGTTTTAAGACTTAGCGGTGATTCCTGAAGCCCATATGATGCCTATAAATGCTGTCTAGGTAGGCAGCGCTTTAGTTTTCGAGACACGGTCATAACCCCGGATGTTAAACATTTCTTATCAGGTCAAGTATTACGATCATCTGAAAACAGTGTTTTCAAGGCATCCCCCGAAATATAACATTTATACGATTTATTTCTTGTGGATTTGAGATTTTTGAATCAATAATCTCAATCTCTGTTAGACTCATGACGATCAGTTCATTATAATTCAATTATGTGCATTTTCAGATGAATTCTCTGTTAAAGTTAATTGGCACCGAATAACAATTTGTACTAGTCATTATAAATCACTTTGTATGTGCAATGCTTTTATAGTTTTTCAGTAACGTTATTAAATATTTTAATATGACATGTACATGTTGTGTAATGGTGCTTTAAGTATATTTACACTTCTTACACTACACTTAAATCTCTGCATAGTGGCTTATGTATTTACCTAACCAATATGTATCGCAGACATCTTAAAGTGGTGAGACTATAAGCGCAATTGCACATGCTTCATTTTACAGAAAGCTATAGCTATAGCCAACAAAGCTTCACAAGAGGACCAGGCTGGGAATTATGAGGAAGCTGTTAAATCTTATCAACATGCAGTGAAATATTTTCTGCATATAATAAAACGTAAGTGCATAAATATGGGACTAACCCATTTACAAAAATGTGCAATGGTCTGGTCAAGTTTCTTGTCATTTTTCTGGCATTTTAAACCTTTGTTTCCATGCATTTAGGTGAACCACAGGGTAAGGAGGGCAATCAGAAGATCAGAGATAAATGTAAGCAGTATCTAGACAGAGCAGAAGAGCTCCAAGACCTTCTTGATAAGAAAGAGGTTACTATAAAATGATCACCGTCTCTTTGTTTATTTATGAATGTCCAAGCAATTTGGACCACAATGGACTGAGCCACTTTAAAAAACAAAAAACAAAATGAACAAATTCAGATAGATCATGCTGTCTATGTGCAGTCTTCATAAAACCATCTGTCTACAGCAGTGTATTACAGTTTATTAACACATGCTGGACCCTTTGGTCACTAATATAAGTGTTGTCGAACAGTAAAAACACATTATAACCGACAATTTAACCCACTTCGAAAACACTAACAGTGCTTTGAAGCATGTAGGCAGCATCATTCTGTGGCATGAACTGAACACATGCAGAGGGAAAATTGAGCAAGTACATAAAAATCCTGAAGGGAAACATGCTGCGGTCAGCAAAACCACTGGACACAGTGACGTATCAAAATGGAAAAAGATGGAACATTAGAGACGTGGCCTAATGGTAGTGCAAGTGCTTCAACACATTGCGTTGTTGCACTCATACATGTGGTGTGAGTCTGAATCTAGCTAGCAACATTTCCTGATCTCATTTCCGCTCATTTACCTTTCCTGGAAATAAAAGTGGCAAAAAAAGATATATTACATATACTACTATATATTACAGGTGCATCTCAATAAATTAGAATATCGTGGAAAAGTTAATTTATTTCAGTAATTCAACTCAAATCGTGAAACTTGTGTATTAAATAAATTGCACACAGACTGAAGTAGTTTAAGTCTTTGGTTCTTTTAATTGTGATGATTTTGGCTCACATTTAACAAAAACCCACCAATTTTCAACAAATTAGAATACTTCATAAGACCAATAAAAAAACATTTTTAGTGAATTGTTGGCCTTCTGAAAAGTATGTTCATTTACTGTATATGTACTCAATACTTGGTAGGGGCTCCTTTTGCTTTAATTACTTCCTCAATTCGGCGTGGGATGGAGGTGATCAGTTTGTGGCACTGCTGAGGTGGTCTGGAAGCCCAGGTTTCTTTGACAGTGGCCTTCAGCTCATCTGCATTTTTTGGTCTCTTGTTTCTCATTTTCCTCTTGAGATTCTCTATGGGGTTCAGGTCTGGTGAGTTTGCTGGCCACTCAAGCACACCAACACCATGGTCATTTAACCAACTTTTGGTGCTCTTGACAGGTGTGGGCAGGTGCCAAATCCTGCTGGAAAATGAAATCAGCATCTTTAAAAAGCTGGTCAGCAGAAGGAAGCATGAAGTGCTCCAAAATTTCTTGGTAAACGGGTGCAGTGACTTTGGTTTTAAAAAACAAACAAAGGACCAACACCAGCAGATGACATTGCACCCCAAATCATCACAGACTGTGGAAACTTAACACTGGACTTCAAGCAACTTGGGCTATGAGCTTCTCCACCCTTCCTCCAGACTCTAGGACCTTGGTTTCCAAATGAAATAGAAAACTTGCTCTCATCTGAAAAGAGGACTTTGGACCACTGGGCAACAGTCCGGTTCTTCTTCTTAGCCCAGGTAAGATGCCTCTGATGTTGTCTGTGGTTCAGGAGTGGCTTAACAAGAGGAATACGACAACTGTAGCCAAATTCCTCGACACGTCTGTGTGTGGTGGCTCTTGATGCCTTGACCCCAGCCTCAGTCCATTCCTTGTGAAGTTCACCCAAATTCTTGAATCGATTTTGCTTGACAATCCTCATAAGGCTGCGGTTCTCTCGGTTGGTTGTGCATCTTTTTCCTTCCATTCAACTTTCTGTTAACATGCTTGGATACAGCACTCTGTGAACGGCCAGCTTCTTTGGCAATGAATGTTTGTGGCTTACCCTCCTTGTGAAGGGTGTCAATGATTGTCTTCTGGACAACTGTCAGCAGTCTTCCCCATGATTGTGTAGCCTAGTGAACCAAACTGAGAGACCATTTTGAAGGCTCAGGAAACCTTTGCAGGTGTTTTGAGTTGATTAGCTGATTGGCATGTCACCATATTCTAATTTGTTGAGATAGTGAATTGGTGGGTTTTTGTTAAATGTGAGCTAAAATCATCACAATTAAAAGAACCAAAGACTTAAACTACTTCAGTCTGTGTGCACTGAATTTATTTAATTATTGAATTATTTTGTTGTGTGATTAGACAGTGCATAAGATGCTCTTTCACTGTAAAGTATTGCTGTTGAAGTTTATTTTTAGGGTGTTGGCTTTTTTAGGTTTGGTTCTTTTTACAAGTAAAAGCTTTGTCTTAGCAGTATCATCAAATTATAACAGATACTGAAACTCGGTGTTTAGCCATAGCCTCTGGTTAGGTTGTGGGATGCGGGTTGTTTTTTTCAAGGGACCCTGAGGGGCCACTGTATGTCCCTGTAAGCTCTTGATGTAGGTGTGGCAGTAGAAGTGGCACACAACTTTAGATTTTTTGGTGTGTCACTACACTGATGACTTACATTTACAATGAACACCATCCTTGGTGAAGCACTCACAACCAACACACTCTTATGGCAATTTCTAACTATCGGTAGAATTGACGGCTAAAGGTGCGGTCACACTTTTGGTGACATTTCGTGGGCAAAAAAGGTTCACTATGTATTGTCAGAAAATATGAAGCACAGCTTGCACAGAAGTCACAAATCTGTGTGCATCTTTCACTCTCATGTGAAATTCCAGCTTGGGTGGATTTCTATTGAGATGACTGGATTACGTCCATGAAATGTTGTCAAAGAGCAGTCAGTGCGAGTGTGCCTTAATTTGTATGGTTTGTCTGATCTCAGTCGTGCATTTTTTGTACGATCTGCTTACATCCCATTGATGGTTATGTTTATTGGTGGGGTTAGTGGTGGAACTTAATGCTTACTTTTTCCTAAAAATCACATTTCCGGATGATTCACATTATACAAATTCCTACAAAATCACCACTTTGTAAAGTAGTTTTCTCATGAGATCGTGTTGCTTCCGCTTCCTACAGAGATGCAGCTAAACTGAAGAAACCTTAAATCTATTTAATATTTCTCAGCTACCTATATTTACAGCACCACAGTTATTTTAAAGTCAAAATTAAATGCTGTTTGCATTTGTACCGGTGGTTTTAGGGGATGGGATGAAAATTAAGAGTGCTTGGTGATCAAGTTTTAAAGACAAGCATTTATTTTTCTTTTGAATAACATGCATGGATGAAACATGGTTCCATGGTATGGTACATGGAACATACAAAGGTATTGGACCATGTATACTTTTAAAAAAATACTTTTGTCATTTCATATATATCCATTTTCTTTTTGGCTACACTACATTCTATTTTTGTATTCCTTTCATAAATATGTTGGTGTGGTGTCTGGTGTTCACAGCATGGTTATGAAGTAACAATAGCAACATATCTTGTTTATTACTAGCCTGCCATATTGCCATATAATGTCTGATAATGTGTAAGCCATGATATGGCTCATGCCTGTAGGTGACTTTTCAGTTTGACAATAGAAACACTTGTTTATAGCTCAGCTATCTCACTGATGACTTCAGACTTTTGGTATCTATATGACTTCAGACTTTTGGTGACTATAGTAACACACTGGCCTGTTTGGATGTGAATGTGCAAATTTCTAGTAGCCTTAAACTAATTTAATAATACAGAAGGAGATACTGTCTATCTAATAGCAGTTTGGAGAAATTTCTAATTAGGTGATGAGAATAATTAATTCTACACGAAAGACGCATAATTAATTAAAAGCTAATGTATTGCAAATTATAAATTCAATGTTTTGGCAAACAGAAAAAAATATGACGTTAAATGCGCCTTATAATTAGCCAGTGACATTTTATTGTGTTCACTTATTTACCTAACAGATATTACAGAAATATTTTAATGGTATGAAAAATCAGGTGTTTGAAACCAACATCAACACAAAACCAGACAATAGAAAGCAAGCATAACTTCCCTTTGTGTCAACTTCACTGAATCTCCCAGATAATCAGGGCAAATTAATTGTCTTTAAGTCACTGTAACTTGGATACATTCAAAATATTACAATCAAATGGCTGCATATGATTTGTACAACATCTGTTTATTTCCGGTCATGCAGTTATAGTTTTTATATACAATAATATTGAATATATCAAGTAGGCCTACAACTTTTATTACGTAGGAATGACTTTTTTGTTGTTTTGTTCCTGAAACCGGAGGCGTTTGTAAGGGCGCGCCAAAAGGGCGTGTCTCACACGCGTGACGCATGACATTTTTGCAACACGTGAGCGTGAAGGCGGAAGTGACATTCGACATTTTAATGCGGAAGTTGTTTTTTCCTGTGTTATTCTCCGATCTCAAAAATAAGTATTGAAAAATCATAAATTTACACTCCTCGTTGTTTGTTTGTAAAAACGTGAGAGTTTGTTACTATATCACTGTCTTTATATTTCCGAAACAAGTTCCGTTCGTTCTTGATTTTTTTTTTCAGCCCCTATGGCTGCCAACAACAACTTACAGGTAAGTTGGCAAACAAATGGTCTCAGAGTTTAACAAACCGACAGCAAGAACTTTAATTTATGGATTGACTTAAGATAAATATTACGTTTTATCGTATCTGTAAATTCATATATTTGAAGGCGATGGTTTTGTTGTAAATGTAAAGAAATCGCTTATGTTTTGCTAGCACCCTCGTGTTTTCTTTAACTTCTGTCATTTAAGCTAAATATACTAACAAACCATTTCGGTCGTAATCACTCTTGATTGTTCGTGAGATTATAAATGTTATTTTGAATGTTAATCAGACAATGAGTAAAGCAGGTAAATTTCAGATGAGCAAACAATAACCAGTCAGGTGTACAATACAATTGTACATCTATTAAAATGTGGCTCATTGTTCTGGTCATAGTTTTTCTGTGGTGGACAGATGTCACATTTATCATTTTTTGTTTGAGAATTAAGTCTCATTTATATGCTTTCATACAACTGACTGAAATTCCTTCATATTGCCAGTGTTATGACAATAAAACAGCATTCATTAGTTAATAGCTACATTGCATTTTCTGAAATAATGCTATGATATTTACCACACAGAAAGCAATAGATCTGGCCAGTAAGGCAGCTCAGGAGGATAAGGCTGAAAACTATGAAGAGGCCCTGCGTCTATATCAACATGCTGTTCAATATTTCTTGCATGTTGTCAAATGTAAGTATGCAGCAGAAGTCTGTTTACATCTGTCCATAAAAAGAATAAAAACAGACAATCATCAAGCATATTATTTCTGTCTTACTATTTGTTCTCTTATCCAGACTGTAATAGTTTGCTAAATGCCGATACTGTATGTTGCATTAGCGTTACATATGTTCTGTTCATTTATCAGTTTGTTAATGAGAAGATATTACAGCATTTGACACAAGAGTGGCAGTCGCCTCTATACCTTTAACTATGTTTTTATTTATTTTTATTTTTTTTGTTGTAAAGATGAAGCACAGGGTGATAAGGCCAAACAAAGCATTCGGGCCAAATGTGCTGAATATTTAGACCGGGCCGAGAAGTTGAAAGAATTTTTGAAGAAGAAAGAGAAAGCCCCAGCGAAACCAGTGAAGGAGTCTCAGTCCAGTGATAAAGGGTGGGTGCTGTGTGTTAGTAGTTAGCTGGATGAATACAAACATACACATACATTCGTTTGAAATGTGTGCTTAATTTCTGTGAATCAAAACATCAAGATTAGCTAATTGCTAATTGGTTTTGAACACAACATGTCCGGTGTGAATGCTTTGCTTAAAAAATAAATCTAATCTGGCTCTGATGGATGCTAATTACACAGGGCTTGATCATTCCGATAGCCCATATTTGAAAATATGTGGTTTTGCATATTCTAGCGTGTGCTCTCATGTCTATGCAAAAACGTGTTAGCAAGACTGTGCTGAGACTGTGAACTTCCCCCTTTACTGTTGTGCTATTTATATAACCATTCATTAGTTTAGGGTTGGTTAGATTTTTACAGCAAAACAGTAATATTTTAGAATGTGATTTTATTCCTGTGATCAAAGCTGAGTTTTCAGCATCATTGCTCCAGTCTTCAGTGTCACATGATCCTTCAGAAATCATTGTTGGCAATGTTGAAAACAGTTTCAGTCATATACATTTGATTTCAGGTTTCTTTGACTAGAAACTTTAAAAGAAAGCCATAATTTGAAATATAAGTATTTTGTTACATTATATATGCATTTACTGTCACATTTGACCAATTGAATGCAACCTTGCTGAATAAAAGTTTTAATTAAAATAAAATATATTTTTAACCATAGGAATGAAAGTGATGGAGAAGGCGAAGATCCAGAGAAAAAGAAATTTCAGAATCAACTCTCAGGTAAGTAATTCCTCATCCAGACACTGTCTACTAATGGAACGAAATTCTGATTGTACTCTTTTTTCAGTTACATTTTTTAGTATGTTTTATTACTTGTAGTCTACTGTTTTTCTTAGTATTACTTTACTCTTTTTTTCTTCTTTTTTTTTTTGGTAACACATTTGATGTTTTTTAGTTTTAATCCCAAGAAATCTCAGTTGAATCTGACTGACTGATCTATTATCACAGGAGCCATTGTCATGGAGAAGCCAAACATTAAATGGAACGATGTTGCCGGGTTGGAGGGGGCCAAAGAGGCTTTGAAAGAAGCTGTCATTCTGCCAATCAAATTCCCACATCTCTTCACAGGCAAGTGGCTATATCAGTATCAACTAATGGACACTGCTTTCATATAACGCTCTAAGTATTCACTGATCAGCAGTGCTAGTATGAGTATATCAAAACTGCAAATGAACTATTACCCATTAAAAAGAAACTGTTGAAAGAAGACCTCTAATAAAACAAATTGTTACGGTCTCAGGTAAAAGAACTCCCTGGAGGGGCATCCTTCTCTTCGGGCCTCCTGGAACAGGCAAGTCTTACCTGGCCAAAGCGGTAGCGACGGAAGCCAACAATTCCACCTTCTTTTCCATCTCCTCCTCAGACCTGGTATCCAAGTGGCTGGGAGAGAGTGAAAAGTGAGTCTTGTGAGGAATGCTGCTGCTTACCTTTACCTGTTTTAGCAGTTTAAGTTTCTTTCTAGTGTATTTCTTGCTTACTGCTGTATTCTTTGCTCCTTTACTTTTGTGTTTTCTCAGATTTTAATTTCAGCAGATAAGCACAATGTTCAAACTAAAAAATTTGGGAACTAGTGCAACACATTTTTGGCAATCAACAGTGAACATATGAATTATGTTTAATGAATTATGTTTTGTTAATGGAAGGTGAATAGTACATGCTTTTTTTTTAAATCAACAGGCCACAATCGGTAAACAGTACTGTTGCATAGGGATGGGGGTAAATGTTGATTCAGAAATTCATAATCATAAATTTTCAATTCGCTGTTAATATTTCTGTTTATTTACATAAAAAAATAATGGAGATGTTGTGCAACAATGCAGAAACTGCATTGGAGTGTGCATTGGCAGCTGTGTTTTTTTGTTTTATATACAGGGGCTTTCAGATTTTTTTTGCGTCATGCTCTGGTTGCTCTGGAGTCCATTTAAAGTGGTTGTTCATGCAAAAATGAAATTTCTGTCATCGTTTACTCGCCCTTCACTTGTTCCAAACCTGAGTTTCTTTCTTCTGTTGAACACAAAAGAAGATATTTTAAAGAAAGTTTGTAACCAAACAATTGCTGGTAGGCATAGCATTTTTTTTATCCATACTATGGAAGTCAAACTATTTGGTTACACACATTCTTCAAAATATCTTCTTGTGTGGTCAACAGAAGAAATTCATACAGGTTTGGAACAAGTGGAGGGAGCGAGTAAGAAATTACAGAATTTTCATTTTTGCGTTAGCTACCTATTTAAAGTGACTGTGATTTGTCATTTCCTTTACATAGAATGCACGACAACTTAATGTTTTTATATTTCCAGACCTATTTAAGTGCAGCTTTTATGTGGGATTGCTGAACAGAATTTGATATCAAGCAACCTTGACTTACCAACTGACCTATAAATGAATGCCAAAAGGCTTATTAAAACATTTCATTCATTTTGGATTTGTAATTATTAGTTTTCATGGCCACACTTCCATATTCTCTACCTTTTATGAAAGTGAGGTCTAGAGTTTTGATTGGTTAAAGTTGCTTGTCATCTGATTAAATGGGTAAAATGATGCCATGCGTTGTCTAAACGGTTCCTTTCATCCCTTCAGGCTGGTGAAGAATTTGTTCACTTTGGCTCGTGAGCACAAGCCCTCTATTATCTTCATTGATGAGATCGATTCACTCTGCGGCTCCAGAAGCGAGAATGAAAGTGAAGCAGCTCGCAGAATCAAGACCGAGTTTCTGGTTCAGATGCAAGGTGAACCTTTTATACATGTTACAACCGCCTGTAACAGGGATGTCAAATCCTGCTCCTGGATGGAGTTTAGCTCTAAACCTAATTAAACACACCTTAAAGAAACTAAAATAATGAGTTATTAACTACACTGTGTTTGTCTGAAATGCATTCCAAACCAGCAGTGATGCAAAATCTGTTTCATTTTTGTTTTTACTGCATGTTTTTTTGATAGAATTGCATTGTATTTTACCTCAAAGAATGAATGAAAAGCATTTCACTTTTTGCACAGTGAGATTATTTTCTTGACAATTTAGCACATTTCCACCCCCAAATTCTCATTACTGAAATGCAAAAATCATATTACTGTGATTACATCTAGAAAAAATGATTATTTAAATTGTAAATTCACATACATCATGTTAGTTTTAATGAACCATTAATATCTAATTACATAATTAATACAAATTCCTTATAGGTGTTGGTAATGACAATGAAGGGATCCTGGTGCTGGGAGCCACAAACATCCCCTGGACGCTGGATTCTGCCATCAGAAGACGGTAATCATTTGATTTCATGAATTACTGTAGGGAAAACCGAAAGAGAGCAGTCAGAGTGTCTGTCAGTTAAAGATTATCTCATTAAACTCTGTGTCAGTGTGATGCATCATGACTGAATGAAATTACTGAGTGACATCAACTAGAACAGGTTATTCAACTCTTGCAGTTCAGTATGAGCCAGAGAGCATGAATCACGTGAAATGGTATTATGGAAGATCTACAGGTCTATACAATTTATATAATAATCTGTGTGTGTGTGTATATATATGTATGTGTATGCATTACTGCTTTTACGCTATTTTTCATGTAGCCTTGTTTAGTGTACGATATTGTTTAAAAAACATAAAAACTTCCCAACCCCAGACTAGATTGTCTGACTGTTGTTTTAAAATGTGAAAAATAGTAACATAGAATGTGTGTGTGTGCATCACTCTGTAACTGTAAGAGTATATGTGTTCATTGTTTATCTTCTGTATTGTGTTTAGATTTGAGAAACGTATCTACATTCCTCTGCCTGAAGATCACGCTCGCGGATTCATGTTCAAGCTGAATCTGGGCAGCACACCTAACAGTCTCACCGAATCAGACTTCATGACTCTGGGCAAGAAGACGGACGGTTACTCTGGTGCTGACATCAGTGTCATCGTCAGAGACGCCCTCATGCAGCCCGTCAGGAAGGTTCAGTCCGCCACTCACTTCAAACGGGTGAGCCCTCAATGACGCCGATTACATCGACACTTTAAAGGGGGCATGACACACACAATCTCATGTTAATCTTGAGTACCTATAGAGTGGTACTGCATCCTTCATATCTCCAAAAAGTCTTTAGTTTTATCATATTTATAAAAGAAAGTTGCAGCTTTACGATTCTTTCCAAAAAAAAGCCGAGCTCCTGGAGGCGTGCTGTGGGCGGAGCTAAAGAGTGACGAGCACTTGCGCCGATCGCCAACGAAACACAGACATTTGATTCCGTTTCACTTACCATCTGCAGTTCTGAATCATGACCGGGATCTTTTAAAGCTGGGACTGCTCCATCTTTCAGTATCAAACGATGTGCAAATCCAGCATCGAACTGGACCTTGCTTATAAAACGTTCATCTACAAACATACTTAAACTCCGTTGCTGCCCCAGAAAAACAAACTGCAACCATTGTTCATGTAATGCTGGGTTCTTCGGGAAGCTGAACAAGGTTATCTTTGCGTTACAACCAAAAACACAGTTCTTTAGAGACATTCTTCCCGAGCGAGTCCCGTGCAGCGCTGCCGAATGAAGCATGTTGATGGGTGTGCTCTTGCTGGTCGATGTGTGCACGGGCGCGCTCTTCCGGGAGAAGTGTCCATACAAGGAGTTCCACCCTTCGTTACGTCATGAAGAGCCACCATCAAAAAAAAATTCTGAAACTTGTACGAATCTGGAAGGAAGATTTCTGGCACCAAAATACTCTGTCATACTTCCAAATCGTTTTTTTGAAACTTTGGCCATGCTTACCAACTCTTTAACAGTGTAAACAACTCTGGATGCATGAAACAGCATTGTACCCCCACTTTAAGAAACCGAAACGTAGTAAATGTGAAATGAGTCTTACACTAATATGTCTTAAATTAATGAATTTTAAATGAATTACTCCCCATTCTAATCGTAACCATTATATTTTCTTTCATTAGGTACGAGGACCATCAAGGAGTGACCCGAATGTCATAGTCGATGACCTCTTAACCCCTTGCTCCCCAGGTGATCCACAGGCTATTGAAATGACATGGATGGAGGTCCCTGGAGAGAAACTTTTGGAGCCAATTGTTTCCATGGTGAGCATATTTTCTCCTATTTTTTACACCATCAGTATACACTAATTGTGCTTAATACAGTATGTGACTATTGTTCATAAGAAAAAATTAAGCTGTTTTTGTCTTCCTGAAAACCTCTGTTGAAACAGACTCTACCTTATGTGGGAAATTAGAAATATGTTCTGCTTTATTTACATGCAAATTTAATTTACATTTACAAATTTTAAGGTCAATAAGATTTTTAAAGAAATTAATATTCAGCAAGGATGCATTAAATTGAGAAAGTGACTGTAAAAAATTTCGTAATGTTTGAAAAGATATCCACTTCAAATAAATGCTGTTCTTTTAAACTCTCTTCATCAAAGAATCCTGAAAAACATGCATCACGGTTTCCCCAAAAATAATATATATATATATATATATATATATATATATATATATATATGTGTATAATATAATATTAGTTATTTTAAATTGTTATATTACTATATAATGAATAAAAAGATAAATTAACATTTTATTAAAAACTGTGAAATGGTGAATATTGTTTTTATTCTATTCTATTTAAATTTATTATTATTTTTTGATGTTTTTTGCCTTTATTTTGATAGGACAGTTAGTTGACAGCAAAGTGGAAGAGAGAGAGTAGGGCTGGGATCGGGAAAGATCCGAGACTCGAACTCGGGACGCCCACGATTTTTATTATTTTCTTTTTATTAAAAACCTTTTGAACTGCATAGGCCTGTCGCAGTAATCAATATATCGACTTATCGCACAATATATGTACATGACCTCAATAATTTTTGGTGACGCAATATATCGCTCATTATATTTACTCAAAATGTCACCATGTTTTGTACATTCCACTTGCGCCTGTGTCTTTTGCAGCTTCTCACACATCACGTGGTGTAGTCATGAGGTGCTAGTTAAAATTTAAAAACTGCTTCTACAAAAAAAGTTTCATCTGCAGATATGGTCTTGTTTAGGAATCTGTGCCTTTGTGCATACAGACATCTGACAGCTAAGTAGTGATTGTGTTTTTCAGCAATAGTGTGCACCCTTAATTTACAGAGAAAAGAGTCGGGGAAAAATCTATAGATGGAAAAATCTCCATACAAGTCCTTTGTGCATTTTTCTTTTTTTTTCTACTTGTTACTTTGCACTTTTTGTTAAATGTTTATTTACTATTTATTCCAGATTTTAAAGGTATGTAATATTTTGATACTTAATTTCCGTGATCTAAATATTCTTAAATATTCTATAATATTAAAAGTTTCTTTTTCTATTTCTTGCATTATTATGCTGTTACATTATGATTATATATTCAGTGACATAAAATGGTCTTTAAAATGACAATAATATCGCTTATCGCAATTATTTCTGGGGCAATATATCGCACAACAAAAAGTTATCGTGACAGGCCTAGAACTGCAAGACTGTTATGGGTACTTTTATCAGTTCCTTATTATGCTCTGATCACACCCACAGTCGGACATGCTGAGGTCCCTCACCAACACAAAGCCCACCGTCAACGAGCAGGATCTGGAGAAGCTGAAAAAGTTCACCGAGGACTTTGGACAGGAGGGCTGAGCAGAGCCAGTCTCCCGAAACCAAAGCAAACAGATTGTGATTGTAACGTCTTCTCTCTTGCCCTTCACACGCCCCTCTCTTCCTTTCGTACCCATGCTCTTCCTCTGACCGACGAGCCCCCTCAGCTCAGGCTAAAGGCTAGATGTAATTTGAAATGTGTATCTCTTCAAGCCCACCTCAGTTTTTCTTCACATGTTAATAGCTGCTCTGCCTGCAAGGCTGCCATCAGTACCTTGTGACCATCATGCATCTTTTATCATTAATAAGCGGTCTCAAACATAATTATCTGTGCTTTCTACAAGTAACAGTCAGCAGGACCTACAACAGATTAGCAATTATGATTTGTTCCTTTACTAAACTAATGCCTGAAGTGACTAAACTAATACTAATGTCAGTTTTGTTTACAGTCACATAAATCTGAATGGCCAATAGTTAAGCTCCGACGACACATGAAGACTTTCCAGCTCTGTTTTAAAATGATTTTGTTGGCTGTACTTTGCTTTGCAGAAGAACCATGTACATGACTCTCTTATTTGTTGTTGCAAAGGCTTCTTTGGAAGCAGGTGTAGACTTCATTCGCAAGGGTAGTGAGATCTGTCTTTCCAGGGCTGTGTTTTCTTTCTCATTTGTGAAAGTCATGGTTTGAATCTGTGCATCAGGATTTGATATAACACTTCGAGATCAGCATTTAATAATTCAGGCACTCTTTACATATACTACATATGGTTTTGTCTCCATGTACATCGTTACTTTCAGTATATTACTGTAAAATGTGCTATTCCTTCACTGAGATATAAGTTACATTATATGTTCAGGGGCCAATGTTAGACGTTCGTTGCAAATTCACTTGCTGAGGCTCAGCACACCATGTGCCTTCTTCACATTTTCCTCCTGTCTGTTTGTCTCTCTCGATCTGCATACACATAGATGCACAAATACTGATGCTTATTGATGGCTATATAACTTTTTATAGGCAGAAGGTTTGGGAATGATTGGATGATATTTGCACATTTCATTTAAAACTTTACAAACATATATATATATCAATCTGTATACAGCTCCTATGCACTTATAGGGTGTTTGGTTTGCCATTTAAAGACCTATAAGACATTGTACTATTAGAATAACAATATAGAAAAGATGTATTTGGTTTGTTTTAAGGATAAGTCTTGTTAAACAGACGGTTTGCAGACAGTTTAAAAGTGGTTTTTCTCGTTCATTTTAATATTCACATGTAAATAAAGGTTGAAATGAAACTAACTTGACTTATTTGTTCTTTTAATGCGAATGTTTTCACACAAACTCCTAAGACGCTCGTTTCCTTTCATTTTTATTTATTTATATTTTTGATAGCGGGTTGACTGAAATGCCATTGTGGGCGGTGTTTTTGGATAAAGGGCTTTTATATATGTTTGAATTAAATTCAATGGCGAAGATGACAACAACAACAAAAAAACATTACAACGCTCCTCAGCATTAATTAAGAAAGTGACAGTTATTAACAGTCTTCCTGCTCTGGAAAGAATGTTGAACTTTGGAACTTGTAGTCCATTTTCTGCAAAAGTCTCATTCTGACGCGGTAAGCGGAGGTTTGAAAAAAACTACAACTCCCATAATTCCACCGCTCAAACGCAGCCAGCATCCCGTTCAAAGTGCATAGATTCTCTGTTTTGGTTCATGTAGTGAACGGAAAGAGTTAGCTTTTGCAGTCTCACGGCTTGAATTTAGTATTTAATCTACAACAGCACAAGCCTATAACACATCACTAGATAATAAAAGAGCATAAACGGCTCGTCCGAAGGCCTGTTATCTTCTGTCCGCGAGACGAGACGGGGGAGTGTCTGGAATTGGACATTTAGCTTGTGAGCTAACGTCAGCAGCATCAGGTTGACCCATGTCCTCTGAGGAGGCTCTCGGCTCCGCGCTCTCACACTGGCTCTCCTTTAACTCCTGGTGGCTGCTTCTGCCTTTCGTTATGCTCCTGGTAGTGGCTGCTTTCATCGTGGCCTTCGTGCTGCTGCTGTACATGATATCCCCGTTAATAAGCCCCAAACCTCTCAAACTGAACGGGGCCCATGTGGTGGTAAGTTCGTGTAACTCTGTCATTTAAATCTGTTAGAAATAACTGCACACAGATCACATAACATCAGAAGCAGCTAAGCTAGCAAGAAACGAATGTTATAAGGTTGTTGTCAATAGGTACTGTAGTCCATCTATCGAAAATGCCTAATAATTTAATTGCATTAACTGTCATTGTTGGTGTTTATTCATGAAATGATTATATGAACTGATGGTAAACAATCATGAATCTAATGAAGCTGTGATAATTATTCATTATGTCACTCATGCAGCAGTGCAGATGTGCATTTGTCTTAATCAGTTGCTGAAACTATTTGTTATCGCTTCAGATTGCAAATGCACATCAAATGAAGTAATATTCATGTTAAAGGTCATATTTCACTGGGGGCCAAATAAGTGTAATTGTACTGGTTATGCAACCATCTGTTCCAGGGCAATGGACCTTTTCAAGCGGGCACTGCATGTTTTTGCATTTGCTAGGGTTCATAGTTTATCAAGAGCTAAGACTTATCTAGTTGTAAATGAACAGCATGTTGAGCTAGAAATAGTCAATGTTTATCTGTGATGATTTCATAGGATATTTTGCAAAGCGTTGTTCATAAAATGCCTATTTTCATGTATTCATGCTTTATGCAGTTGATTGTATTCATAGAAACATCAGAATGAATTCACATAGATGGAGCATTCATACATTTTCACAGCTGTTTGTCCCAATTGTAGTCGTCCATATATGCATGTTAAAATTTTTCATTATTTATCAGTTTTAACCCTGTAAAACCTAATATATTACCAAAAAATTTAACTTTTTTTTTTTTTTTTTGTCAAATAATAACTCTTTGTTGAAACTTTGGACAAATTTGATACAATTTATACGACGGCGTTTTAGTGCCTCGTTAAAAAATAAAAAAAATCTAAGATTACGAGATTAAAGTCGAAACTACGAGAATGAAGTAGAAATTACGAGAATAAAGTCGAAATGTTTCGAGATTAAAGTTGAAATGTTATGAGAATAAAGACTATATAGTTATAATATTTTGAGATAGGCTATTCTAGCCTTTTACGCATGCAAATTGCCCGGATTGGGAGCACCGGGAGATATTCCAAATCTCAGTTTTCAAAATCTGTCAGTTTTATAGCGAAATACAAACAAAATGTGGCTATATTGCAATAATGTGTTTGTCAAGCGGCATGTGAGTCAGTCATCTTTCCGATTACAATAACGAACGACGACACATTATTTTCATTATAAATTAGGCTAATCTGTTTTTTGTTTTTTTTCATGCCTTATGATGTTCCTTCAATTTATATCTTGCTATAAACTTGAAATAAAGAGCAAAAACACATTTATAATTTGTATATCGTTATAAAACTGACAGAATTTGAAAGCTGAGCTGTGTGTAAAAGCACAAAATTGTTGCGATTACTGGTTGGCTGGCGCGCTACAAATGATGAATGGAGGATGTTAAATATTATGTCCTCATTTACAGTATACCATGAATAAAACAGTTTGTGAATAGTCACTTAATGTTTACAGCAGAAAAGACAACAATATAACGTATGTTAACAAATTTGAGTCCACTTCAGCCTTTATAAAGTTTTATTGCTGTTTAATTAAACAGGCTATGTGAGGAATGAAGGTTTGGATGGCACAGATGTTTTTGTGGAGCAGGTGGTGGAATTGTCACAATAATTTAATGAATTGATTCACATAAATACAGCGATCCGTCACTCCACATTAAAGATCTTGAAAATCACATTATTGTAAGACAAATAATTTGTGTTTCGCTATAAAACTGATTTTGAAAGCGGAGACTTTGTTTTATATTAAAAGCACTAAAAGTACAAAGCTTAAGCTATTGCTATTGGGTGGCTGGCTCACTACAAATAACGAATGCAATGGAAGACATGAAATATTATTTCCAAGCATACTGTCAACGCGAGTATGACACATGGTATGATTTCTGCTAATAATCCCACATATATTTGTAGTGTATTAAAAAAGGGTTAAATAAGAGAGCTACAGCGCCCCCCAAAGGAATGTCGATTGAGTGTGTGAGCTGAGGTTAAAGGTCCCATGACATGCTGCTTTTTGGATGCTTTTATATAGGCCTAAGTGTTCCCTAGTACTGTATCTGAAGTCTCTTTCCCGAAATTCAGCCTTGATGCACAATTTCAGCCACTACGAGCCAGTCCCACAATGAGCTTTCCTTAGGACGTGCCATTTCTGTGTCTGTAGCTTTAAATGCTAATGAGGAGGAGAGAGGCGGGGCAAGGTGGAGGGTGGGGGTGTGGCCTTAACCAGCTTGCGCTACCATGCGCTAATGTTGGCAGTGTATGTATCGCAATGGCTCGTAGACACACAGTCGTTCGAGCTTTTCAGTTTGACCCAGAATCTGATCCGGATGAAGAAGTTGCAACTCAGCGACTACAGCAGGACGCCTCCGAATGGTTAGTTTAAAATATTGTGTCTGGATACTGTACTTTAGTTGGTTTGTTTATGTATTCTGTTACAGTTATTATCATGTAGCTAATGCTAGCCATAGGCTCAGATGAAGGAACTAAAAAAATACTTCGGTGTTCATTTGTACATCCAAAAATTGAGCAACTGCCATGCTTCGCTTTGTTTGCAAGCCATGATGTCTCGAGGAAAAAAAAAATATTGCGCTCTCCTCACACGGTAGTAGCTCATTTTCTCATGGGCGGGCAAAGCAGAGAAAGGGGAGGTAACCTTTCCCCATATGACGACATAAAGGGAAGATTCCAGATTGGGCATCTGAGCTTTCATTTTCTCAAAGGAGAAGCAGGATACCCAGGGCTCGGTTTACACCTATCGCCATTTCTAGCCACCGGGGGACCATAGGCAGGCTAGGGGAACTCATATTAATGTTAAAAAATTTTCATGCCATGGGACCTTTAAGATAAACAGTTGTTCCTGTTCAGTCTGTTAATAAATATCATATTCTTGATATTAAGCTGTTTCCGTGAGTCCTTAAAATTGACATCCCAATAAGATGATGCAGCCACTCAGAAGCAACAATATTCAAATCAATTCGGTGGATTGGCAACTTCTCCCGGTGCTCTCAATGCAGGCCATTTGCATGCGCAATATAGACTATACTCTCAAAATATTATAACTTTAATTTCTACGATTTAAATTCTCGAAACATTTCGACTTTATTCTTGTAATATTTCGACTTTATTCTCTAAATATTACAAATTTAATCTCTTTATTTTTTAAGGTGGCACTAAAACGCCGTTGTAAATTTAAGACTCCTTTTGCAAAAAAAAAAAAAAAAAATACATAAATACATTTTATTCAAACTTTATATGGTCAGATTTATTCATGAAATTACTGAAATTCTAATCGGTAAAGGTGGTGAAAAAGCTATAAACTATCAATTGGGCGAAAGAAGGCATGTAAGTACATTGTGCACAACAGGTAAGTATTTATCATGTTGATCATTTACAGGCCTTCGAGATTAATTTGGCTTCATAGGGTTAAGTCATGATTCAAACCATCAGTCTTATGCATTATTGTTAAAAATTATGGAGAATATAAACAGGATTTTTTGTACTGGATGAGAACAGATGCACATTCAGTGGCACCTGCAGTGCAGATAATTGCTTGTTTGGTGAATTTGTTTGTACTGCCTCTCTTAGTGCTGTTTGCATATTTTAGTAAAATATATGAACCATAACTTGCTTGGTTTGTAATAAATCTGCTCTGAATGCCGTTGTCCATCATCAGGTGACCGGAGGCAGCAGTGGGATTGGGAAGTGTATTGCCATGGAATGCTACAAACACGGTGCCTTCATCACTCTGGTGGCACGAGATGAGGTCCGTCACACGCATGTCCCTGGATATCATCTGTCATTCACTACTGTTCAAAAGTTTGTGGTCAAGAATCTCTTATGCTCAGCAAGGCTGCATTTATTTGAACAAAAGTACAGTAAAAACAGTAATATTGTGAAATACTATATTACACATTAAAATCATTAACGTTTTCTATTTTAATATATTTTCTAATGCAATTTATTCCTGTGATGCAAAGCTGAATTTTCAGCATCATTATTCCAGTCTTCAGTGTCACATGATCCTTCAGAAATCATTCTAATACGAGTATTTTTTTATTATCTTGTTCTGTAACATATCTTTGTCACTTTTGATCAGTATAATGCATCCTTGCTATTAATTTCTTTAAAAAAAAAGTGCTGAGCCCAAACTTTTGATTGTTAGTAGACATAATAATTATTGCTGTCATTGGAAGTTATTAAATATTTGTGGTTGTACATATTTTTCTACAGCACAAACTGGTTCAAGCCAAGAAAGAAGTGGAGAAATGTGCCATAAATGATAAGCAAGTATGTATTTTTGGTATGTTTATACATGTTTATGTATCTTTAAATGTACGTATGTATTCGTTTTGTGTTTTTTGGCTATTGCACCCAAAATCAACTCGGAAATCTTAAAGTGCCCCTATTATGGGTAATGAAAGGTTCATATTTTGGTTTTTGGAGTCCCCAACAACAGACTGACATGCATGCAAGGTCAAAATAACACTTTCATTCTCTTATAATATACATTTATTTTTTACCTTATTTGCTCAACGACTCCCAAATGATTCGCTCAATGATTCATTTTTCCAAACCCCTCCTTTGCGTGACGCTAATCTGCGGCGATTGGTTGATTTCATTACCATTTCATCATGCCTGTAAAGCTTGATAAAGGGCAGTGCTGCTTTGTTTACAGCCGTTACCGTGGAGACCGCTATTTTTAAGAAAGCGGCACCTAGTGGCAAAGAATAAAATTGCATTTTCATTCAGACCAAGGTTTTCCCAGGTCTGCGCAGGCGGGCAATATGCTAGTGTTTCATGTTACACGTCAACATGAAACAGCTAAAGATTCGTTTTAAAAATGACTCGTTTCAATGATTCAGAGTCGACTCTTTCTTTTGAGAGACACGGTGCACTTTCAGATTTAAAACTTTGCAGGATGTTTTCATTCACTTAGAGCTGTGTTACACACTGCATTAAAGGTCATTTTCAAAAATCCATAACAGGGGCACTTTAAATAGGCATACCACATCTGATTATTGTTATGATGACCTCTAGGTGGTGCTTTGCATTTCTGTTGATGTGTCCAAAGACTACAACCAGGTGGAGAGCGTCATAAAACAAGTATGTTTATTCTGTTTACGGTTTCATGAGAACCGAGTGTCAGCATTTATTCTGGTCATTGTTTTGAAACACTAACTGCTATTAATGTTTTCTTTGGATGGTTAGCGATGAGGCTGCTTACTGTTGGTGTGTTTGCCACACAGGCTCAAGAGAAGCTGGGTCCTGTGGACATGCTGGTGAATTGTGCCGGGATGTCTATATCTGGGAAGTTTGAGGAAGTGGAAGTCGACCGCTTCAAGGTAAGAGCAGCATATCATAGACACTCAGGTGGGCATTTTCAAATGATGCTAGTAAGAAACCACCCTGCAACACCCTCTGACCCTCAAGAACCACGGTCCTGCAGCGTCCAGCTCCTAAGTTAACCCTAATCAAGCCCAGTTAAACAAGATAATCAAGTGTTTTGTCCAAACCTGTTCCATATATAGTGCACTGTATCGGTGTCGGCCATTTTGTGTCTGAAATCTGAGTGAACAGCTTAATTTCCTGCAATCGTTCGCTTGTTTATACGCACAATGCATCCTGATTTCTGAAGCACTGAATCCACCGCAGATAGGACTGACAAGCTGGAAGAGAGAGTGTGCGCTAGAGAGCGGAAACAAGTGATGCAGCTTTTAAAGAGCACATATTTTAACATTTATGTCATGCTGGTTTTAGTTTTAGTAACTTTTTTTTTATTATTAATCATTACTAGATTAAAGCACATTAAAAATAGAAAGACAACATTATATAATTCATTAGTTGAAATTATATGCCAAAATGAAAATGTGTTTTTTTTTTAAGCATTAACTCAGCATGTGCTTTACTAAATCATTTGAGATGGTAACTAACAACACTGCAAGGAAGAAATGATCATTTGGTGGATAGTTTAAAAGTATTCATTAATCACCTGTATGTAGCATTAACTTTAACACATTCATTAATGGTCGCCTTGGGGTGCAATGCCAGAAAAAATGCTGCTCGGGGAGACACTAAAAATAATAAATACATACAATAATGTACACTAATAATTTTTAGTTGTATTTAATTATTTGTTGAATGATTATGAACACAAATTAAGCATTACAAACCAAAATAGTATTTACTGTATTATTGTACTGTAGACAAAACCACAAAGCTGGCATAGAGGTATAATTACAAAATAAGTTTGTTATAGTTGTTATTTTTAAGAAATACGTGTATGATAAAATGGCATAAGTGATGAAGCTGTTTCTGCTCCAGCTCCAGCTCTCTGATGCACAATGGATCCAAATTCGCTCACTTAATTTTGTTCACTCCTTACTTATAGAGTGCATTCAAATGTCATACACTATATGTGACCCTGGAGCACAAAACCAGTCTTAAGTCGCTGGGGTATATTTGTAGCAATAGCCAAAAATACATTGTATGGGTCAGAATTATAGATTTTTCTTTCATGCCAAAAATCATTAGGATATTAAGAAAAGATCATATTCCATGAAGATATTTTGTAAATTTACTACTGTAAATATATCAAAACGTCATTTTTGATTAGTAATATGCATTGCTAAGAATTCATTTGGACAACTTTAAAGGCGATTTTTCTCAATTTTTTGATTTTTTTTTTTTTTTTTTGCACCCTCAGATTCCAGATTTTCAAATAGTTGTACCTCGGCCAAATATTGTCCGATCCTAACAAACCATACATCAATGGAAAGCTTATTTATTCAGCTTTTAGATTATGTATAATTCTCAATTTCAAAAAATTGACACTAAAGACTGGTTTTGTGGTCCAGGGTCACATATAAGAATCAGTGAATGAATAATTGAGCAGTTTTGGACACAGCTCAAGTCTTAAGGATTACTAGTTTTTTACTAGATTACAAGTTACAGGCTGGTGGGTTTGATCAAGGTCGGAGCTAAACTGTGCAGTAAAAGTGAGAACCACTGCCCTAGAAAGGACTCTAAATACCCCAACAATTCCTCTAGCATTATAATGTGAGAAATCTGTTCCTGAGGTGTGTGCTCTCTTTAAACAGAAACTGATGGAGGTGAACTACCTGGGCAGCGTTTACCCCACCCGGGCAGTGATCACCACTATGAAGGAAAGGCGGATGGGCCGCATCATGTTTGTGTCATCACAGGCAGGGCAGATCGGCCTCTTTGGTTACACGGCGTACTCACCGTCCAAATTCGCCCTGCGTGGTCTGGCTGAGGCCTTACAGATGGAGGTGAGTGTATGCGCTGTGCTCACTCAGTATCTACCACATTACAGTCCATTGAAACTTTGATTTTAATTTAGTCTCTCGTCCTGATCTTTCCTAGATGAAGCCCTATAATATCTATGTAACTGTGGCGCATCCTCCAGATACTGACACTCCAGGGTTTGCGGAAGAGAATAAGACTAAGGTGAGATAATAGATGTTTTTTTCCTTAATAGAATTAGTCTCTGAATATTAAATACCTGGAATATTAGAATAGAACATTAATATTAATAGAATATTTAAAAGTTAAGGATTTCTAATAATAATGCTCTGTTAAATAGTTGGATCTTTCTTTTTGAATTTTAAAAATATATGGAGTGCTGCTAATATTGGGTGGCTTTTTGTCCCAGCAAAAAGCAATGCTGGATAAAACATTTTGTTAACACTTTATTTTAAGGACCAATGCTCAATCTTAACTAATTGTTTATTAGCATGCATATTACTTGCATACTGGCTGTTTATTAGTATTTATAAACCACATATTAATGCCATATTCTGCATGAGCATATTTTAGGTCCCTTAATCTCTACCCCATACCTAAACTTAACAACTACCTTACTAACTATTAATAAGCAGCAAATTAGGAGTGCATTGAGGCAAAGGTCGTAGTTAATAGTTAGTTATTAGTGAGAATTGCTCCCCAAACTAAAGTGTGACCAATTTATTTTTGTCCTGCCTATGTGTTTTATTCTACTGTTTTTGACTCTCTGTTTGGCAGCCTCTGGAGACTAAGTTAATTTCAGAAACATCTGGAGTCTGTCAGCCTGAGCAAGTGGCAAAAATTGTGGTGAAGGATGCAGTGGTAAGTAGGGGTTGGTCAAGATAGTCAACTACTCATCCAGCAATAGTTGAATTCTGATCATTTTCTCACCCTTGTGTCAGTCCAAACTTTTATGACTTAATTTCTTCTGCATGTGGAACACAAGTTTAAAAAAAAATAGGTTTTTTTTGTCAGTGGTCTTCAAAATATCTTAAAGGAATAGTTCATGCAAAAATGAAAATTCTGTCATTAATTACTCACACTCATGTCGTTCCAAACCTGTTAGAACTTCGTTCATCTTCTGAACACAATTGAAGATATTTTTGATTAAATCCTAGAGCTCTCTGACCCTACATGGACAGCAAGAGTCCTACCACGGTCAAGGCACAGAAACATAGCAAGGACATCGGTTAAAAAGTCCATGTGACTTCTATGGCTGTCGCGATAACCGCAATATCGCAGTACCACGCTATTGACGAGCATAACCGCAGAGGAATGCAACAACCGTGACATTTGCGTGTTTTCTTGTTTCGTAAGGTTTTTGCCCTTCTCGTTTTGCACTTTGTACATGTGTACTGAATATTAAATAAGTTAGTTAGTAATGATAATATAATGTGTACCATGCTGATTTGTACAAAAGCTCAGTAGATTTGCACTTAACAAGCCTAAACAGACTGCGAATGAGAGAGAGATTGACTGAGCGCGTGCGATTACCTGCGTCTGTCTGTCCTTCAGGCTGAGTCATGTATATTTGTGAAAACAGGTTGTCATGTTCAAGGAAAGCGAAATCTCTGTCTGAGCATCGACACTCTGCTGGTCAGCTGAGCCTTTAAAAGTGGCGGTCAAAGTTAAAATGATTTCAACAGAGTGTTTCATTACATCTCTCTTTGAATGAATCAGTGTTTTTGAACATGTAGTTGAATGAACTGTTTAAAGACTCGCTCAAAGACAGTCCCTTGACGCCACCGTGTGGCATAACAATGAAGCTGAACTGACTGACAGCCCGTCTAGAACACGCAGGTGAAATATCAACAGAAAAAATCTCTTGTTCTGTTTCGATTTCTGAATTTCTTACACACAGTTATTATATATATATATATGGCGATAATGCCGCATACCACTCAAAATTACCGCAACAGCCCTAGTGACATAAGCAGTTCAACCGTAATTTTATGAAGCTATGAGAATACATTTTGTGTGCAAAGAAAACAAAAAATAATGACTTTATTCAACAGTTCTTCCCCTCATCTTGTCTGCAGCGACGCGCTGCCATCACAGAGACAGTATCATGAAGCATGTACGTGCTTCCGCATCATGTAAACAATGCACGCACATGGCGCTGCTGCTTACATAATATGCACATGCGTTGTTTACATGAACCGGAAGCAAGCGCATGCGTTGTGATACTCTCTCCACAATGTCGGTGCGTAAATGCAGACGGGATGAGGAGGAGAAGAATTGCTGAATAAAGTTGTTATTTTTGTTTTCTTTGCGCACAAAAAGTATTCTCGTAGCTTTGTAAATTTACGGTTGAACCTCTGATGTCACATGGACTCTTTAACGATGTCCTTGCTACGTTTCTGTGCCTTTACCGTGGTAGGACTCTTGCTGTCTATGGAGGGTCAGAAAGCTCTCAGATTTAATCAAAAATATTTTCATTTGTGTTCTGAAGATGAACGAATGTCTTACGGGTTTGGAACGACATGAGTGTGAGAATTTTCATTTTTGGGTGAACTAACCCTTTAATTTTGGGTGAACTATATCTTTAACACCCCAGTCAATTTTGATAACCTTATGCTCCTTCAATTAAATCTGTTGATTGTTTAATAAATCACATTTGATTTTTATTTATTTCTAATTCAGTTTGACTATTAAGCCTAAAACATAATACTATTTATATTTTTATATAATATCAAGTATAATACTATAATAACTATTGTTGTCTGGCCATCCACAGCAGGGAAATTTCACCAGCTCATTCGGACCTGATGGCTACATGCTGTCAGCGCTGACCTGTGGGATGTCACCGGTTACCTCCATCACTGAGGGGCTGCAGCAGGTACGGCCCATTATCACGAAACACTGAGAGTCTGAGTCTAGTGCAACAGTGTCATCATATTTGACTCACTGACAATACCTTAGAAGATGGAAATGGATGACTCCTCTCTTTTCCCATAATTATTTATGCATCATGTGCCTTTCATCATCCTGCTTGGTCTTTGTATCTTAGTAACATCATGTTTGCATTCAGCTTTCGTAGGGCTATTTGAGTCAATCACAGTCTTATATATTCCCTTTGAAGATTTTAATGAGCCTCTTGACTTTTGCCCAGCTCTTCACTGACTCAAAACTTATGAATTCCTTTGAAGAACAGAATATATAGTCACAGAAGATTTAAGTAAAACAGATTCCGATGTTATCAGCATGTGAAGAAGGAATCTTTGTGCACAGAATTCTACAAATCTTTTGGCTAATTTGATTGGACAATTTACCTAACAATAACAGTGTAGGATCATTTTTTTAAAATCCTTTCCGTGACGTTCAACACATTTATTCAGTCTGTGGCAGTGTGGCAGTAGTATCACAGTGTGAAAGCTTTTATTACTTCTATTCTTGATATCTTGTTGACAAAATTATGAGGTTTCTAAATCAGTCCAGCTGTTTGATGTCATGGCAACTACCCACAGTTTGGATTCTGTGCAGTTTTAACCTAAAAAGAAATGTACAAAATCTGATTTTAAAAATAGCTGAGATAGATGGATAGATAGAAAGATAGGATGGAGGTGTAGGTAGAATAACTAAATAGATAGATAGATAGATAGATAGATAGATAGATAGATAGATAGGATGGAGGTGTAGATAGAATATCTAGATAGATAGGATGGAGGTGTAGATAGAATAGATAGATAGATAGATAGGATGGAGGTGTAGATAGAATATATAGATAGATAGGATGGAGGAATTGACAGATAGATAGGATTGAGGTGTAGATAGATAGGATGTAGATAAATAGATAGATAGATAGATAGATAGATAGGATGGAGGTGTAGATAGAATATATAGATAGATAGGATGGAGGAATAGACAGATAGATAGGATTGAGGTGTAGATAGATAGGATGTAGATAGATAGATAGATAGATAGGATGGAGGTGTAGATAGAATATCTAAATAGATAGATAGGATGGAGGTATAGATAGATAGATATGATGGAGGTGTAGATAGAATATCTAGATAGATAGATAGATGGATGGATAGATAGGATGGAGGTGTAGATAGAATATCTAAATAGATAGATAGGATGGAGGTGTAGATAGAATATCTAGATAGATAGGTGGATGGATAGATAGGATGGAGGTGTAGATAGAATATCTAAATAGATAGATAGGATGTAGATAGATAGATAGATAGGATGGAGGTGTAGATAGAATATCTAAATAGATAGATAGGATGTAGATAGATAGATAGATGGATGGAGGTGTAGATGGAATATCTAGATAGATAGATGGATGGATAGATAGGATGGAGGTGTAGATAGAATATCTAAATAGATAGATAGGATGGAGGTGTAGATAGAATATCTAGGTAGATAGATAGATTGTAGCGGTGAAACGATTCACTTATTTTCTCGATGCATCGATGACAAACCCTGACGATGCATGTGCATCAATTCAGAAACATGGATTTTTGTATTGTGAATCGTCGATTTCGGACAGTAATCAATTTAAAACGTTAAGAATCGAATGAATCGTGATTTCTATTGCGATTCAATGCTTTCAAAATATATACACAGGAAATTACTACAAGCACGAATTAACGGAGACCTTGAACAGCGTTGTTCGTGCCTCACATCTCTCCTTCACGCGCTCCACTATTTACCGCCTGTCACAGGATTGCACTCACGCTCCGTTTGTCTCACTGACACACATTTTTGGAGCAGCTGATGTGTGATCTCTCCTAAAGCCTGGAATACACTACACGACTTTTAAAATCTGAACAGATTTTTAAAACACTAGGCATCATACACTTACCGACTTTGTAAATAGTGACAAAGGAAAACTGGGCATCATACACTACGCGACTGAAGATCATACACTACCAGACTTTAAAGTTGTTCCGATCACAACAAACTCACGCAGAAATGTGCGCCTTGTTGCTAGGAGACGCATGACAAATGAAAACATACCTGTTCTAAAATCGGAGTCTGTGACCATCATACACCACGCGATTTTCTGTCAGCTGTAATCTGCAGACTGGCTCTGACTTTCCTCAACTAGCATCAACTTGTTCAGACTGTAAAATCGGGGGGAAATTGGGGCAAAAATCGCGTAGTGTATTCCAGGCTTTAGTACTCGTGTAACGCCAGTAATGCTAAAATGAAGTAGTTTTAGTTTTCTGTAGTTTTTGAATGGCTCTCGGTCATATCGATGACATTATCTGAGCAGTAGAAGGCTGCGCATTTATTGCATGGACGGAGCAAAAATGTAAGTGTCTAAGCATACGCACAGTTCCACTGAATGATAAATGTGTTTTCACAATGTCGTTGAACCGAAAGTACGAAGGAAACGGTTAAAATAACCACAGCATTAACAACAACCTTGAAATAAGAGGGCGAGGTTTATCTGTTAAGCAGATGCATGAACGTAGCGTTCGTTGCTATAGCAAACAGACATCGGGAGCTTTTTCTTTCAGAATCATAATTCAAGTTAAATACTATTGCATTTTATTTTATGAAAATTAGATAAATACGTTTTTTGCACTGAAAGATAAGTGATCTCGTGCTCGTAGAACTTAAGACGTGCCAGGAAATGCCTAATATGGACAAAGGCAGCTAAGCTGAATAAAAAGCAGAATGAACTGGTGAAACGTTAAGACAATAAACACAATAAATAAGTACAATTTATGAATGATGCAGTGCTAATTGACATATCATTTATTACAGTACAGAAACTATAAAGTATATTTTCTACTTTGTTCTGTGCATAAAATTGAAATAATTGTTTGTAGTATATAAAACATCATAAAATTGCCATGAGGAAAAAAATTATAGATTACAAATGATTGATTATTGTCCAGCAGTGTATTTGATTTCTTATAGCAAATTCAAAGTAAGAGATAAGAAAAGAATTTCTTGTAAAAAAAAAAAAAAAAAAACATGCATTCATACATAAAATTATTGTATTTGACATTTCTGTCGCTTCTGAAATGATGGCTACGCACCTGGTGTGACAAAATGTTAGCCTATACGTAATACTTTTAAAGCTCTTTTTTAAAAATCTTGGCTTACGTAAATTTCTACATATGCCATAGCATCATTAAACAAGCATCTAACAATGGACAAAAATGCTCTAACCATAAAGGCTGCTGTGTAATTTGCCCCATGACTAAGCATTTAAATAATCCTGTGAATGCACTTAAAGAATGCAGAATCGAATCGAATTTAATTGCGAATCGAATTGAATCGTTCTGAATTTGCAAAAAATCGTTCTTGAATCAAATCGAAAACCTATGAATCGTGAATCGAATTGATTCGCTGTCTGCCCAAAGATTCACAGCCCTAATATATAGATAGGATGGAGGTGTAGATAGAATATCTAAATAGATGGATAGATAGATAGGTAGTGATTGTTTTTCTGTGATGTGTTTCTGTGATGGTCATATTATCTCACTCTGTCCAGATTGTGACGATGGGGTTGTTCCGCACCATTGCTCTCTTCTACCTGGGCAGCTTCGACAGCATCGTCCGCCGCTGCATGATCCAGAGAGAACAGTCCAAAGCAGCGGACAAGAGGGAGTAGCACCAGCATTCCCACCACATGCACCTCCATCACCTCCTTCAGCACCACTAACACACACACACACACACACACACACACACACACACACACACACCTCACAGCACGCACCACCCGGCCCGGCAGACATGTTAAAATGCGTAGAAGAGGTCTACACTGACAAAACACTGTTTTTGCTCATTTTTTCAGTAGACCTGTAATAGGAGTCCATCTTTCATGATGTGTCTTTCAGGACCCTGATCATTCCAGTGCATGCTGCATCAATATTTCAAGCTCTTTAAAACAAACAACTTTATTTGCATTGAAACGATTTACTCTTTGGCTCTCACTGCCTCTAGTACATTCTCTCGTTTCTGAAAGTTCGTGGTCGTTCTCAAAGCCACATACTTATCTGAGTTCTTGTTCTAGCCTGTTGGCGTAATGTTATTTCAACACTAGAATTAATTTCAGTCAACTTTTATTTATACTGAGATGTTACCATTTGCCGTATAGGTAAAGAAAAAAAAATCTGTATAGGTGAAGAACAACAACTTCACTTCCTTATGTTACAGTGAGGTGAAGAACTGTTCTTTTGACTGGTCTGTGATGTTCGTAGTCAAGCACTGTATCTTCCTGCTTTTAGATTTCATAGTTTTAAGGTATGGACACAGGACATCTGTGTTTTCGGATGAAACAGCCTGAGTCTGCCACTCTGCCTTATCTTCTTTGCTCTGTGTGGGGGTTTCTGAAGGAAATGTTTACCTTATAAATGTGCGTGCGAGTGTGTATGTATATTTGTCTGCTTGTACGCATGCGTTTAGGTGACCTCAGGGGCTTCTAAGAGTTCACTGAACTGAAGGATGGGTCAGGATAAGCCATTGAGGTGGTTAAAGGCTCGCTGGCTCGAGTCAGTGCACCTCTCTGCCAACAGGTGGAGCTGGAGATCCAGACGGATCAGGTGTAACCTGAGCAAAATGTAAGCCTACATGTGCAGCAGCTCATGTTAAAAGAATAGAATCAGTCATAGTCGGATGGTTCGATGTCCACAACCCCAGAACTCTGTAGTACTGAAAGTGAATAAATGCGAGTACATTGAGTGTTCACGCAGGCATTTCAAAAACTGTAGATGTTGTGAAGCTTGATCAGATTTGTACACCAAAACAAGCAATATGGCTTCCACAAGTCAAGTGAATTTCCTCGTGCTCTGCTCTGTTGTAACGTAAAATGGATGGTTCCAGCATATAAAGTGTGTTTTCTGATTTAGGCCCTTGTCCTTGTTGCAAGTCGTACCTTACTGACAACTTAATAGCTAGAGAGAAAATGACACTTACTCATGCTGTTGTAATATTTGCCTTCCTCACTGTCACAAGCAAACGGGGAGCATGTGATGTGATCACACCCTACAGTTATACGAGCAGATGTTTATGAGGAGTCCATCTCTTGAATGCCTGAATGCACAGAAAAGAGTCAATTTAAAGTGATAGTTCACCCAAAAATGAACATTCTGTTATTATGTACTCACCCTCATGTTCCTCCAAACCCGTGGGATTTCTGTTTTCAGTAGAACACAAAAGGAGAAGTTTAGTGGAATGTTCATGCTGCTCCTTTCCTTACAGTGAAAGTGAATGGGGCCTGCAAAGCTCCAAAATAATAAAAAAAAGGACTGTAAAAGTGTATAAGTTTTTTTTATTCCTTGTGAAAAAGCATGATTGCTTCATCCCTTGAATTAAAGATCTTGAATATACTGTACATGAGATTTGAGAGTTACAGTTTTCTGTGAGTATTGAGTTAAATTTTGGCTTCATATGGCTCCAAGACTTCAAATATAGCTTGCATGATTTAAATTAACTACTTTAATGGTGCTTTTTTCATTTGATGGAAAAGAGCAGTTGTAAACATTTGCCAAAATTTATCTTTTTCGTTCCACAGAAAAATGAAAATCCTACGGTTTTGGAACGACACGAGTGTGAATAAATTTCATTCAATACGTTTTTTTTTTTCTGCTGCTGTTTTTCCTAGAACATACCTGCAAACTCATCAACTTAGTTTTTTTGTCTTGCCTACATATGATGCCTAATAGTGATTATAAGCACAGCACTGTAACCGCTGTAGTACTGCTTTCCCAAAACGTATATAATCATTTAATAGCTTGTAACATGGTTATCCATTGCTGTGTTTGTCATGTTTAAATCATAGTTTTATGGTCAATTTAGAGTTTAGGTTACCATACACATAGGTGTTGCTACCTAAACAACATGTAGTGCTATTCTAATATTATATAGAATTTTCCAAAACGACCTGATTCCAGAACATTTTTAGAAGAAAAATCCCTCTTTTCCATTCCCTGTCACCTTTTTTCGCCAGGCCGGAGTTTGCAGGTATACTAGAAACCCTTGACCTACAGTCACGGAGGCCCATTTTCAAGCCTTAAGAGATCCAAACACAGACCACTACAAAAGCTATAAGGGTTGATACCTCCACATCCAACTATGGCATAGATTGTGTATGGTTTACGTATTTTTGTTTCAGTATGGAAAGAGACATTGTTTTTGCTTGTTTTTGTTTGTTTGTACATTATTTGCTATGGATGTTTTTTACAAAAAGACCCAAAATATGAAAATGAGAATGCATGAGTCAAAACGATGATGTTCTCATTTGATATTGGCTCAAGGCACGTCGTCCAGCACATAGTAGCTATAAGTTAGGTGCCGATATGTGTCGGACATACGATTCGGTTGTGCCCTCTTCCATAAAACATGGACGTAGTCATTTGTTTAGTCGTTAAGAAGCTAACAGTAGAGAAATGGTTTTGAACTCCTTAAAGCTATGCAAATCAAGCCTGTGCTCACAATTCATTCAAACACACAAGAGGACACTAGCATTTTTATTTTTAAGTCGTCTGCTATAGTTCACTCTTTTAATGACTGAAGTTGAGATATTTCTGAGAATAAGATGTATAGTTTGAGTAACTTTTAAAAGAAAGACCAAGACCAACTTGGGTGCGTTCTGCTTCTATGTTTTGTAAGTTTCATTTTTCCTTACTCATTTGTTGCCAAACTTGCATAAATTTCACCTTGTGTGCCATGGGAGAAAAAAAGGATGTTGTTGCTTTGTCTTATTTTCTTACATAATGAAAATAAATAACTTTTGAAAGGTAATTCGGTGTCAGATTCTTTTAAAATAGTGTAAAAGTCCTGTTACTGTATGTGGGTGGATAACCTTGTCATGGAAAAACCTGAAGAAAAAAAAAATTCACACCTGTGCTAATTCTTTGCTTAAATCATATGCACTACATCGGGGGTGCCCACACTTTTTTGTTTCTACTTTTCAAATGAGAAACTCACCGAGATCTACCAAGTGAAAAATAAATAAATAATAAAGTACATATAAAATAAATGAGTAAATAAAAAAGCTTGTTGGGATGTATCATTGCATTCATTTAATTAATCAAATTAAATGATAATTAAAATTAAATCAATTTAAATCATTAATCAAATAATAATGTTCAATTCTTAGTATCCCCGTAGAACTGCGCCTGCGTTTACCTAAAGCAGTGGTTCTCAACCTTTTTTACCCCAAGACCCCCTCCTCTCCAAATCAACACTGCAAGCCCAAACTTTTCTATTCACTTAAACCTTTGTATTTATTAGCCTACTTTTGCATGTATTTTTCTTTAAAGAAACAAATTCAAGATAGATTTAAATATTCCATGTTCTTTTTTGCAAACATAGCCTTCTTTGCAAAAATGTCACTGCAGATATTCTATACAACTTAAACATATGTAAAGCTCAATTATACAGTAATTTTAACATGTAAGCACAAGTCAATCTGCCATACCAAACAATACCACAGGGAGATGCCAAAGGACTGCATAAAAACTACTATACGGTCGATTCAGAATAACTAAACACACCAAAACACAAATGAAAAATGAAACTGATGTGAAGGCGGCTCGATGCCACAGTGAATAGTTCCTCTGTCAAGCTGTTTGGGACGTCTGATGCCCACATGAACACCAGACCTCTCCAAAACACGCGAGCATCCGTTATAAAACACTTGCTGTAGCCTATTCAACTACGTGAATGTACTGAGCTGTATTGAAGCAGAAATGTGTTAGTGATCAGTGCGCGGAGAGTGAACATACACGGTTCGTTTGCACATCAGTTATAACGGACACAACGCACACCTAATGCACGATCCTGTACGTCACTGTAATCATCTTTACCTTGATTACAATCATCGTTCATCAAAACTTTAGGCTACTAGTGGGACACTGGCTTCTTCTATCCAGCCAAGGGCTGTAGTTTGCGTATCATATGCTCATACAGCGGTTTTGAGACGCCGTTCAGTCTGTATTTCACACAGCGCGATGAGAAACGGTGAAAACTCTGAAACACAGAACATCACAGAATACTTAGAGAGGTGGTGCTGTTATTTATTTATATATATTTTAACATTATGTAACATATTAGTCATAACATTAGTGCATATATTATATTTTAGTTGAAGTTATCTTGCAGCCCCTGGTTGAGAACCACTGACCTAAAGTGCGATCTACCCGAGTCATTCCACGAAACGATTGGAGTCCCTCTGACCATTTTAAAGGAACACTCCACTTTTTTTGGAAATAGGCTCATTCTCCAACTCCCCCAGAGTTAATAAGTTGAGTTTTACCGTTTTTGAATCCATTCAGTCGATGTCCGGATTTGGCGATAGCACTTTTAGCATAGCTTAGCATAGATCATTGAATCCTATTAGACCAGTGGCATCGCGTTCTAAAACGATCAAAGAGTTTCGATATTTGTCCTATTTAAAACTTGACTCTTCTGTAGTTATATCGTGTACTAAGATCGGCGGAAAATGAAAAGTTGCGATTTTCTAGGCTGATATGATTAGGAACTACTCTCATTCCGGCGTAATAATCAAGGAACTTTGCTGCCGTAACATGGCCGCAGCAGGCGTAGTGATATTACGCAGCGCCTGAAAGTAGTCCCCATTTTCATTTTCCGCCGGTCTTAGTACACGATATAACTACAGAAGAGTCAAGTTTTAAATAGGACAAATATCGAAACTCTTTGATCGTTTTTGAACGCGATGCTACTGGTCTAATAGGATTCAATGATCTATGCTAAGCTATGCTAAAAGTGCTATCGCCAGACCCGGAGATCGGCTGAATGGATTCAAAAACGGTAAAACTCAACTTATTAACTCTGGGGGAGTTGGAGAATGAGCCTATTTCCAAAAAAAAGTGGAGTGTTCCTTTAAGTGCGGATCACCAAAATCTATTTTTTTTTAAAATCTTTTTGTATTAATTGAAATGTCTCCTTTAATAAGGTTTAAAAACATGACATACATTTTATCTATATAATAGAAATTATCTTGTTTTTTTTTTTCAGTTGACACCACCTGTTTTGTCATGTCCCTCATGACCTTTTATGAAAGTGTACTTGGGATATAAATAATAAAATTAGAAAAAAGTCCATAAATTTTGCTATTCTCATAAATATCTGTCTGTACATTATTTTTGCTGGTAATGTTTTGTTTTTCTAAGCAAATTCATTATTATTCATTAAAATCATATGATTTAGTTCCGTACCTCAGTAACCCCTCGACCCCATTACACTAATCATTCTCCCCCCATAAAAATAATGAACTGATCCTTATGTGACATTATTAACAGGAAGTGACATCATATAACTCTTCTGAACAACATTGTGAGAAGACATAGGCAAGCTACCACCTTCTTTTATAACTATAACTTATTAATATTGTGATATTGTGATTGTCAAGCTTAACGACTCAACCCCGTTACATCAAATAAAGATAGAAAACTATTACTTGTGAAATATATCTTTCTTATTTTAACAATATACATGATTTCTTAAATATGCATACCATGTGCTTTCCTGTTATTCACAACATTTAGGGCAGGGGCTATTTTGAGCGAAAAAAATCACAACCCCGTCACACTCAACCCTGTTACTTATTTGATCATAACGGGGTTGTGAGATTGTGATGGGCTTTTTAACACTTTGGTTCTGAAGTTATCCAGTAATTTAAATGAATTATTATATTTGATCAAGAATCTTATACCACATGCATATGTTGAATGTAGTATTGTCCATGTTAAAGCTGTGTGTGTGTATGTGTGTGTGTGTGAGAACGTGTGTTCTGCCGAGATTTTCACATCTCAGTGTTAAGTAAATTCAGTAAACAATACCCCCATAATGACAACATGAACGAAGTTTGTTTGAAATCTTTGCAAATTTATAAAAAAAACATGTACATAAGTATTCACAGCCTTTGCTCAATACTTTGTTGAAGCACCTCTGGCAGCAATTACAGCCTCAAGTCTTTTTGAGTATAATGCTACAAGCTTGGCACATCTATTTTTGGGAAGTTCAGGTTGGATGGGAAGTGTTGGTGCGTCGGTTTTTAGATCTCTCCAGAGTTGTTCAGTTGGGTTCAAGTCTGGGCTCTGGCTGAGCCACTCAAGGACATTCACACTGTTGTCCCGTAGCCACTCCTTTGTTATCTTGGCTGTGTGCTTAAGGTTGTTGTCCTGTTGGAAGGTGAACCTTCTGCCCAGTTTGAGATTCTGAATCCGTATCAATAATGCTATCTCAATCAATTCATTAATGCTATCTCAATATTTTGGTGCACTGAGCTTTTCTTCTACTCTGACGGGTCCCTCAGTCCCTGCTGCTGAAAAACAGTCCCACAGCATGAGGCTGCTACCAGCACACTTTACTTTAGGGACGGTACTCTGCAGGTGATGAGCAGAGCTGGTTTCCTTCAAACATGATGCTTGAAATTGAGGTTTATCAAACCAGAGAATCTTGCTTCTCATAGTCTGAGGGTTCTTTAGGTGCTTTTCTGCAAATGCCAAGTGTATTTTTATGTGTCTTCACTGATGATTTAGTCTTGCCATATTGTCATAAAGCCCAGATCGGTGGAGTGTTGCAGTGATGATTGTCCTTCTGTAGGTTTCTCCTATCTCCACGTATGATCATGGAGGTGGAGGATGATCAGGTTCTCGGTCACCAGTTGCTCACTTTGGCCAGGAGGCCAGCTCTAGGAAGAGTCCTGGTTGTTTCAAACTTCTTCCATTAAGGGTAACAGAGTCTACAAGCTTCTGTGAACCTTCAATGCTGCAGAAATTTTTCTGTACCCTTCCCCAGATCTTCATGGTTTGTGCTCTGACATGCACTGTTACCTGTGTTTGCCTTTCCAAATCATGTCCAATCAACTCAGTTTACCACAGGTGGACTCCAATTAAGTTGCAGAAACATCTCAAGGATGATGAGTGGAAACAGAATGCACCTGAGCTCAATTTTGCGTGTCATGGCAAAGGCTGTGAATACTTATGCACATGTGATTTTTCTTCGTTTTTTATTTTTAATAAATTAGCAAAGATTTCAAACAAACTTCTTTCACATTGTCATTATGGGGTATTGTTTTTAGAATTATGTGGAAAATAATGAATTTAATCCATTTTGGAATAAGGCTGTAATGTAACAAAATGTAGTAAAAGTGAAGCGCTGTGAATACTTTCCGGATGCACTGTACAGGGGTGAAAACCAGAGCCTGTGTGGAGATCTTGAAAGAGGTGTGGGCCAGATATTGAATGCCACACAAGTTATATCTTTTATTTTGATGACCTATTCAGTCAGTTTATAATGTTCTAATGTATACTATGTTATTGTTGTTTTTCCTGCAGTTGGGTTAATAAAACTCAGTTCAATTGCAATTTATATCTGCTGTCTTTCTTGGTCACATAATGAAATACAGTGTTTCTAGAAAATCTTACAGTGAATTTGAGTAGAAGAAAACTATTTATGTTAAGCTGTATTTGTCTCTTCAACCCAGTCACATCTACATTTATATTAATTATTTTTTTAAGTTTACAAAAAAGTAATTTAATGTTTGTTGAACTCATAACTCATCATCATAAGAATACTGATTTTAGTTCAAATTCTGAAGTTAACCCACTTCTTTAATCAAAAGAAGAAAAAAAAAGTTCCATTTCAGGCTTTAGTATAGCAAAAGTGTGAGATTTTATGTAACTTTTATATTTGCAAATACTGAATTAGTGTGAGGGACGTCTGATTAATAGGAAAATGTTGATTTCATTACAAATACATTTTATGATTGTATTCAGAGAGCTCCCATAGTGTCCATAACAGGGCTGAAGATTAATAGTGCCCGTATCTTAAAATAATGACCAATAATAATAGGGATTTGATGCCTGAGGTGGTAAAATATGTTTTTCAGGTAGTTATATATGTCATTAATGCTGTGGGGTGATCAGAAAAGTAATATTTTTTGGTAAAAAAATTGAAAAATGTGTAAGTCTGAATCGTACCGGTTTTGTGGAATGACTCGCCAGCATTGCCTTCGCGATCGACTGGTAGATAAACTCCAATGATTTTTTGATTAACAAGGCAGGACTACATGTAAACTGGTTCACTGTTGCTGAAAGTACAAGGCGTTGCATACCTTTGTCAGTAACATTAATATTATGGCCTGAACCTGATCCTTCACTTTGCATTCCTACTTTGAAACACTTTACTGGCTGGTGTCAGTCTGAAATAGCCAACTCCAGAAGCCAAACTTTGCCCTGAATAACCCGGTCAGGACTGACAGAGGGAGAAAACAAGTTCGGCTCAAACCTGAACCTTTTCAAAGCCCTCCATTGCAACACAATGCTGCAGACACAATGTTCTGTCTCTGAAGCCGGAACTGCCAGCAGGGGTCATATGTATGTTGTAGTCATTTTGTTCTGCAATAATTCATAAGCTATGGCTTGAGTTGGTTCACCTTTATTCAAAGCAGGGTCGACTGCGCGGGGTGCTGAAAGATCAAAGGCCTTGCTCTGTTCAAAGAAGTTCCAATGCTAATTTTGAGGCGAGGCTGAGGACCAAATTCTGCTCTGCCTGAACAGATGCTGATTTCCATTTCAGCTCATCTGGACCTTTTTGAATCTTCAGACAAGTAAAGATGAAAAATTATCCATGTATTTTTCTTTCATTATTTGAAAGAAAACTGTTAACCAAAAAAATAAAAATAAAAATACTTAACCCATATTCCAAAAAACAACAACAACAACAAAAAACACCAGAATTATGGAGGTTTCTGACCACTCAAACTGTTAGGATGAATATGACGGTTTTAAATGGCCAGTTTAGCTCAGTATATACTAGAATATATAAAATTATACATACATGTGTGTGCGCCTGTACACACACACACACACACACACACACACACACACACACACACAAATAATAATAATTTGTAATTAATTATTTAGTTATTAAAATATTTATGTGACTATATATTAATTACTCTTCTTGTTTAGAATAGATTCAGTCCTGCCAGTCAGTTTAATAGCCTCATAAATATGATTTTATTGGTTCATGAAAGCATGAATTCCACTATCTTAAATGTACGCTAAAAATAACATCTTTGGACTGTTCAGTTATACCAAGTGTTGGTTGTGTGGCCAGTATGATAATATATATATGATATACAGAAGCATCCAACAGACATTATGTTTTGAATTTTTTTTAGAAATGATCACATTTCCCATGATATGTGGAAACAATGAGCGTAAATTCACCATGTTTCAGTGTTTGTTTGCCATGTTCCCTTTTGCTGTAGCACTCAACCCACATGAACTCTGCATGATCATGTTCTTCAGCATGATTCGAAAACGATCATCTGACCGTCTGTACAGAGCAGTTCACATGATCAGGGTCACAAATTTGCTTGGTGACCTAGAAATAGAAGTGTAGAAGCTTATGCTCAGTATATGATTATGCGAGGATGTCTCATATTGCATTATTTTTATATAAACGTTGTCATTCAAAAAGAAAATAGAATTGTGATTAAAAATAATGATGCACCAATGACGAGAATGATAAAGACATCTAATAAAAAACAAAAATGCTAAAACATAATTACTCGGTCTCATATGGAAGCCCATTTCCACCACTGAATAAAAAAATAATTAAAAAAAAAAAAGAGGGTAATTGTGACTTTTTTCCCCTCTCAGGATTTCGAGATACTAAACTTGCAATTGCAAAAAAAAAAAAAAAAAAAAAAAAAAAAAAAAAAAAAAATCAGAATTGTGATAAAAAAAAAAAAAAAGTAGCAACCTTTTTATTTTTTATTCAGTGGCGGAAAAGGACTTCGATAGTCTGAGGATGATAAATGCGTTATGAGCATTACTGCAGGAGGAGCACACGCATGAGTGTGAATGAGTGACGCAGCACAGGAAACACCTCTCCGCTATGAAGGGGGCAGGCGGTCTGTCTGCATATGGAGCGACTGCGCAGAGCAGACGCCTCTAAACACTCAACTTACACACACACACACGGACACAACTATTCAACGTCTACCCTTCGCGCAAAGAGCGAATTCGACAGCGCGCGCCAGCGAGAAAGTCTTTCCTCACACCAGCCGCTCCGCGAGAGAAGAAACTCACTCGGCGAGAAACCTCTTCCGTCTCCCGCAGCTCGGGACTCTTTCACACGGATAAACGATGACTTACCGCGCGCGATTCCCACTCAAAACACCGGAGACTTTCTCGCGGCTTGTTTGTTTATTCTGATAGGGAGGAAGATGCTTAAATCCTCTCTTGCATGCCTGGAATTTTCTGCTGGGAACAGAAAGTGGGCGTTTTTCCACAGCGAGGCACTGGAGGATTCATGCAACTTGCAGTTTCAAGTGAGGCAACATGCAGTAAGTTCTCATTTGCAGTCATCTAAAGGTTAATAAAATCAGTCGCTGTGCTGCATTGATTTGATGATGCGCCTGGATTCATAAGACCGCATTGATTCTGAGGTTATTTAGAGATCTATACAGGTCGAGATGGCACAGGAGAATGTGTATGATAACCGCAGTATAGTGGTGAAGTACATCCACCATAAGCTCTGGAAGAAGGGATACGTGTGGGAAGTGAACGGACACGATGACAGTGTCTCGAATGGACTGATGATGGGGAGACAGGAGGACCGCGGCGGCTCCCGTCACGACCCGTTCAGCGCTCTTCACACGGTGCTACGGGAGGCCGGGGACGAGCTGGAGCGGCTGTATCAGTCGGACTTTGCGGAGATGTCCAAACAGCTGCATCTCACGTCCATCACGGCGCATCAGCGCTTCACCGCGGTCATAGACGAGCTGTTCAGGGACGGCGTGAACTGGGGCAGAATCATCGCTTTTTTCGAGTTTGGAGGGACCATTTGCGTCGAATGCGTGAGTAAGGAGATGACTGCGCAGGTGGATAACATCGCGGGCTGGATGACCGAGTATCTGAACGGGCCGCTGCACGGCTGGATCCAGGAGAACGGCGGCTGGGTATGTAATTAACTCGATATTTATACCTCTGGGACGCTCGCTCCGCCCCTTGTCCTGCGTTCGAAGCGATGCGCGCCCTCTGATTGGCCGATAGCGCTGTCCTTTAGAATGCGGCAGCCAATGAACGGCGGCTATTTGTCACACCCCTCTCACGCCTCCGCGGTGAAGCCGTCAATGACAGCTGCTGTCTGCAGCAGAGCTGAAGGTGTGGTTCTCCTGTGCACAACTTTCAGGAACTGCTGTTGATTCATGCAAACAGGAGGATGTTTAGTCTTACACGGCAACCAGTTATATGGGCTCTGATATTTACTCGCGAAATCATGTGTTTAATTTGCCCCGGGCTATTCCTGTCCTAAGTGCAATGGTTCAGCTCGTGATGAGACGCGTGTGATACTGTTCAAACAAAACTGAACTCAGGTGTACCTGGGATACCAGGTTAGCACTGCCAAAACTCTGAAGTGAGAATCGTAGCTCAGCACAGAAATGTTGAGATGCTGTGAATTGTTACAGTTTGGTAGGGGTTGCATGGCTGGCTTTTCATTTTCTGTTGTGTATCTCTGGTGAAACAGACAGTAACATAACCCAAGAACATGCAAAGGTTAAGTTACTGGGTAAATCTTACACAATATTTCTTACATTTTGTTAAGTCACAATTTGTGCAGTCATGCCAACCGCCTCCAACGCAACATGTTTGGGTATGCAACAAAACAGAAGATACGAGATATATATTTTTATTCATTATAATTCAATTTTTTTCCAGATTATTTATTCATAATTATCCTTTTTAGTAATATTTTAAAATGAAGACTTTCTAATCATGTAAAAACCAGCAGGAAGCCTTATAAAGTTGGAATGAAATGGTCTATTTTCTAAATGCATGTTATTTATCTTGTTGAACAATTGGAGAACAATTCACACTCACAGCATCCTCGTTATTTCATTCAGTTTTCGCTGACAAAGCTAGTGCAAGTACAGTATTAGCAGAGGAAGAGAATGATAACATGACTTGAAGATAGCAAATTGAAGTTTGTCTTTTCTAGTAACATTAAGTATGATTTCATTTTGATAATTTGAGTCAAAAATGGAGACATTTTTTAGGGTGTTTGGTCCCAATAGGTTAAATACGCCTCATATGGACCTTTAAGCTACAGGTAACTATCAAATATGTTCATAAAACCATTCTAACAGTAATAATGGTGCAAGACTTTTCATGAATGATTTACAGCTCCGTTCTGATATCATAGAACTGTATTATTCCTATACAATTTCAGTAGCATATACTAGGTAGACTGTGCACAGTATGCTCATTTTTCCCCAGATGATCTGTTACATTTACTAAAAAGTGTGGTATTACACCAAGATCACACTAGGGTACTGCATCCCATAATGCAGTGCGCTTAACTTGACCTTTCATTTCCAGAGTGATGGATAAACCAAAAGCAGAGTGTGGGAGTCTTTGAGAATCGTTTTAGAAAACAGTTCCATTTAGTGAAGAAATGACACAATTCACCTTTACTGGTGATAATTAGAATAAAAGCTCATCAAACATGCTACTAATGAGCTGATGTGACAACAATGTAGTACATGTATCTAAGTAGTAAACTAGCATGCCATTCAGTTTCAGACTTTCCAGTTTTGAGGAGGAACTCAGGAGACATGCTGCTTTTTTGAATGGCCATTCAGAATATGACCTTTCTGTAATGAACTCGCTTGAACGGTGACAAACATAAATGAGCGGGAACTTATGGTTTGGTGCAGCTTGGTAAGGTCATCCAGAACTTCCCCTCATTCATTCACTGTGTTGCATTCAGTCTCCACATCTCTGTTCTACTACCATAGACCGCAACAGTATTATAGTTAGTCCTAGTTAGAGCGTTAGAACAAAGACTTAATGTGGATGTGCATAATTCAAAGCACTGTGTCCAGAGGGTATTCATAAATAATTCAAAGGCTGTATTTCATCTTTAAGGAAGAAAAGTTTAACATTCCCCTTGAGTCCTGACCTTTTGAAAGTGGAAACTACTGACACATATCAAAAGATTACACCCGCACTGACCCGAACATCAGCAAAGACTCCCTCTATTTACGCATTTCTTTCCATTCACGGCTCTGAAACAGACCAGAACGCTTCAGAGAGACGTAACATATGCCTGAGTGACTCTGACAACTGCTTGCATTATCCAACAGTGGAAATACTGCGAATAAAAGAAACCCTGCTACAGTAGCTATTGAAATGACTAAGATTTAAAATTAACTGTAATGATGACGTTTGGACTCCCAGAGATTTAAGTGATCAGAGATATAGTTTTCTTTTGACAAATGATATGGAAAAAAAAAAAAAATCTAGCTTAATCTTTAGCCTTCCACCTAGGGTTGCATGGGGTGGAAAACTTCTGGAAACTTTCAGAAAATTATGGAAATTTACGCCTGATTTTAGGTAGTATCAGTACAGCATCCTCATGCTATGTAGGCAATTTTATGTTTCATTGATGCTGTTGGTTAAAGTTAGAAACTGTATTACAATTATCAGAGATCATATGAGAGATCCGGGTTTACTCACTCGACCAGTAGATCCCATTTCTGTCTAAATATCATTTAGCTTCATTTCACAGTGTGGAAGTGACTAGAGAAGCTTGTAGTGACGGTAAAAGTCCTGTGTCAGTGTCTGTTCCATGTCAAGGTGTATATGAAATGTCATGTCCTTTAAACAATGGGCTGTTACAGAAGATTAAGTGTTTCATTCACTTCCATTCAAACACATGAGCAGACCAGGAATGCAAGCATAATGTGTTTTGCAGTGTACAAAAGTTCATGTTCTCTAACCTGCAGAAGATAGTTGACCAATAGACTCTATGTGCCAGAGAAACAAGAGCACAGCCATCTGTAGAATTCTGTCTTTGAGCTTCTGTTTTTGCAGTAGCTCTATAGCATCTCTGTTGAAGATTAATTAGCTGGTGAAGTGGATTTACTTATGGTAGAGTTAACGAAAGTTATCAAGTGCATAGTGATGTTCGAAGCGGATGTCATAAAGAAGACCGGGAAGATTTTAAAACGAGCGGTTCATTCATAAGTTCGTTCAGTCTTACCTTCACACTGTGGAAATACAAACAGAAGACAGCGCTGAAAAGGGGTGGAGCTACATAAGCTCTGTAGAAGATCTACAATTTAGAGGCTCAACAGAAAAATGTAAATAAATAAATAAACATATAAAACACTAAAGTTTTCCAGGAATGCCATATAAGGGAGTAGATAAATGTAGCAGATTGTGTAGGTACATTTTGAATTTATTATGAGTTGTTTTTTATAGTTATGACTAAACCAATGAATAAACCGATGAACCAGTCAACCAAGATCATTGGTTCAATCATTGAATTTTAACTTTGTCCACTCGGCTAATCAAAAGAAGTGTTATTTCCCCAAAGCCATGTATCATTCTTAATCTATAATAAATTTTAAACAACAACAACAAAAAAAAATTATAAATCATATTACATTTTTGTTTGAAGTAATGTGCTATCCTTAAATTATTTGTATTTCAGCATTGTATCGGTCATCTGCCACCCTGCTCTTCAGAAATCACACTGGATAACAAAATTAACCCCAAAATCATAATTTATTATTTATAAAAACAGAAGTTCTAGAGTGTGACATCATATCCTGTTGCCCATATTTGTTGCGTTTGACGTGGTCAGATGTGTGACCGCTAACTTGGCTAGAAAGTAAAGATGAACTATCTATTAACTACACTGTAAATTTGAATCTTTGAATTTCAATCTTGCAGACTTATTGACTCAGAAAAATTTAGTTAAGGTTGCTCAATATCTTCAGGTTTACTCAGATACCAATTTATGAAAACTTGAATATACTAAGTAACCTTGACTAGATTTTTCTGCAGCAATAAGTCAATAAGCAATAAGTGCAACTATTTGTTAACAAACAAGGCAAAGTGAAAATCCACTAAACGATTGCTTATTTGTAAGCTAATGACAAGTTAGCTGACTGTGTTATATTAAAGGTTATCATCTACTGTAAACATGTTGTTCTGTAATTATTCGTATAGGAACAGAAGGATTGAGATCACAGTGTCTATTGTGGTTTTCTATAAAAAGAATCAAGTTTACTAGATTGCTCTGACGTGGGCAACTAGATACTATAAATCCTGCCAGGGTTTATATTTTCCGCCCTGCACTAAAAACAGTGACGGAGGCGGCAGGCTCATTAACCTCAATGATGACATTTGGACAAGCGAGAGCAACGTGTGCGCTCTCGAATCGGCCTGCCCTTCTGTTTCCTGTTTAACACGCGACTTAAAAATAGGTGTCATTTGTGGCTTTATGTTGTTGAGTCTGCTGTCTTGCCCTGTACACTTGAAATTTTCATCTAGCTGCATCACAAATCACTGTGTGTTTGTTTACCTCCCCGTCTGGATCTCAACAACAAGCTACTGTCTATATTTTGTCCTGTAATTCACCATGTGCTCATAGACAGTATAAGCCTGTATTCAGAAAATAACACCTTGAGTCATATTCTATATATTTTTCAGTCTGTTTCAATTATACACTGGCCTGGTGGGATTCATTCGTCCCACGTAGAGTGATTGCTCTCATCCAGGCCCAGAGGAAATTTTCTGTATTTTTCGCACTATAAAACTTTCTGGATCTTCTGTAATTGAAGACTGAAGTTAGTCTGACAACAAAATATGACAATCTATTTGTGAAGGATGCCCTCCATACAATGAAAAGGTAGCTATATATTTGAATTTATAAAGATCCATATTGTGCGAGTAAAAATTTTGATATTGTAAAGACGAAAATTTGCTAAATTAAATAGACTTTTATAAAAATTGTTTGAAATGTTTCACGGTTTCTACAGAAATATGTAGTAAATGACAACTGTTTTCAACATTGATAATAATAATACATGTTTGAGCAGCAGAGCAGCATATTGGAATGATTTCTGAAGGATCATGTGACACTAAATGCTGAAAATTCAGCTTTGCATCACAAAAATAAATTACATTTTTCAATATATTACAATAGAAAACAGTCATTTTAAATTGCAGTAACATTTCACATTATTAGAGCTTTTACTGTATTTTTGATCAAATAAATAGTGCCTTGGTGAGCAGAAGAGACTTTTGAGTTGTAGTGTGTATATACTTATAAGTGCCATTTTTCAATAGTCACTATAGCAAGCCACAAACAAACAACAAAATCTTTGGTCAAACAGTAGGTTCAGCTATAGCTTAAAGAGTTAAAACCTTTGAAAATGAACACTTAACACTTTGATCCTGGGCTTAGCTACCCTATTCTCCTCTAAATTCACGTTGGACACCCCTCCCCATTGCACTTCTGTGAACTCTGTGCCAAATGGGCTAGAGGTGCCTCCTGCAGACTGACGAGGTAATGTGCCCATAGCCCACGTGAGCAGCACCTGTGTTTATTTGTGCGACGTGACAGTAAATGCTACATGACGTGCTGTGTTGGCAGCTGCTTAGCTCTTAAATTATACACTTCAGCCTATTGATCCAGGTTCAACTGTAGAGGGAGGTTTGCGTGCCATAGGGCCACTCGCAAATAGATCTGCTGTCTGCTGATAATGTGACTTTGCAAAAGAGCCCTGACATTTAGCTGGAGACATTTTCTTGTGTGTCTTTAAAAGGGGGATTATAAGGACTGCCCTTTACAAGTTATTCCTCCATTTTCTAGAAGTTTCAGTGAAGATTTGGGATGGGCACACCTGGACAAGTGATGGAGGATTGAGAGAGAGCTGGTTTGATACTCATCACACACAACCCATTGTATGTTCTCTCCAGTGTCAAGCCTGAAATATCTCAGGATCATTTGTACACCTATTAGTTGAATTTGTCTCAAATTACTTTAGTAAAATACATTTAGCCTCTTTCTGGTATCTCACATACACTTTTAGAACTGTGCGTACAAATATAAATTTCCAACAAATTCAAAGAAACAATAAACAGACAAAATAACAAACTATATCTAATGAACTATTCTATAGCCTAAAGGGGTGTAGGAAACGTGAAAGTTTATACAAGTAAATTAATACATTTTGTCTGAAAACATTCCAGAGTAATATTGAAGTTGTTCTGATGTTGTATTGTTAGAAAAAGAATATGTAGGTTTCATACATCTGGACTGTTTTTGAGCAGCTTGAGTTATAAGTTCAAATGAATTTAACTTCCATTCATTCCAGTACTGGTATATATATATATATATATATATATATATATATATATATATATATATATATATATATATATTGTATTATTATTATTATTTTCAAATAATGAAATACTGAAATAAAATTTCTCATGAAAAAAATTGCTGCGTCACAGTGGTTTTGCTGTAGTTCTTGTAAAATTTGAAATTTCAAAGAGTTTCTTAATTTTTTAAATGCAGTATGCAATAGTGGTTGAAATGGGTACTTCACTCCAAATGCAACATGTTTGCGTTATTTCTCCCTCCCCCTCCTCCTCAGACTCAATGCTCATGCGGGTTGCCAGATTGAGGACATACAACAGGAATGAGTACAGTTATCAATGGAAGACGACGAGCCATACACCATAAGCTTATAAAGTGATTTATCTGCGTTTTAATGTGCCTCTGGTCATAGAGTTTTTTAGATGGATGCCAAGGCTTTTTTAGGTCGTGTAGAATTTGCAATCTCTGACACAGTTTGTTTGCTCGCTTCCATAGCTGCAATATGCTGTATTTTCTGCCATCTGGCAACCAGGGTTGTCAAAATACTATTGGGTAAGTGGTAGTGGGTGGAGTTGTAGATCAAAACAAAAACAGACATTCTGACACTGAAAGCATATTTGAAAGCAGAATAACTGGCTGTAGAATTGTTTTTCGTAGAAACAAGTATGTGAACTTTGTATGTTTCCGAAATATCTGCAAACATATGGTATTTTTAATGCTTCGTACAAAAAAAAACAAAAAAACAGCACTGTTGATAAAAAACAGGTACATGTTCTAATAACACAGTAAAACACGGTAACATTCAAAACTTTTTGCATATTCACTCATTAATAAGAAGTTACTGATCAGATACAATATGGGTTTAGTAGAAAATAAACTCATGTTTCACCAGATCAAATCTGACCTGGAACTGTGAAAGGTGTATAATTTTTTTTTTAATGTGATAGGAGGGTTAAAATCAAGATGAAATGACATTCACAATCCATTTGATGTGTGAGCATATGCCAATAGTAGTTTTATCTTTATGAGAGGGCACCTTTTTCGTCTGTTTCACTGGAAAAAATATGGCCCTGACGCAATTGAAACAAGTTTCACGCCAGCATGGCACTAAATGCCTTTATTTATTTTTTTTGAGGAAAGCGTAGTTATTAGTGTCGGTGTTCTTGTGGTGCCATCAGCTTGTCAGCGTTGTCATGATTTCATTGTCCCGAGGCTCCAGAGTATTCAGTCACATGGCATTTACTGTATGACTTGAGCCAAAAATTGTCAGTATGCAGGTCCCATACGTCAGCAACTGGTGTTGAGATGAATGGGAATGATGACGGATACCTCTATCCATATAAAACTGGCTCCTGCCATTGAGTCCGTTGTGTGGTTTCATGTTTCACTCTTTCTCATCAGTATGACTCTTCACTTTCAATAGAACAATCAGAACTATTACTGACAAGAACGTCCTGTAGTTCTCATTTCATATGCTTCTGTGAGAGATTATCATTCTGATTTATTTGCTTAGGGGATGTGAGAGTGCAACAAGAGCCATGTGCAGGAAGTGGAGAGCCACTAATGAAAGTTAAGAGTGGAAGAAGTCCTTGGGCTGCCTTTCACGTCACATGTTTCACGTCATGTCCTTCCACACACTGAAAGTGAACCATAAATGGTCTGCATTTAAGAGTAACTGGAAGTTTTGTGGAAAATGAGCATTTGGCATCACACTGATGACGATTTGTTACAGTTGAATTGCCCAAATGCTTCTCTTTTGTACCTCAGGAGAATTATGTGGACTTTAAAGGGATAGTTCACTCAAAAAGGAAAACTGTCATTTACTCTCTCTCTTGTTGTTTCAACCCTGTATGACCTTTGTGTTTCTTCTGTGGAACACAAAAGAAGTAATTGGCCTCACTGATTTTTAAAATATCTTTGTGTCCAAGTCGGTCTTGTAACAATTTGATGTGAAATGTTGGGAGTTTGAAATAGCGGTCAAGCGATATGTGTTTTTCAGGGCAGATACCGATAAGGATTATTACAGATCAAGTAGACCGAATACTGATATTTTGAACTGATATATATGTCTGGCATAAAAATGAAAATGAATGTCAAAATTGAGAATAACAAGAGCTCTGACGAAAGCTTTCTTTAAATGCTTTTAAATTATTTTATTTTATTTAATTATTTATTTTATTTTATCGGTTTTGAAAATGACCGATACGATAACCATAAAAATGCTTAATATCGGTGCCGATAATCCGTTCACCTCTATAGTTTGAAATCTCTTTTGTATTGTGAACAATATAGTAATCCATGTATATGTCTTTTTTTTTTTTAAATTTTTTGACCTTGCAATGTTTATTCAAAATGCCATTACTTCTCTGTGATTATGTATGCCAGACTTCTCCAGTCATTTCGTCTGTTTAACCCCTGCCTCTTGCATGTTCAGATCCGCCTCCATCCAATCAACAATCGATGGACAAAACTAAGTTTCTCCCTACATTTTTCTCTTTTTCAATAAACCATGTACCTTTTCAAATTTCCGGGGTTCTCAGAAGCGGACGTCATCATATTTGAACTTTTTTGGAAACTACAACAAACATAATTTTTGAGTTTCCATTTGATCCAATTGCAAAAAATAAAATCCACTATAGCGTTTTTGACTTCCAAAAAGGAAAAAAAAATATTGACGTTAAATCTGTCAGTCTCGCAGACATGGGGATAGAAACACTTGACACAGCAACGTTAAGCAGCGAAATGTAATGCTAAAGTAATATAACACAAAGTTCAGTCTTACGAATGTACATAATTAAAAAATGTAAAAATAAAATATATATAAAAATAGATTTATGATGTTAATAACTGTGGAATGCATCATCACAATCTATGAAAAGGGTCCACCTGGGTGTATGTCACAATACCAAAGATTTTTCTTCCATATTGTGAGGTAAATCTGTTGTCGTTTCTATTTCATAGCGACTTTAAAATCAGTCAACAGAAAAAAAAACGAGAAAAATGAAGAATCTTTCCAGTGGCAAACAAAACAAAAATGAGCCAGAAACAGAATTCTGTATAGTATAAACAAGACAGTGTCTGTTCTTTCCTCATGAGTAAATGTATACTTTACTCCTATGTGAGCGTTTTCACACTCTCAGTATAGCCTGAGCTCAGTTCAGTAACGTTCACGATCCAGCCAAGTTTCCCCCTCACAGGCTCTTCTTACCGGAGCTGCAGTCACTCACCATCTGCTCCATGTTTACACTCATCAGCAGAGTGCTGGTAATCTCTGAAACATTTCCTACTGGCCTAGCAAAAGGGAATAAAGCAGGCGTTCAGTGTAACGTCAAACAAAAAAATGTGTCTTTTTCATGCTCTCTATGTCACACAGGTAATACCGGGCCTAGATGAACTCTTCAGATGCTTCAGATTTGCGCTGGACAATTTGCAGCAGAAATGTGGTTTTCCTCCATGAACAAATACTGAGACTAACTCTACAGGGACAATTTAAAATATTTAAAACATTCCACCTTAACAGTAAACATGTTTTTCCTCTGGTGCTCTGTCCCTTTAGCAAGTCATGTCCTAATATTGACCTATGCCTCTGACATCCATTTACGGTTCTACTGAACAGTCTTGTGATGCAATATATTAGATACACAAAGATACTCTAAGGCTAAAAACATACTCTGTAAGTACACAAACAGACATTAGTACATTGCAAGCATGAAGACCCATTTTATTGCATATGTTTAAAAGGGATAGTTCATCCAACCACGGAAATTCATCAATTACTCAACCTCATTCCAATTTTACGGAGAAAAAATCCAAATTGTGAGATAAAAAGTCACAGTTACCTTTTTTATTTTTATTTTTATTCAGTGCAGAAACAGGCTCCTGTACAAAACAACCACATCACTAACAAAAACAAAATCTCAGTCTAAACATGTCAACAATTTTATTAATTTAACCAGCTCTGCAAGATTTTTTTTTTTTTCACAAATTTGCTTCGCCTTGACATTAGTTGTCCCGAGAGAGAAAAAAGACAGATTATGCAATACTGTGATCTCTATAGCACCCCTTGTGGCAACACTAAGAATGCAATTCATACCTGTAACGTTAAATTTCTGACTAGGGATGTGCAATTTGAATAAACTACAATAATTATTAGTGGACTAGTTTTGTCCATTATATTTAGACCATGTGAGATAGTTAAGCAATATCATGCATGCATGAGTGCTGTTTTTCCCGAATATCAGCAGAATACAACAATACAATGAACAAGAAATTCATAATGTGAGTTACATTTCAGATATAATATTGTCAATTTTGTCTGTTTATGCTCTATTTTGCCAATACTGATAATGATTTAGTTTGATTGGTAACACTCCTATAGTGTCTTGTTATTCTAAGTGAATTTATTGATTAAAAGAAATAATTTAACATAAACAATAATGCATATCTAATACACATAGAAAAATTGCCCTTTAACGTAAAAAAGGCCCCTGGAAATCCATTTAATGGGGCAAATATGAAAAATATGAAAAGCTTGGGGAATCAGCTGTTCATGACAGGTCTAAACCAGCCCAGGTACCAGCAAAAAAACACACTCTGCAAAATATTGTCTAATTAACATCACCGACAAAATCTCAGAAAATAATGAGATGTAATTTTTGGCAATATTCCACACCCCCCATTCTGACTTATTTTTGCCACCTGATTTCATGTGTCAACAATGTGTAAAATCAAATTTGTATATCTAGAAGTATCTACTTTCATGTTTTGGGCTTACGTTGCTTCTCCTGTACCTGTCATGAAGGGTGGACAGAGAACAAAATCTATAAATATGGATTAATAGCAAGCTATCACAGAGTAATCTTGTGAAGGTGGTTACTGTAACGCATTGTTCTCGTACACAGTGAGCTTTTCTGAGAGCACAATGGTGTGAGTGTATGATAATAGGCTGGTGTTGGTGAAGGCGCTGTCCTGTGTTGTCCCAGAGGTGCTCCACACCCTTCCACAGCATATTTCTGTGCCCTGTCTCTGGAGGATCCTGCCGATCGGAGGAATGTAAATAAATAAAGCAGATGACCTGGGTGTTGCTTTCCTGAGAGGCCTTCCATGGGTGGGAATGTGCGTTGACAATCACTCCAGCCAGGTCAACCGGCTGAACTTATGTGGCTGTTTTAGCTCTGTGTGAAACTGGGTGTGTGTAAATGCATTCAAAATAATTAGAGCATGTGAACATGTGCAGTCAGTTAGTCAGTAATAAACATTAACACCCTTAAATTAAAGGTTTCTGAAAGGTGTTATGGTTTATTAAGGCATCTATATATTAGTGCTTCAAATAGCCCATAACTTCACTTAAAAAAAAATTAAAACATAGTTAAAAAACCCCCAAACAAAAACAAATTAAATTCTGTAGCCAAAACAAAATACAAAATAATTTTACTATTGTTTAACATTCATGTCAAGCCAAAGATTCTTGGTCCTTAGAGTTTCACACACACATTATATTTATATTAATCAGGTTTGCTGGCCTCCAAAGATTTAATCAAAATAAGAAATATTTTAACTTTTTGTGACAGATCTACGTCTAACAAGCTTTTTGTATGAACAGAAAGTCCTACAACAGATGGTCCACACAGAGATCTGTTTGGGAATCTAAAATTGATATTTCCTACTGGCACACTAAAGCAAAAGATATAAATAACCATCTTAAAACAAACATTTTTGCGCAGTACTGCATATTTTAAACCACTCTCAGTAAGCTCCTGTCTGTTGCATCACAAGAAAGCAGTTGGATTGACAGAGGCTCCTCAAATGCATGCAAATTAGTAATCGATATATGAGCATGTGATTGTTTCTTGTGATTGTGATTCCTCTGTAGATACATTTAGGCCACCTCTGTGCGTCAATAAAAAGGTCAGTGTTAAAGTCTGTGCAAACAGAGTATTTGTGTTTGGTGCTTTGATGCAACTTCTATGCTGAGTGCAATCACTTTAGATAGGCTTATTTAACCATAATGCAAATGGTCTATAACTTGAGATGCACCCAAATTTTGGCAGCTGAATGTATTCGGAGAAAAAAAAAGTTTTTGGTCTAAATAATTTTGGACGGATTAAATCATTGATTGACTGTAACGCTTCTCCAATAATGCGTTTGAATTGCGTCAGCTTCTATTTGATGCACACAACATGGATTAGCTACGACAGGTAAACATGTCAGCACTCTAGAGACACTTCACCATGACCAAAAATCATAACAGACAATATGTAAATCTGTTTGGCTGAAATATTGAGAGGTGGCTCATTGGCAAAGAAATTTACTATTGACTGGTATATCAACCAGCTTGATTTCATATAGTTAAATTGCAAAATTACCCAAATTCTACATTAATAACATTAAATAACAGACAGCAGCAGGTTTAGGCTGCTGTCACTTTAAGACAGAAAGCACAGATCTAATGCTGCTTTCACGTGCGGAATTATCGCAAATGCAAGTTTCCTAATCAGAAATTGGATGTGAGCGGCCTCTCAAGTCGTATTTACTACTAGGAAATTCGGAAATAATTTTGAAACCAGAGTTTCCGAGTTGGGCGAGTCATAAACTTTAAACATGGTGGAGGGGACAACCATTGCTGCTGTCAGTGCTGTTCTCACAACAACTCCATCCCTTTGTCTTGTCGTTAAAGTGGTGTATTTATAGGCTAGATATGAACAATCATTCGATCATTTTATAGGCAGTGAAATAAGCATGTATTTGACCGAAATTCCAGAATTGTCAATGGACTGCATGTATAGCGCGGTGAATGTTTATATGATTGTCAACCAATGGGATGCTTCACTTTATTCTTTCCAACATTAAAGCACTTGAATACGACAAGCTCATAATCACGACTTCATAAGTGGGAAATAGGAAATTTCTGATAGCATGTGAAGGCAGCATAATATACTGACAAGCATTCTATGACTTTCCCAACTGTTTACGTTCACTGAAGACATAACTTTTGTGTGTATTTGTCCATTCAAATGCACCCTCAAAGCCCAAACAGAAAGCACCTGGGTAACAGTGTCTCTTCCGCAGCTCAGTATGTTTTTTTTTTTACAGTGCGTGGTCACGTTTACATTCCAGATTACATTCATACTACACACATTCATATTATATAGACATACTCTTTTTGTGGTCGCACAGTAATTACTTATTCAAAAAATTTCGGATGAAGCCACTGTGTATTACGGCCAAGTGTGCTTTATACATTCTGAAAAGTTAAGTCAAAACATTTTGAACGCCATCTGTTGGCTCACTGCACTATAGGTCATAAACCCCACCCTATCCATGTAAACGAATGGAATGTGAATCAGACTAAAAATATTAAATTACACTTCAAATAAATTTTTCCCAGAGATGTTTTCCATCATTGTATGTACAATCCGAATTCCGGAAATGTTGGGGCGTTTTTTTTTTAAAATTTGAATTAAATGAAAACTAAAAGAATTTCAAAACACATGAGCCAATATTTTATTCACAATAGAACATAGATAACATAACAAATGTTGAAACTGAGAAATTTTACAATTTTATGCACAAAATGAGCTAATTTCAAATTTGATGCCTGCTACAGGTCTCAAAATAGTTGGGACGGGGGCATGTTTACCATGGTGTAACATCTCCTCTTCTTTTCAAAACAGTTTGAAGATGTCTGGGCATCGAGATTATGAGTTTCTGGAGTTTTGGTGTTGGAATTTGGTCCCATTCTTGCCTGATATAGGTTTCCAGCTGCTGAAGAGTTTGTGGTCGTCTTTGATGTATTTTTCGTTTAATGATGCACCAAATGTGAAAGATCTGGACTGCAGGCAGGCCAATTCAGCTCCTGGACTCTTCTACTACGAAGCCATGCTGTTGTAATAGCTGCAGTATGTGGTTTTGCATTGTCCTGCTGAAATACACAAGGCCTTCCCTGAAATACATGTTGTCTGGAGGGGAGCATATGTTGCTCTAAAACCTTTATATACCTTTCAGCATTCATAGTGCCTTCCAAAACATGCAAGCTGCCCGTACCGTATGCACTTATGCACCCCCATACCGTCAGAGATGCTGGCTTTTGAACTGAACGCTGATAACAAGCTGGAAGGTCTCCCTCCTCTTTAGCCCGGAGAACACGCATCCGTGATTTCCAACAAGAATGTCAAATTTGGACTCGTCTGACCATAGAACAGTTTTCCACTTTGAAACAGTCCATTTTAAATGAGCCTTGGCCCACCGGACATGACGGCGCTTCTGGACCATGTTCACATGGCTTTCTTTTTGCATGATAGAGCTTTAGTTGGTATCTTTAGATGGCATGGTGGATTGTGTTTACCGACAGTGGTTTCTGGAAGTATTCCTGGGCCCATTTAGTGATGTCAATGACAGAATCATGCTGATGAGTGATGAAGTGTCGTCTGAGGGCCCAAAGACCACAGGCATCCAACAAAGGTCTTCGGCCTTGTTCCTTACTGTGCGTTCACACCAGACGTGAGTTACGCGAATAAATCGCGCTATTCGCGTGTAGTTGGACGCTTGAAAATTTTGATTTTACTCGCTTCATTCGCGCGTGAAATTCACTTCACAACAGACACGAATTTGTGTCAAGGAGGGGCTTCCGCCAGGCGGCTCCAGTCTCATTACACAACACTGGTCCAATCACAAATAACAATGTTTTACTATACTATTGTGAGTGTATTTGCAATAAGATATAATTAGAATGAATGTACAAATGTTTGCCGTAAGTAGCCTATTCTAGTCTTAACATAGAAATAATATTTTTATGTAACAAATAGGCTATAAATTATGATTTACTATGTGGTGCACAAAGTAACACACCAAGCAAGATCCTTTTTATTCCTGTTTCTATAAAAGTACGAAGATGTATCGTACAGCTCCGGGTATCCACATACAGTCGTGGCCAAAAGTTTTGAGAATAACATAAATATTAGTTTTCACAAAGTTTGCTGCTAAACTGCTTTTAGATATTTGTTTCAGTTGTTTCTGTGATGTACTGAAATATAATTACAAGCACTTCATACGTTTCAAAGGCTTTTATCGACAATTACATGACATTTATACAAAGAGTCAGTATTTGCAGTGTTGGCCGTTCTTTTTCAGGACCTCTGCAATTCGACTGGGCATGCTCTCAATCAACTTCTGGGCAAAATCCTGACTGATAGCAACCCATTCTTTCATAATCACTTCTTGGAGTTTGTCAGAATTAGTGGGTTTTTGTCCACCCGCCTCTTGAGGATTGACCACAAGTTCTCAATGGGATTAAGATCTGGGGAGTTTCCAGGCCATGGACCCAAAATTTCAACGTTCTGGTCCCACGAGCCACTTAGTTATCACTTTTGCCTTATGGCACGGTGCTCCATCGTGCTGGAAAATGCATTGTTCTTCACCAAACTGTTGTTGGATTGTTGGAAGAAGTTGCTGTTGGAGGGTGTTTTGGTACCATTCTTTATTCATGGCTGTGTTTTTGGGCAGAATTGTGAGTGAGCCCACTCCCTTGGATGAGAAGCAACCCCACACATGAATGGTCTCAGGATGCTTTACTGTTGGCATGACACAGGACTGATGGTAGCGCTCACCTTTTCTTCTCCTGACAAGCCTTTTTCCAGATGGTCCAAACAATCGGAAAGGGGATTCATCAGAGAAAATGACTTCACCCCAGTCCTCAGCAGTGCAATCTCTGCCCCTTTTGCAGAATATCAGTCTTTCCCTGATGTTTTTCCTGGAGAGAAGTGGCTTCTTTGCTGGCCTTCTTGACACCAGGCCATCCTCCAAAAGTCTTGGCCTCACTGTGCGTGCAGATGCACTCACACCTGCCCGCTGCCATTCCTGAGCAAGCTCTGCACTGGAGGTGCCCTGATCCCACAGCTGAATCAACTTTAGGAGACCAAAGTTTTGAGAATGACACAAAAACATCCTCCGAGAGCAACTTCTCCCAACCATCCAAGAACAGTTTGGTGACGAACAATGCCTTTTCCAGCATGATGGAGCACCTTGCCATAAGGCAAAAGTGATAAGTAAGTGGCCTGGGGAACAAAACATTGAAATTTTGGGTCCATGACCAGGAAACTCCCCAGAACTTAATCCCATTGAGAACTTGCAGTCAATCCTCAAGAGGCAGGTGGACAAACAAAAACCCACAAATTCTGACAAACTCCCAGCATTGATTATGTAAGAATGGGCTGCCATCAGTCAGGATGTAGCCCAGTAGTTGATTGACAGCATGCCAGGACGAATTGCAGAGGTCTTGAAAAAGAAGGGTCAACACTGCAAATATTGAGTCTTTGCTTAAACTTAATATAATTGTCAATGAAAGCCATTGGCACTTATGAAATGCTTGTAATTTTACTTCAGTATACCATAGTAACATCTGACAAAAAGATCTAAAAACACTGAAGCAGCAGACTTTGTAAAAAGTTAATATTTATGACATTCTCAAAACTTTTGGCCACGACTGTACAGTGACAATGATTTTGTCCTCCATTGTTGTTTCGGATTTCTGCCTCCCTCGCTAAGTATGTCGTAATCTCGTCACTACTAGAGCAAGCTCCTGATTGGTTAATGCGGCGCAAATTTTCACCAAAGTTCAGATTTTTCAACTCACGCGAATCACGCGTTACACGTGTCAAACACCCCAAACACTCAATTCGTGCTGTGCCACAGAATGTCTATTCGCGTTTTTGCATTGACTTAACATGTAAAACGCTTCATTCACATCTGGTGTGAACGCACCTTTACACACAGAGATTTCTCCAGTTTCTCTGAATCTTTTGATGATGTTATGCACTGTAGATGATGAGATTTGCAAAGCCTTTGCATTTTGACGTTGAGGAACGTTGTTTTTAAAGTATTCCACAATCTTTTTTCGCATTCTTTCATAGATTGGCCTCTTTCATAGCCTCTGCCCATCTTTACTTCTGAGAGACTCTGCCTCTCTAAGACATCCCTTTTTATAGCTAATCATGTTAAAGACCTGATGTCAATTAACTTAATTAGTTGCTAGATGTTCTCCCAGCTGAATCTTTTCAAAATTTCTTGCTTTTTCAGCCCTTTGTTGTCCCTGTGCCAACTTTTTTGAGACCTGTTGCAGGCATCAAATTTGAAATGAGCTCATTTAATAGATAAAAGTGTAAAATTTCTCTGTTTAAACATTTGTTATGTTCTTTATGTTCTATTGTGAATAAAATGTTGGCTCATGTGATTTGAAAGTCTTTTAGTATTCATTTTATTCAAATTTAAAAACGTCCCAACATTTCCGGAATTCGGATCGTAGTTATATTTGTTTTTCTAATAAGTTTGATTTTAGTTAGTTGGTGCTATAAAAATGGTGGCCATTACTGAGGATATTTTGGCTTAACTTAACTTCTATAGTGGAAGGAAGTAGAGATGCATCGTCCACCTTTTTTCCCCAGAATGATTACGACAGTCACGTTACATGATTTGACTGATTTGGATGTTATGCAGGATTGGTGACAACAAATTGCTTTAAAGGAAAGGAGCGGAATGCAGTATTGTGTATATTTACTAAAATTCTATTAATCACATAGCCCTTGTCATTAAATCATTTTTGAGAGCAAGGGGACCCCCTGGTGGTTCGGGGGCACTTCCCAGTCAGCAATTTGATCTCACATTGATTTCACCATGATCTCCCAGGATACTCGTGATGTGGTCACAATGTGAAGTAACAGTGAGCTAAAAGTGTAACCTCACAGCGCCCTCAATGTGAGCTCATACTATGGTCACAATGTAAGGTGAAAGTGTACAAACTGCACAGAGACTAGATACCCAGCATGCATTGCAGCATGAAGCTTTTGATTGTCACCATTGTTGAGATTCATACACTGATTCTTGATGTCTCTCTTTGTTTTTAAATGACACCATAGTAAATAACGTTTGTGACTCATCGTGCTGTTAAAATCCTTCATAAATTATTACACTGTTTGATCCTATACTGTATAATCAAAAAGCTGTTATAATTAAAAAGTTTAGATACATAACATCTCACAAAGACTGCATACTGAAACTAGGTGGTGATTTTGTTGTTATCATCAACAACAAACCAATATCACCTGGTTGCAATCTCTTTTTGGTATTCCTTGCCATAACAAATGTGCTTTACAAACACAGTTACTGCAGCCCCCCAAAAATATAATCTTATAAAGTCAAGGGTCAAGAGCCCAACTAAAGCAAACTAATCACTTTGATGGTAACATCAAACAATAAAACATCTCATTCTCAATAAGCGCTTTTGTAGATGTCAGTCTGGTAAGTAATGAGTGGAGCTGGTGATGCTGTTTGTGGAGTTCATGAGAGATTTAATGTCTTCTTTTATTTCAGTTGATTTCATCTAAGGCTGTGTCTGGAAGTCAGTTGTATGTTTGGAGAAGCTTCTTATAATAGAAATCTGTTAGCTGGGCGTGCACTCATGAGCTCACCATGTGAGAGCACTGTGATATCTCTGTGAAGGTGTTGAGAAACAGGAAGTAGACTGCCCCCCCAGTGACCAATATTTGAACCGTCTCCTCTCAACCTGCTCAACATTTTGAATTCACAATGAGCCCATATTACTCACACTGTGAGTATCACCGTATGAGAATGGTGTGATCTCACGTGTTGACTGGGTTTGCAACTTGCATACTTTGTGTATGCAGAGGAATAGCACTGCATATGAGCATAAAGATGACGACATCCTTCTACTATCTGCTAAAAGTAACTGCATGGTGAGGCATTTGCTCATTACGTGTCACATTTTCACTTGTTCATATCCATCTGTTCTACCCCACACTTACACTCACATGTTCTAGCATCTAATGACGGCACTCTGACAAATAAAACTCCTTTCCCTGTGGCCGCAACCAGGCCTAAACACATGTTGCTGAATGATGCATGATCTGGCTAATCTCTGACACTAAATGACCATCCCTCAAACAAGATGCGTCATGCTGTCTGTTTCTGTCTCCTCACCGCACACTACCTTATCCCACTGGCTCCACGTATCAGGTGACTACACAGGCCTTGAAATATTCAGAGCTATGTGAGAGCATCTAAATATAGATGTGTTGCTGCTCCCAGGACGCTAGCTAAATGTCATCGTGCGAAAGCATGGATTAGCGTGCCTTTTCAATCCCGTATCCTGCATAGTGTGTATGATGAATGAGTGAATTTGTCGAAAACCCTGAACGTTGAGATTAATATCTGTTCCTCGCTACCTTATCTGATTGTGAACTGTTTGGTCTGACACAGTAACGCCCAGCATGACCCAGACTATGTAGAGAACAATTCAGTAGGGCAAAGGTCATTTGTAGTCCAGCTACTGTTGTTGCAACTTTGTGTGGTTGATAAGGCGCACTGAACGGTCACTCTGTGTGAAGATAAGCTACAGGAAAGTCTATGATTTGGAGGGATTTGAGAGTAATCAAGAGCAACTGGTAATTGAGATTGTTGTGGCGTGAAATTGTAGCACTTATTGTTCTGCTGATTATCAAACAGAATAACCAGAGAAAGCAAAAGAGTCACAAACTACACAGACTTCGGGGTGCACAGTTAATCAAAATAAAAACAAAAATGCAATGTGGCTAAATACAATTATCAAACCCTATTCAATTAAATGAATATATGCGCTGTGTTTCAGAGTGAAGTGTGGCACAGTGTTATTTTACACGTGAGCAGCTCATGATCCAGTGTTTTTAGTGTCTCAGTGTGGCTTGGTTCACAGTAAATGCTGCTCCACATGAACTCAATCTCTGCATCTGCTCTGTGTTTGTTTAATGTTTAACGTGCATATGGGCCATAGGTAATTTATATAATTTGGCCACTTTACAACTTATTCTGGCAAAGAACAGCCCGTTTAAACAGCAGGGCTCAACAATAATGATGGCGATAAACCACAATGTGATTTGATTTTAGTGGAACTGATGGAAAGTGCTTAGATTGACAAGTTGTGTGAAATCAATGATGCTCTGTTGTCGCTGGGTGACATGCAAGCTGTGCTGGGAAGCAAATGGCCTGCGGGACATTAGCCTCCTGTCAGACATCTGATGGCCTGGCAAGCATCACCCATGGGATCTCCTCAACACATCCACAGACTGATAGCCACATGATAGCAAGACAGTTGCAGTTTTTATCTGTCTGTCTGGAGAATGCCCAATAGTTCGGAAGCTCAAATAATGAGAATGATACTTCTAATCAGGTGACCCATACAGATTAACACACGCACACACATATTTTACACACATTTTCTGCCAGGACATTATCACACACACACACACACACACACACACACACACAGTAGTATGTATGTATAATATAGCATGTGTAGCATATATATTTATATATAAATATAACAGTACCAAACTTTAAAGGCAATTTAAATAAGGCTTCATTATTTAGCAATATATAGAGCAATATAACATATATTGGATTTAAGGGTTAATTGTGAACCACACATTCTTACAAATTGGTGTGAGATTTACCCTAGTAGTACAATATAAAAGTAAATAGTGTTGTGTAAATTTTCATTGACTTTGACAAATCTTGAAGCTTGTAGACTCAGCTCAGCTTTTTTCAATGCCACCTGACTTCCTTCAGCTCCTGACATTTCCCAGTCATTACTTGAAAACGTCGGATTGGTTTTGAAGTGGTGACAAATGCTTCCCGTGTGACACTGAGGTGATAAAAGCTCGCAGGCGGCATTTCCATATCATGCTGTCGGCCCTCAATTCGACTTTGCCTCAAACTTCCACAACCAACCCTTGACAAACGTCTCTCATCACCTGCAGGATGAGAGCGCGCTTCTGTGAAGACTATCAGCAATAACAAGCTCCTTTCACAATGCTGTGGAAGCTTGTGTGTTAGCAACTTCGAATTATCTTAATAAATTAATAAAGGAGCGGTTCAGATCATAGTGCGCTGTTCAGATTGAAGTTGAAACCGCCTGGCTCATCTTCAATCCTGAGTTTGAGTTTTGGCAGGTTTTAAAGAGAGGTTAGGCTAGTAAGTACACGTGTTGAATTATTTATGATCTCAGCACAGGGAAGTGTTATTCAAATGGCCAGGCTGCAATAATTTGGGTGGTTCAGCTTGTGGTTTGCTCTGCTGGAATATATTCTTCTGCCGGAGCAGTATTTTGGATGCGCTCAATGCAACGTCTAGACATGGTTTTTCTGTAAATATCACCAATGTATGTTGATTGTCAATAAAGTTTTTTTAATAAAGCAAAACCCTTTTTTATTTGACCTACTCAAATAAAATCGTCTGCAGTCCTACCTTTGTCCTTTTTTTAAGATTAATTTAATGGGTGCATGACACACACGTTCACCCTCACAAAAAGTTTTCAGCTAATAAGGTGAACCGCAGCCGTAGCGGCGATTAGCCCCTTTTGATCTTGAGGTGATGTTAACAGGCGGTGGGTGGGGTGGTTTTGGAGGGGAACCTTCATCAAACTACAAACGCCCCGTTTAATAAAAGTCAGAGCAAGACGTGTGCACAATGCTCTTGCCAGACCACATTAGACGGACAGAAACCCAGGGAGTGGCTGCCTGTGCTGAGAGACTTCTAAAGCATCATGGTTTCACTGTAACTTTAGAGCTGGAGTCTAAGCTTCTGTAACTATACCAAAGTCCTGTGATGTTCAGTGTTTGATGCAGCGGCTAAATTAGCTGTCAAGCCATCAACTGTTGAGTTCACTTCAATTCCCAGTGCATGCTAAGCAAGCCAGTCCAGTTGCCATGTTAAATACTTCTCGGGAAACACTTCAGCCTCAAGCTTTTGAACTGTCTGACATTTCAAACAACCTAGACTGTAAGTAGCCGTGACCTTTTGATACATCGGCAGTATTTTTCTTAGGGTTTGTTTCACTACTAATTGAGATTATGCTAATAATTATACACTTTCTGGATGGATTTTGGGAATGCTTAATTTTGATAAGAGTGTCTTGAAAAAATTTTTTTAAAACAAATGTGCCATGATATTTCTAAATATGTTTATGATTTTCAAAAGTTTAAATGTAACTTATCTAAAAATGTCATGTGGTGTAACCATGAGGTAAAAATGAATAACATATTTTCCCCACACTTAGAATATATGTGAGCATGCATGCCTAAATAAGTTTTTTACACATTATATTTTACAACCTGAACTAACATTGATTTGTCATTAAAAGGTGAAATTATCTGATATTTCAAGAGACTTTGTCTGCATCTCTATATCATTTTTTATTGACTGACTGATTGATTGATTGATTGATTGATTGATTGATTGATTGATTGATTGATTGCATGGTTCTTCTGTATATTGGTCACACCACATGACTTAGATTTTGCATATAAAATTTAAAAAAAGCAGTGAAGAAATTTTGTTATAATATTACTATTTTTTTATTTTTAAATGTGATTATCAAGAAATAATGATAATAATAATAGTTTATGCCAGACTTCTTATACATTTTTACTAATTTCTTTTTCTTTTCTTTTCTTTAATGAAGGTTTTTCTTCATGATATCATGACAGTTGCATGGCCTTTTTGACTTTATAGGTCCCCAAAGCATCAAAATGAGTTTAAATTCAGAAGCTTGTTCATTAAATAGGTGTATTTAAGTCATTGTATGTATTTAATGCATTGCATTTGAATGCATTTTTGAATACATTAGTAGATCCCAGCACATATTTTTGCACTCTTTGATAATGCCACGTGGTGAAGGAGCTATGCACTTTGGTTCACTAGGCAGTGAGCTGCTTCCTTTGAGGGTGGCATGAGGAATCTTTCTCTGTGGGCTGAATATAAGCCTCTTGTCGCAGCAGGGAACAAAGTGCAATTGTTTGTTTCTACGCTCCAATGCATTCCTCTCATTCTTTTTGCAGAGCCCTGGACGGGAATCAGCTGGGTGCTGCAGAGGTCATTAAACTCATTTTTGCATTCTTATCTGGCCTTAAAGAATGCAATGGGCAAACTATAAAATGTGCAGTTGGATCATGCAGACATTCTTATGTCCAGACTACACATGATCTCATCGAGGGAGCATGGAGAGATGTCTAGAACATGTTTTATGTTTAAAACGCTGACAACTTTCTATATGGCGAGCTGACTTTATAACCTTAAAAACCTTGTTAAGAAAAATTGCAATTTTAATGAGCAAAACCTACTCATGTGATGGTGAATAAAAGTGTTCACCAAGTAATTTGTCAGGAATATGCTGTCAAAGGATTGTGCAAAAGATGTACCTTTGGCTTGTCTGGAATACTGGGGCAATACTTTCAAAGGTACACCTTTGTACCTATATTTCACTTCAAAGGGATAGTTCACCCCAAAATGAGAGTGAGTAAATGATGATGGAGTTTTTATGTCATTTCAAACCTATAACATTTTTCAGAAATGAAAAGGTTTCAGAAACGTTTTTTAAGAGCATTCTGTAGTGTTTCTGTGGCCATACAATGACGTTGGGGTCTCAAAATGTCTTATGTGTTTTATAATTAAGATTTTACCCAATAAGGTACTAATAAAACAAGTCAAAAAATAATGTTTCTCTATTTTAATGTTGTTCTTATACAAGAGTTCTTATACCATAGTTGTCATGTGCTGCACTGATAACAGGACCTTCTTGTTGAAATCGATGGAAATACTACAGTTTCAATAGTGTAGATAGTAATAGCACCAGTAGTAGATAATAGTGAAGACAGTAAAATAGCAGACAGATACAAGGATAAAGGTTCTTTATTGGCATCGATGTTTCCATGAAGAACCTTTAACACCCATAGAACTTTTCATCGCCCAAAATGTTACATTATAGAGGAAAAATGTTCTTTAGATTATAAAAGGGTCCTATTAAGAAGTCTTGATTTAAGTTTTGGGGTGTACTAGAATAGGTTTTCATCTTGCTTGATTGTTCCAAAAAGCCATTATTTTTCACATAATTTACATTATTGCAGAACCTCCCTTCCCAGACTGTCTTGAATACTGTCCTGTCCTGTTTTGATGAAGCCACTTCTTCTGAAACTCGAACTGTTGACTGGCTAGCTGACCCATTGCGTTGTGATTGGCGAACCGCTCAGTGCATGTTCTGGAAATGACACACCCCTTACAATAACTACGAGTTACACCTGCTCAGCTGTAAATATTAACGATGCTGTCAGTTTTGCCCTACCAATTCAAGCCCCGATTCAGACCCTGAGAATGTTTATGAACAAGAGGATCACGTAGAAACCTTTGTAAGCATAAATAAACGGGTTTTGGAACCAGGGTGGAAGAAACAGTATCTCTTCGACACGCTACTAAAGCAGCTCTTCTGCTTCGTCTTCTCTAGCACAGCTCAACCAGGCCTTGGTTCTTTATATTTGTATCAACACCATATACTATGGTTGCATGTACACAATCGAAATTAGTGACATCACTCTATCCAGACTTCACAATATCCAGAAGAAGCTCACTGTAGTCCGAACGAGCCGGGTGTTGTAGTTCTTGAAACGTGTCTTCTGTTAAAGACAACATCTCCTTTTAGAGTGCCCCAAATGGCACTGGTTGAGCCAGATGTTGACAAGCTGGACCGCTAGAATAAACTGAGCATTGCTGAAAGTGTTTCAGAGCCACAGTGTTTATATTTTTCAGGAAGTGAGTCTACTACTAGATGAATGGCTTACTTATACTGTAGTTTTCTCCACACATTAAACTGGCTTTGGACAAAGTATTTTAACATTGGAATAACACGTTCCTTTTTAGCGATAATGGTCTGTTCATGGATTTATGTTCATTATGTAAAAATCTTTCTCAAACTTTACCTTGTACTGGGTGAAACAGAACCATATTGTAGTGCTACAAAGAGGTCACGTTGCTTCAAGTAGATTACTGTTTACAGCTGTTTACCTGGTGATCTAATATCTTTAGTCACTGTTTTCCTCAACTGTGGTTCATTCCATGTAGTTCAAGCTTCAAAGGGAGAGATTGCGATTTTTTTCCATTATCCAATAACTTTTGAACCTCTGTTGCCAAAACTATCAAGACTTCATTAGAGGGTTGAGCTCCAGAAGAGACTAGATTATGGGGAGCGCTCTGTGGAGCATGGGTAGGTTTCATTATTTTTTTAATCCGATGGCTTCATTATGCCTTAGGCTTTGTGTTCTGTATTGTTTGGCTTCAATTACATTAAGTACTCAATCTACAATGATGATAAATGAGATCACAGAGTTTTTGAATAAGACGCATTTGAGTGCACTTTATCAAGCCTTTTGATACTAAAGGTGAAGTCATTTTTTCCACAAAATGATTTACAGCTCAATAAATGAAATCTTTTATTTTCCAGAGCACTTCAGATTGTTATGTCGCACACTGAATAACAAGAACAGGAGTGCTCCAGTGCTGGTGGGGGCAGCAGAGAGGCTTGTGACAGTGTTTATGACAGTTGAAAACCAGTGAAACATAAGCCATATATAGGGGCCTGAAAATCATATAGGATACTCTTGGGAAAGTAAAGAGGCCAGCCAACTTGCATTAACCTACAACTAGAAACACATAGCAACGGCACAGCATCTTTCTCAGTGCATCTACAAAATGTTTGGATGCCATTTCTGCCACTGAATAAGAATTAAAAAAGGCAATTGCGACTTTTTATCGCAGAATTCAGACTCAGAATTGTGTGATATAAACTCACAATTCTGACTTTTTTCTCAAAATTGAGTGACATAAACTTGCATTTGCGTGTTATTGCGTGGTTTTTTTTTCACAACTGTGAGTTTGTATTTCACAATTTAGACTTTTTTCTCACAATTGCGAGTTTATATCTCGTAATTCTGACTTCTTTTCTCAGAACTGAGTGATATAAATTTGCAATTGCCTTTTATGAAATCAGAATTGTGAGATATAAACTCGCAATTCTGACTTCTTTTCTCAGAACTGTAAGAGACAAAACTCGCAATTACAATTTATAAAGTCCAGTTCTGTGGAAAAATACTTTATATCTCACAATTCTGACTTTGTAAATCGCCATTGCTTGTTAGAAAGTCATAATTTCAAGATGTAGACTCACGCAATTCACAATTGTGACTTTATATCACACAATTTTGACTTTATAACTTGTAATTCCAAGTTTATACAACCACAATTCTGAAAAAAAAAAAAAAACGAATAGTGAGTTTACAACAGGCAATTACGAGAAAAAAGTCAGAATTGTAAGATAAAATTGTATTTTTTATTACTTGGAGGAAACGGACTTCCATAGAAATGTAACATGATATGCTGATTATTCATCATCACAATACGTAGCTTCCTCTCCAAAACCAATAAATCCTGAAGCTTTTATATCTTTGTATTTGGATTTCCCTGGCTAACCGCGGCTCACTAAACCCTTGCACTTTATGCCACAAGATGTTTCAACAAACTGTCATCTCGCCATCATTGTCTTGGCAACCAGGCGTTTGGCTTTGCAGTAGACATTTCCCTGGTTACAGGCTTGGCATCTGTATAATGCTAACATCACCATGGAAAAGTTAGCTGCGACACAGTGTTGTTACACAACATAGACCATTTTCATGGGAACCTATTTAATGCCTGGGTGATTGAATGTGAAAGTGTTGTCCCTGTCAGTATCCTGAAAGTGATTTTGTAGGTTTGGCCATAGAAAATCTCCAAAATCCAAGCGATCATAACAGGGTCACCTTGTAAACAATAGGATACTTTTTTCTTCTTTATAATATTGTTAGAATAAGATTAATGGCTACGCCTAAATGTGTATTAATGTACTCAGGGTTCTGTGCTTACTTTTTTTTTTTAGCAGGTCAGACAGAAGTTAACTTAATCGTTATGGAGTGAAATTTGCCCCCTTAAACTGATTTCCAGGGGCATTTCTTTACTTTTGTAAGGGCTTGTTTTCTAACCTTTTCAAATGTATGTGTCATTTATGTAAAATCTCAAATTTAATTTGATTAAAATAATACATTTAGTAAGTAACAGTTCATCTGTGACTTGGTTTGAAACTATTTTTGTTGGCTAAAAACTGACGATATTGTGCCTGAAATATAGGTCACTTATAGTCAAGAAAACAGCATTGCTCATAATATTGCATAACTATATATGTCATAACTATTAAAAACAACACCTCATCCAGGGGCATTTTTTTGCCCCCATATCTTGAATTTTGGAGGGCATTTTTATTCATTTTGGTGGTATTTTTCCCCAACTCTCATTAATTTCTGACCCTGCTTCTGATAATTAAAATTTAATTTCACAGGCTGCTAAGAAACAGCATTAACCATGTTAATCTATTTTGTCTTGTAAACATAAATCAACATAACTCAATGTTGAATCACTGAAGTGTATTCCATTGCACACAATGTTTTCGTGCTCTTTTGACTGATAGCATGAAAAACAGGCCAATTGCAGTACGAAACATAACTGTTGCACAGTGTAGATGGGATGTGTAGTTATAATTGAATTATACAGCTATTCATGAGCTTCAGTCGGGTCATGTGCACTGGTGCTCCCAAATATCTATATCTGTTGCATGCAGTAAATGGTCATACTGTAGAGCCCTGGTACTACTAATATACTTTGGTTTCAGAAAATAAACTCCTCCACTTTGTCTCGCAGGACCCAGCAGGCTGCAGGAGTATGTGCCTGTCTCTCAGTTAGTGTCAGTTCAGGACTCATTCAAGCATGTAAGTGAGAAATTCTTCCCCCCCTCTCACTTAATGTTGCTGTTTCGAAGGTAACGGCACACTGTGAAGTGTTAGGAGTTATTTCATATTAGTAATGCCAACCATGTTCAGTCTAGAAATCATGGCTGAAATATGAAATAAAATTGACACTGTTTACACCTCTGATGTACATCTTTATTTGCACCATAATTCTGTCATGATAACTCTCTGAGAGTTTAACGTGGTAATATACAATGTCAATGTTAATGTATTTGGTCTTGGCGGAATAGAACTGCTATGCTGCTGCTGCGGCAGAGTAAATACAGAAATTGCTACTGCCAATACATCCATAGACATGCTGCTGTGAGCATGTAGAAATGAAATAACCCCATATATAACATACATGAAGCTACCCTGTAGCAGATCTATACAGGTGGAGCTGGGGGAGGTGGAAGATTTCTGAAGCACACTGCAACTGCTACAGCAAGCACTAGCCAAATATTTGAACGTTGAGAAGAAAGCTCATGTGAATAATGATATGATTATATCAGACTGGTTAGACCAAGTGGGCTGAGCCATCTAGAGTTTCCTGACAGGACTTCTACATTATCATCTGAGTCTGCCTAAATATCACGCAAGCTGAAATGATGATCTTGATGAAACAAAAGATCCTCACACTGAAAGTCTTTGATGTTTTGGTTTGATCTTAAGCGTAACGGTTATGGTCACAAGATAAGGTATGTTTCAGAATGGAGCATCCACTGTTGCCGTTTTTACACATGGAAGGTTTGTTTGAATTCAAGCCCATTGTGATTGCATCAGTCATGACCCTTTGTGCAGTTCGCTTGAACCAAACCCCTGAGGATTTAACAGTGTTTCCTTGATGTGCAACTGTGTTTAGAAGAAGGCTTTCGTACTAATCAAATTAACCAAAAGTTTATTATTAGTTTAACCTGATCTACACCAAAACTTCTTGTGTGACAGCAATGCAAAACACAATGTTTTGACCAGTAATTTCTAATTCTGGGGCCATATTCAAGAAACATTCATAAAAATATTCGAAAGTGCCATTTTAACTTTTTAGTTAATACTACATAATATTACAGTAATCTGCAGGCATCACAATAAGACCAACATAGGCTCATAGCCTGCGTTACTGATGACAGAGAATAGCGTACGCACTTTGCGTCCATCGGATGCTCTCCAAAATGGCGCTACGCTGACACAGAGAGAAAAAAAGGAGACGAATTGTTGAATAAATTATTTTTATTTTCTTTACATACAAAAAGTATGTTACTGCAGTAACAAACGAAGCTTTTACGAGTTTGGAATGACATGGGGGTAAGTGATTAATGACAAAATTTTAATTTTGGGGTGGAGTATCCCTTTAAGGAGTATCATGTTATGAATTCAAAACAATTTTAACATGCTGCGACATTTAAAAACGGATGCTTTTGAACGTTTTCGTCACATATCTAGGTTCATGTGTATGGGTTTTTATATTCAGTAGGTTTGTTTGGTAGATCACGCAGTATGGAGTTGAAGAGCTCGGGCACGAATCCTGTGAAACTACGGTTCCACAAAACAGTTCAAAACTGCATATAAGGAAGTTTAAATAGCGCACTTGCATCAACAAATCTGTTTTTATACCAGTTTTGCATTTGTTAACACGTGCCAGGGTCACTCACTGGACGCTTCACTTTGAAACTGCCTCGAAACGTGCAGTAAGGTATGTGATAACGGTGTTGCAGAAATATATTTAGAAGCATGTGTTTCCAATGAGCTTGGGTTGTATAAGACAGGCTTTGATATGTTTTCCATTGAGTTAATCAAGTCTTGGAAGAACCCCACCATACAATCACATAACATTACTAAAACCTGTCATTTTCTTCTTAACGCTAACTTCAAGCCTGATAAGGTTAGGCAGTGTGGATTTATATGCTGTTTAATGTTTGATGATTTTACATATGCATCTGCTTACATATGTGATCGCTTGTTGCTTCTTCTTCACTGTGATTTGATCCAGAGATTCTGCACTCTTTCAGAAGATGTGTAATATCGCCCCCTACTGTATAACAGTGAAAACAAGGAAAGCCGGAAAATTATGTCATTGGCAGGGAAAGAGTTAAGAAAATATTTGAGAACTTGAGAATATATTCAATAATTGCATCAAGGAACATTTGTCTCAAGAAAATTCTTAACTTCTGGTCCTAGGGCACCCTAACTTGAAATCATCCAGCTTTCAACGAATATGCAATTTGATGCAGCCTCTGACTAGATAGTGAACACTTGGATGCACTTTCTTACTACAGTTAAAGTACTTCAGTTGAGCTGATCGAGATACTCAAAAAATGTTTGGGGCAGGACTACTTGTTGGTCCGACCAGTGGCAGGTGGGTGAGTGTTTGCATTTCTGTTTGATGGCACAGTAATTCCACTTCACTTTAAGCCTGCAGCTATCGATTAATTGAATGAAGATGGATGCCTTTGTCATTATGAATTCTCAGTTCTACGCTGATTAGCTTGTTTATTGCTGAGTGCCTGTAGAAAGAGGATGGATTGGAATCGGCATCCAACTCCATACGCCCTTCCACCAGGTGATGACTCAGCGATCTTTTGCCAATATCTGCGCCCTCCACATGCACCACGCCTGCCCTTTTGGACTGCTGGCTCTTGGCAGATACAATAAGGACAGTTTTATTAGATTAGTTGCCAGGCCTGGCCTGTTTATTTATAGCAGGGGTGGCTTTCTTCCCTTCTCCTCAGGGAAAGGGCAGCACACCCACGCACAGACCACCGCTAACAATGCGTTACCCTCCGTCATCACTGTTCAAGGTGGAGCGGCTGAAAGCTTATTTTACACAACAATGTCTACTCTTGTGTTTGTGCATTTCCTCAGGCTTTTCCAAGTATTAAAAATGGTCATGGAGCACATGAGTTGTGTAAATATAAATATCAGGTACTTGGTGCGCTTTTCGCACAATGAACACGGTGTGGGATTGATACGGCTTGGTGTGCAGCTCCATTTTATCTGATTTTCTGCTGTACAGAGATGGCCCAATGGTTTTTGACTCCAGGCTATGTCAGCAGAAATCTTGGTTGCCCTGCCTGCAAGTTTTAATCCCAGGTGGACGCTTCAAGCCTGTGTCTAGCCTTGTTTAGCCAGACTTTTGACTTGCGGCACAAAGTCTGGTCCTCATCCCAGTCTATTATGGCCAAAAAGAGCAACTTAAGACTTATTTGCATTCACACAACCAAACACACTTATTTTTCTCTACCATTTAGGGTGTTTATTTCAAATAGATTATACCACAATAATAGATCTGCATGAAAAAATATGAATTCAAATATGGTGTTGGAGTCTCAGCGAACGCTTTCCCCCCCTGGTGAACCGATGAAACGCCCGTGTGTCTTGACCTCTTGAATTTGCATTGCTGTCAGGCAATGGACGAGCTTCTGAGGATAAGACTAGCTTGTGTCTGGTTCTTGTTTAACAATGCTTCATAATAACATAGTTGCAAGCCTAAAGATACTGTATGCAAGTAAGTGAATGCAAATCCTTGTAGTTATTTAAGCTCTGTTTCTTATGTCAGGTTCATTTTGAAAATTAGAAAGCAACTGATAATGTGTTGTACAAATGCATGTCAAGTTGGAGTGGCTGTTTGAAGAAATCTTGGTAGCTGGTTAAATAGTCAAAAACAATGGAATGGACATTAACCTCCTAAATACTGAGACACTGTATGTACAGTGTTAGCATTTGCAATGCATTAGGCAAGCGTAAGTATGATTTCTATTCTTAGCATCACTTGTTCTCTTTGTGGATAAAAAAAGATAAGTTCACCTCAGCACCTATGGCCATATTTCCTTACAAACTCCTCTACTCGCTACAGGAGGCCCATCTAGTTTGATCTAATTCAATCTTTCACAAACAATAGCCTGCTCAAGAATTAGATCACTGTTTCAGCGATGGTCATATTGGACTGAAGTTCTGTGGAAAATAAGCAGGGGATGATATTCAATTATAACCGTATGTCACTCTGGTTTCCATTGTTCATTGTCCTTTGTCTCTCTTCCTTGCTAGCTTCCCATCCAAAATTAAAAGACTGTCACTCAATCCTCAGTCCCCAAACTTTGGTTTACATGCAGTTAGTTTGGATGAGAAAAGTCTATTGTGAAAAGTTCTGGCAAAATGCTTTCCCTCAATTTATTCAAAATCACATTTCTTCGTCTCGGTGAAGCATGAATGCCCCTATGAGACATTCTGTGTGTGTACACACGCTAGCATTGACACTAATTTGAATATTTATGTGGTGGAACAGGTCCAATCGCAGATAATTTAGGAGACTTGCAGCGGTTGGATCCCTTATGCCAAGTCAGCTCGGCTCTCAGGTGCCTCAGGTGTTTTCCCATGAATACTAACAGTGTGCTTCTGGAAACCTGCCAGACGCTGGGAAACACAATGAAATGACAATGTGTGCAGGATGCGAAGAGCATCATACAGATGAAATATGATAACAGCGACCCAATACACAGGGCAATATTGAGTGCTATTCCACACTATACTGAAACCTCCAGTCCAATGCTTTGGGTTGATTTAAAATGAGACATGCAACCTGGTTTATTCTCTGTGACCTCCCAGTATATGCAGGTGCATGTGATACGGCAGCTGCGATTACTCTGGTATGCTTGTCAGGTTTAATTAACTGCAAGGCAGGAATGCTGTCGCTCATTTTTTTCCCTCAGTAGTCATGTCGAATCAATAGCCAAAGGATTTTTCCTCCTTATTGAGTTTTTCCAAGGGCTCATTGCCCTTCACTACCAGTTTGCTGACATGCCTGGTTATCCTGGTAAGAAGTGCAGAATTAAAGTCCTCTGTCATCATTTTGCCACTCAGCCAGGTCGGTGGACAAACACCCCTGAGACTGGCTTGCTGACCTTATTGTGTGAAGCAAGTTGGCTGTTTCTCCTTCTCTGTGGACACTAGTCCACAAATTTCCCAATACTATGTCCTTACCAGGCACAGTGTGACAAGCCTCAAATCAGTAAAGTGATTTTTCTGTCCTCAATAAAAAAGAAATACTGCCTAAAGCTATAGACATAGCCAATTAGGACAAATTTGACAATTAAGAAGCAGCAATTAGAATTTGCAGTGGATGGGGCCGAGTAGAACGATTGACAAAAATAGGCTCCATGGTATGATTTTTGAAGGTTTACAGGGTACTTTCATGAATTTGTTATTCCATGCTAGTGTACTCATATATTCAAGATTTTGGAGTTCTTTTTCAGGAAAACGAACCAAAAGTATTGATAATTGCACTCGTGTGTATGCAGATTTTGGTAACACTTTAGTTTAGGGACCAATTCTCACTAATAATACATATTACTAGCATATTGGCTGTTTATTAGTACTTATAAAGCACATATTAATGCCTTTTCTGCATCCACCCTCTAGATCCCTTAATCCACTCCAAACCTAAACTTAACAACTACCTCACTACAATATTGCGTTCATTATCGCAGGTGATTCGTCCGCGATTATGAACGCGATATTGCATAGCTTGTCAGTGAACTACGGCTCTGTGTAGTTAATGCCGCTCCATCTGAAAGCAGGTCATGGCGATTTACTACTAATCATGGGACCGGCTTTACTGACGAGATGTGCATGACAATCGCATGCGATTAATTGTACAGCCCTACTCGCTAACTATTAATAAGCAGCAAATTTGTTTTTTGAGGCAAAAGTCCTAGTTAATAGTTAGTTAATAGTGAGAATTGGTCCCCAAACTAAAGTGTGACCCAGATTTCTGTTAAATAAAACACTCTCTAGATGACTTTGTGATGCAACTGAAGTAGCGACAGATCTTCTCTTTTGTATTGTGATGTACATCAGAGTGAAATGGATTATCAAAAAGAAAAACTGTGGGGCGGGGACTTGGTTCAATCTATTTTTCGTTGATTAGATGGAGGCAGATCTGAATGTGAGTTTGCAGTCGATTGTAAGAAAGGGACAGAATGGTTAAGTGGATGAAATGATTGGAGAAATCCACTAGAAAGAAGTCTGTCTCTTTGCCTAAAGATATGACATTTGAGTTAAAGAGATAGTTCACCCAAAAATGAAATTCTGTCCTCAGTTACTCATCCTCAAGTTGTTCCAAACTTCTATGAGTTTCTTTCTTCTGTTGAACACAAAAGAAGATATTTCGAGGAACGTTGGTAACCAAACAGTTTCTGGTCCCCATTGACTTCCATATTATTTTTGTCCTCACCATTAAAGTCAATGGGGACCAACAACACACATTCTGCAAAAATATCTTATTTTATGTTTAACAGAAGAAAGAAATTCATAGCCATTGTTACTGTCACATAATAGATGCAGTGCAAAGAAGCTTACGAATCATTTGAAACTACAAATTGTTAGTTTAAAGAAGTATTTAGTTTTTTTCACATTACTGTTTCAAATTTTGTGTAGTCCAGACTGTTCGCTCTCAGTTTTTTTTTTCTTTCTTGTTGCACAATGCTTTGCATTGTAGCCGGTTAGGACAAAACTCAGATTAGCATGAAATTACAACTGATATGATTTACCACTTTTTTGTGCCATGCCTGTGTAAGCTGAAAAATACATTGCCATAACACGTAAAGATGATTTAGGATTAGGGCACGCCTTATCACCACCTGTTTTGTCAACCGTGTTATGTCTAGAGGTGTGCACTGTTGAGTCTATTTACTTTATTTAAAACCATTGGTTGAGTTCAAAGATGGTTGAGTATCGCTACCATTAATCTGAGATTTGACATAGATTATTCAACTGTGGGTGATATTTTCAGCATGCACCCTCGCTAATATCTCCAAACTCATGTAAAAACCTGCCCTGTTCTCAGAGGGTCAAACAAAGTTCAGGAATTCCTCGTTATGAACTATAAGAAACATAAACAGTATTTCATATTGCTCTCTATAAGGATAAAGCAATGATGTTGACACAGTAAAATCACGAAACAACAAGGTTGTGTTCATCCATTTCTTTGCTTACTAATTTAAATCTATTTGTACTGCCATTCGATAAACTGTCATTGATTTTGGAAAAAATGTTTTGACATGGTGACAGAGAAGGTTTTGTCTTTAGTGAAACGGCCCCACATCCGTAAGTTCTCCGTTCATGAGAAAAGTAAAACACAAGTCGAACAAATAATGTGGTTTTGAAGCCAGGGAAGTCTGGCAACTGCGACATACGGACAGTAACTCCCCCATCGCTGTCCTGTGGGAGCCTTCAGGGAGATTTCACTAGTGTGGGTTTTTTGCAGAAAGGGGGCTGCTGCAGATTTCCACCAAAATGTTCCAGATTTCACATGGCAGCTAAAGAAATGCGGTTGTGTGGAGTCTTAAGCCTCCTACTGACCTTAAGAAGCGCTTCTGCTGATGAAAGCGTTTCTCCTTCACTCCGGTGAACACAGCCCATCACATCGCAAGATGGGGAAGAGCAGCTTCAAAATAGGATAACGAAGAATAATTCATTTAGCCCAGTACTTCTTTGACCTATATAACATGTAGAGGACATCCCAAAATCTATTATAAAGAAGAGGAAGCATGACCCAGATTTTTAACTTTGGGAATTTTTTGACACGTTTATTTCCCTTTTTTAGTGCCTTATTTTTTAGTTAAGTTCTAAGTCATTATGACTCGTTATAATTCTAATCATCATGTCTTGAATAACAGCCTTACTGTAAAAATTACTGTAGTAGTAACATGTTACAGTGATGATATCAGATAATAATAGGTAATACCATGGTATGTTGATACATATATACACTATATGACAAATATGCAGTCATAACCTATTTTTTCAGTCATTTACTCACCCTCATGTCATTCCAAACCTTTTCTTCAGAAAACACAAATTAAGTTATTTTTAATGAAACCTGAGAGATTTATGTCCCTCTTTTAAAAATACATCAAAACTTTGACGCATTAAAAAGTTTATAAAGTGATCGTAAAAGTAATCCATATGAATTTTTTTAAGTCTTCTGAAGAGACATGATTGTTTTATATGATAAACAGATTTAATTTAAGCTTTTATTTACATATAAAACACACACATAGAGTTCATCAAATATGGTCAACGGAAACTCAGACTTGCTTGTTTGTCCTGTGTGAAATGTGAAATATAAAATGTTATTGTAGCACAAACAGTATATTGATTTTTAAGCTACTTTTTGTAATGTATTTTAATGCTTTTGTTTGCCATGATAATGTAGCTGATGTCTTTAAATTATGTTCATTTGGGGGCTTTTTTAACAAATACATATCCAATTACTATGATGAATTAAGTAAATTGACAATTTTATATGAAATAATTACTATATTTATATACCATGGCATTTACATCAGTATTAACATGGTATATATAGTAAGGTAATACTATATTTTTGGTACTTTTTTTGTTCCCTTGGCAGGATGTTACATAAGTTGGTCCTATATATATAACATACAGTTTTCTGGGAATAAAGTCTTTAAATGACACGGAGTGAAAGTGTTGCAAAAAGAGTGTCATTGGAATTTCTGATCTTGTGACAGCCATCAGTTTCTGGAAGTGTTTTATCTATCAACATGAGGGTAATGGAAAATATACGCTACACTCCAGAAGAGAAGTCACATGTGATGTGTGTGTAAGAGAGTGTATTGAAGCCTGACCGATTGAATGATGAAAGTGTGATACTTGTTCCTGAGCTTCCATCCCATGATGCCCACCTGACTCTCTCCCATCATCCAACGCTCTCGTGATGTCCGGCACGCTCATGTAGTTAAGACAGCACTCGAAATCATTTAGAAACACTCTGTTCTGCAGCGCTGCATAGGTTACGTTCGGACAAAATACTAGCATACTACATTCTGAATATTGTGCAATGTACTGTATGCATACTGCCTATTATATGTAAAAAAAATAGTACGAGAAATAGAACTCATCATATAACTTTACTACATTTATACACATCCTGATCATGTTTAATTATTAATAATAATATCCAGTTATAATCTTTTTTAAAATAATCTGTTTTATTTTTTTAGATGCAATTTTGTGTTAAAAAATATCTTTTTGGAGTGAAAGGTGTTAAAAATTGCAGCATTTCATGTCATATAATAAGAGGTTGAATCAAGCACATTGTATTTTGGGATACAGTATAATACAGTACAGCACAGTATGCAAACTTAACAGCAGAAATAGAGTAGTATATTAGTCTGCTGTAGCAGTGTTATTTTAGTAATATCTATATACCATTATAGTGTGCTTTTATTTTTATATTTACAGTTTCAGTCATTTAAAGTGTAGTTTTAGTATTTTTATGTGCTTTTGTATAAATTTTTGTATAAGTTTTTATACGTCATTTTAGTACTTCAATTTCAGTTGGTTGTCAACAATTTTATTTTTCAGAAAGAGAGTATATATATATATATATATATATATATATATACACACTAAAATAAAATACTATATTAGTATTTTAATATTATCTATAGTGTTTATTAATATTTTGAATGAGCTTTTATTTTTATATTTTCAGTTAGCCAGTTTAGCCTTTTAAAATTGTTTTAGAAATTTGATGTGCTTTAGTATTAATTTGTCATGTCTATATTTTTATTTCAGCTTTAGTCATTTTTAGTACTTCAATATCAGTTATTTTTCATTTGAGTTGTTTTTAAGGTTTTCATCTAATATTAACATTTTATTTTAGCTTTATTTAATTTACTGATTTTTTTTGTTTTATATTAACAATAATAACACTGACATGTAGCCGTTCAGAATCTTTTTCTTTACACTTCACTTCAGTGAAGTGTGGCCTTTCATAGCTCCTGCTTGTATTTTCACTCATGTGACTCCGAGCACTTGCCTGAGCGCTTCTAGAGCTCTTAAACTCTGCTGTCACATGGAAACAAGCCTCCAGGATTTCGCGGTCTTTTAACATTGAACTCTCTGCACCATTTGGGCAAACTCTGAAAAATATTTTTTCTCTCTCGTTTAAAGTTTTAGTTCTCCAAACGTTTCCTCCTATTCTCTCAAAGGGACTTTCCATCGTTTGTGGGTATATCGTATAATAGGAGGTTTTACACTGGAATGTATGTGTGGGCGAACGTATAAAAGGGCAAACTCCTCGAACTTTGTCTGCCATGACTTGCTTGGCATTGTTTTCAGTGTGAAGTTTAACGAGGGCGGCTCGTGTTGTCAAACCCTCTCTGCTCGTAAAGCACTATTCGCGCGGTGGGTGGCATGCAGTGTTTACTAATTAATACCTGAAATGTGCGGTGCTTTCATCAGGGGAGTGCACAGTGGGAGTACAACACAAAAATGGCCTGGCTTGCATAACTGTTAAATAAGAACTTGATGAGATGATGATTTTCCCTTGTGGTTTAAAAAAAAAATAAAAAATACCCAGAGGTTAATAGAGATACACAAATGTTATCCAGCCGGGAGGCTTGCTTGAGCAGTTTAAATGCGAGGACGTCAGAGTTTTATTCTCAGCTGTGCTGTGTCTCTCACAGTCTGCACGAAGGGAGGATGAGAGGAAATAGTTTTCTGCTGTTTTGGACTGCACCCTGTGAGGCTTCAGAGTAAAAGGAAATACTTCCTGTATATCAGTTTAAAGGGACAGTTCACCCCAAAATGAACCCCTGTTCCAAATGTAGCAGTTTCTGATTTTCTTTCTTCAATGGAATACAAAAGGAGAAGTTTAGCAGAATGAGACCAGAATAAAAAGTTAACGAGGCAGGGACTCTCCAGCTCCAAAAATGACACAAAAGCACCGTAAAAGCAGCAAAGTGACATAAAAGCATTTCAGCACTATATAGTAAGTCTTCAAAAGCTGTGTGATGGCTTTGTGTGAAGAACAGACCGACATTATACACAAATAATCTCATTTAAATATGGTGTGAGTGACTAAACATGTCGTGTCAGGTTTGGCGTAAATGATGGAACGTACTAAAAAAAGACTTGCCTTGCATTCAAATATGCATACTTCACATTGACAACACAATGGATGTAATATGTCTGGATTTCATTCACACTATTTAGAACATACTCTTTTAATGGGTCACAAATACTTATTCAAATGTACCTACTCAAGATATCATGGCCACTTATTAATTATTAGTTAAATGATTGAGTATACATTGTATTATTTCACCACTATTTGCTTCTGCATGTCACGTGTGAAGCCCTTTACTGATTGTGCATAAATGAGATTTATTAGGGCATGAATTGTTTGGACTCCAAGGCACTTTTATCATGCTCTTTTGTCATTTTTAATGATTAAATGTTTTCTCTGAATTGGAAAAGAGCATCCTGAACATTTTTAGGTAAAAGTCATGCATCTGAATCACTTATGCACATGCACTTATGATCGTTTGTCTGCTACTTTTAGAATAATTACATAACATATTAGGTATTTATGTAGTAATTCTCTCCAGCAAGCTGAGTTTTTTCTTCTGGAGAGGAACTACAGGAGGAACTCTCCCCAGGTCAGGTTCGGACATCCTGTTAAACACAAAGATCCTGGTTCGGGATGCCACTTCCTCTGTCCGTCTGGTTGCCCACAGTAGTTATACTAGCGGACATCCTCTCTGTCCAGTTTTAAAGGCACTACACCTTCTGAGACTACAGACTAATATATGTGAGGGAATCACTAACATGTCGATGTTTCCTAAATGTTGGTTTATTTATTTTTGTGGTGAAATGACAGTATGTGCTTGTGTATTTCACATATATTGTTGGTATATGGCAGTTTGGTTTGGGATGAAAGGCTCTGCTCATTCACGAAGAGGTCTTGAATTGAGCGTGTTTTTCTGTCCACCCCTACGGACTGCAAACACATTCTGACCACTAGGGGGGCGGCAGGTGTAATACACACTTTAAACATGCTTCCTTATCAGAATCAGAATCAGAATGAGCTTTATTGCCAGGCATGTTTACACATACGAGGAATTTGTTTACGTGACAGAAGCTTCCACAGTGCAACAGAATGACAGCGACAGAACAAAAAACACAGATAATAAAAAGAAGAATTTAAATATAGAACAAGGAAACAAGGAATAACAATATACAAATTGACAATTGTATGTACAGGTATATAACAATAGACAGTTGTATGTACAGGTATATTATGTGCAAATTGTTAGATAAATAAGTGTATAAATAGTGTGTGTTTCACAATTATTGTCAGGTGTTCATGAGATGGATTGCCTGAGGGAAGAAAGTGTTCCTGTGCTGGTCGTTCTGGTGCTCAGAGCTCTGTAGCATCGACAAGACGGCAACAGTTCAAAGAGGGAATGAGCTGGATGTGAGGGGTCCAGAGTGATTTTGCCAGCCCTTTTGCTCACTCTTGATAAGTACAGTTCTTGGAGAGTAGGGAGGGCAGTCCGTAGTCTTCTGAGGTCAGATTTGGTAGCTGAGCTGAACCAGACAGTTATTGAAGTGCAGAGGACAGATTCAATGATGGCGGAGTAGAACTGTTTCAGCAGCTCCTGTGGCAGGTTTGAATGATTAAAACAGAGTCCGGGTGTTGTTGCTCAGTCGCTGTGAACAGATCAGACAGTTTCTGTAAAGCTGAGCTCACGTGCACTTGCGGTGGATTATAAACACACACGAGAATGCAAAACTCCCGTGGCGAATAGATTGGCTTACAGTTAATGAAAAGCACTTCTAGATCGCAACAGCACATCTTCTTTAACACAGTTACAACACCTCTCATTGATGAGCAGAGTGTGAGAAATCCTTATTTGTCCGGGAGAGCAGAAGGAGTTTGTCGGTTTTGTTGGGTAGAAAGCGGAGATTCGCCAGATGGATGCTAGGCAGTGCTGTCCGAAATCTGCGCTGTCTGAGCTTCACGAGCGCGCCAGCTCGCTTCCCCGTCTGCGCATCCTGCGTTTGATCAGCGCCGCCGCTCCGCCGACTACAATGTCCAGCAAAACATCCGAATAATCGAAAACCGGTGAAGTATTGGGTGGTGCGTACTGCCGAATGTCCAGCAATTCGTCTCTGGTGAAACTGATTGCAGGGATATAACTAAAGACAGGACAAACTAACAAAAACATGGCTTTACATACAGCATCAACTCTGTATCAAGCCACAGAATGTTGCAAATATTCAAAACATTTGAGTGGAATATACATTGTTATCTGTAGAATTGTAACTATGACACTTTGACGAGACGAGATTTGAGCTAAACGTTGGCTTTAGTTTCATATTTAAATTATTTCATTTTTAAAAATTATTTTGTATTTCAATATTCAAAATGTTATTTTCAAAACAATCTCATATTTTTTATGCAAATTCAATTGAGTTATTTGTAATTATTGTTCTAGTTGAACTTAATTAAATGTAAGAATTTGACAAAAGATGCTGCATGAATTAAAAAAAAATTCACATTTGAAAGCTATCATTCAGAAATGAAAGAAAATCTGAATAAATGAAAGTTTATTTTGTAGTTTTACTATATTAAATCAAAATTCAATTCAAAATCAAGTATCAAATTATGACCCCTAGAATAAAAATGAAGCGCCTAAGAAGTTGCTGTGATATTATAAATGATCCCAATCCTAATCACAATTATTTTCACAGTTTTTAATAAATAAATGATTTTTGATCTATTCATGAGGCAGTGTTTATGGTCTTTTTACAAACACCACACTTAAACTATGTAAGAATTACGGTATCTGTTACAGTAACTGTTTGTAACAGTAACAAATTTGCAATTTTTAAAGTCTAGACAGTAACACTTTAGTTTAGGGACCAAATATTAGCCCGCTAATTAGCATGCATATTACTAGCATATAGGCTGGTCATTAGTACATATAAAGCACATATTAAAGGGGTCATATGGTGCGATTTCAAGTTTTCCTTTCTCTTTGGAGTGTTACAAGCTGTTTGAGCATAGATAAGATCCCTGAAGTTGCAAAGACTAAAGTCTCAAAACCAAAGAGATATTCTTAATAAAAGTTAAGACTCTGCCACGCCCTCCTAAAACGGCTCATTCAAACACGCCCCACATGTCTACGTCACGGTGTGGGAAGATTTGCATAACACCGCCCAAATGTATACACAGCGAAAGAAGGCGGAACCATTATTCTCGCTGTAGTGTTGTTGCTGCCGCCGGCGCTGTGTAGAGTAACGTTAGTGCTTGTTGTTTGTCGTTTCTCCAATCACAAATTCAGACATGATAACGTTTACTGACACGATGCAACGCAACGTGTAAAAAGACAGTATAAGTCAATATAATCAGTAATTATGTCCCCACTGGATGCAACAAATGCCTCGTTTGTAATGGGTAATTATTGTTTTTGTGTCGTCGCGCCAATCACAACGCACTGGATAGCTGGCCAATCAGAGCACGCCTCGCTTCTCAGAACGATGAGTTTTGTAAAAATCGGCGTGTTTCAGAAAGGCGGAGCATAGAGGAGCAACAATAATGTACATTATGTGGAAAATAATGTTTTTTTTTTTAACCTTAAACCACATAAACACATTGCATTACACCAAATACACAAAATAATGTTCTTTTTAGCAACACCATATGACCCCCTTAATGTCTTATTCTGCATGACCATGTTCTAGACCCCTAATTCGACCCAACAGCTAAACATAACTACTACAACTACTATCTTGCTTAATATTAATAAGCAGCAAATTAAGAGTTTATTGAGGCAAAAGTCATAGTTAATAGTAAGAATTGGTCCCCAACCTCAAGTGTGACAGACTAGAGTGTTATGTTTTCTGAAGACAAGTCTAATTAACAGTAATAGTGATGCATTAGCAAGCACCACGATCAATATGTTCAGTTAAATGCTATGTTTTGATGAATTTTCTCTCTCTCTGTCCTCAGGAGGCGTTTGTGGAGCTCTACGGCAGGCAGAGGGACTCTGTGTTTCGCAGCTCGTGGTCATCGATAGTAACGGTCTTCGGTCTAGCTGCTCTCGGGGCCGTTGGGTTGACCATAGGAGCCTACCTTGCTCAGAAATGAGGAACCTTCCCCTTCTTCAGTCGCTTACCCTCTCTCTCCGCTCTCTCTGTCTGAACCCCTCCTCTGCTTTCCCCAGAAGACATCCATGTCCCAGGACTGCTCCTCTTCAAAGCCTCTCTCCCACTCTCTACAAGGCTTTCTTCTCTGCCCTCAAACACAAAGACAGAAAAGACAGGAAATGAACGCGCTGCCAACAGATCATGAGAGGATGGAGGAGAAGAGGAATAATGAGGTGAAAGAGACACGGGCGGCAGTGTCATCGGCACAATTAGTTCAGATCTCAAAGTGAAACACTTTTGACAGTTTTGGTGTTCTTATATGTAAAAATGATGGGAAAATACAAAGGACAAGACACATCTGGAGGTTTTGAAGGTCTGTGCTGATTGAAAGTATCTTCTGACGACACCAACGCTCTCCAAATGTCCTTTAAGAGTCGGGTTGATCTTAAGAGACAATCTGCATTAAACTGCCATCGTTGGTCTTAGTTGATTTTGTAGGAGTAATTGTAGCCTGTCTTCTACCTGTTGCTAGCCCAACGTTTCTTGTGCTGCCATCTTTGTATCGTACAGTCAGAAAGAACCTGAAGAACTGTGAAGAGGAAAAGAGAGAAATGCGGAGACAATGTCCCTCAAGCCGCTGGATTTTGATGAAATTTAGACAGAGGGGTGAGATACAGTATGCAGATGGAACAGTTGAAAAATGAATAGTGAGATGCCAGTCTCTCTTTGTAGCAACTTAAAGAGCTTTATTGAGGACTGAAGAAGGGTTTCCTTGAACTACTTTGGGCCAGAAAGTAAACAGAAAGGAGAGAATGGGAAAGTAGTTTTCAGACTTTGTAAGAGCCTTGGTTAGACACTTTATTGACATGTTCAACAGATGCGTTGTGAGCCGGTCAAAAGATCTCAAACTGTACAGTATGTAAAGAGGTGACGCTTTATTCTTCTCAATACTGCAACTACACTTCTGTTCACTCTAGTGTTCATTCATACACCAAAAGAAGCAGTAGGATGGATCTTAAATCTGTCAAGAGTAAGTCAAGGTTATATTTCACCTCAAAATCAAAAGAAAGATATATTAATATATTATATATATATACACACACACACTACTGTTCAAATGTTTGAAGTCAGTAAGTTTTTTTAAAGCTGCAGTCCGTAAGTTTTGCCTCTTTGTCGCCATCTATGTTTGAAAACCTGGAATTGCATATAATTGTGGAATTATCTCGTTTACGTGGGCTGGGCTCCGGCACGGCTCCAGAGCGAATGAATCTAATGTTTTGAGGTGAATGTGTGGCAGTCAGTCACCGCACCGGTGTGGATGATAACAATTTTCACCGTATATTGTCATCTGAACAAGTAAGTTACAAGTCAGTCACGTTTGTTCTGACCAACCGAGGAGAAAAGCATTACCATAAATCACGCTACCAATGGTGATTTAACCTAAAGATCAGTTAGCTCATATCACATCAAACCATGCAAATTATTATTATTGTTATGCTTTATTCTCAAATTAACAACATTAGCATTGCGTCACTATGAGTATAGTGTGTATTAGCGTGTAGATTTCAATTTCTGTACAGTTTAATCTAATTTTCATACCATTTGAATTTCATATTAAGAAATTCTTTTAACCCAAAAAGCAAACTATGCTCCCTTCGAACTGGTTTTCTTTAAAATACAAATCTTGTGTAATCCCAGGCTATCTGTATTCAGAAGCACATTTAAAACTGGAAAATAATTTAATTTCATTCATTAATATGTTTCATAAACACTTCATAATACTTTCTGGATTACAATCCGCCATCAGAATTATACATTTAATAATTCCAGCTGCTGTGAGAAAAGGCTATAAAAGATCCTCCACCTGCAGGATCCTCACATGCGAGAGCTTCGTAGCCGGGAAAACTTCTTTATGTTTACAGACGAGACGTAATGACGCAGTGCCATGCTCGAGTTTCCCGTGAAAACCTACCTGTACCACTCAAATTAGAAAACATTATTATAAGCTAAGCGTTGTGAATCAGGCTAAAGTGAGGCGATAGTTTTGAACACTGGCTGGTTATGTACTTGCTCAAATATTGATTTCGGTTCATTTTTAACCAGAAAAAGTTACGGACTGCAGCTTTAAATAAATTTATACTTTTATTCAGCAAGGATGCATTAAATTGGTCAAAATTGAGAGGCTTTTATGTTACAAAAACAAATTTCTATTTCAAACAAATGGTGTTCTTTTTAAACTTTATATTCATCAAAGAATCCTGAAAAAAATGCATATATTAAGCAGCACAACTGTTGTCAACATTGATCAAATAAGAAATGTTTCTTGAGCAGCAAATCAGCATATTAGAGTGATTTCTGAAGGATCACGTGACACTAAAGACTGGAGTAATGATGCTGAAAATTCAGCTGTGCATCACGGGAATAAATTAAAATGTGAAGAATATTAAAATAGAAAGCACTTGTTTTTCACAATATTACTGATCAAATACGTGCATCCTTGGTGAACAAAAGCGACTTCTTTCAAAAACATTTCTCCCCACCATTTATATTACTGTAATGTAATTATTTAAATAAAGTACATATTGCACACACACATATTGGGGTGAGATGTGACTGGGTCATTCTTTCACAAAAGTCCAGATTTTTCATTACTATTATTATTTAATTTCCAAAGCATCATTTTCAGGGATCCGTTTGGTCCAAGTGGAAATCTGCAATGGAAATCCATTCTGTGTTCCTTGGATTTGGTGTTTACAGTTATATGTGCAATCTTCCTGATGTCTGTTCCCAAAACAGCATGCTTAAACATAATCCTGCCACATGTTTCAAGGATTGCCACACAGGAAATGAAAGGTTTAAGTGCAAAACCTATGGACAAGAGCAACTGTATACAGTGTGTGCCACGGAGTCAGCTTTGGTGCGTTTGCATCGGCCGCCTTTGGGTTCACAAGGAGCCACGATTAAACTTCGGAACAACAGAGAGGCGTATGGCGTTCTCAGAAGGCGGCGCTTATTAAATGTTTGCTCGCACTGATGTAGGATCGGAGGTCATGCGCTGCATCGTTCCCTATGATCTCCTCTACAGACAGTGGCGCCGTATGGGGTGCTAAGAAACATTCAAGAAATGGGTGCCCTCTTACATCCTGAACCAGTCAATGTTACTTGTTATCTGACTTTATGGATGTATGTTCATTTTATAATATGATAATGTCTAAGATACACATACAGTATTTTAACAGGTGGTTGATGGATAGATTTGCAAATCATCCATAACCAGGAAAGCAGAAGAACGTGTAAGAGAAACTTAGCTACATGTCTGTATGTGGTCAACGACAACAAAACCTGTCTGAAAGGATTGAAGCTTTATGTAAAACAAGTTAGATTTTAGCAAACCGAACAGTTTAATTGGTTACTATAGTGTCATAAATAGATGCTGGTTGTCTCTCGTTTACGGCTGCGGTTCTCTCTGACACTAACATTTGTTAAACAGATTTCATATTTCAGCTTTATTTATTTTTAGGTACCTTAAACAATCGTCCAACTGTAGCTCCAGAAGATCATTTAGAGTTTATTTCATTTGAAAGTTTTCGATTCTATGGAGCATACAGTACATATGATCCTAATTTGCTGAATCAATGCTGCTTGATGTAAAGATTAGAAATTCTATAAATCATAATGTAATTGCCTGTTCTGCGTGGCGATGTCATGAATATTAATACTTCATTTCATGTAGTCACTTCCACTGTTTCTGAAGCTGAATGGAAATCCAAATCAAAACTTTATCTTTTGTCTAACTGGAGCCCAGTGAAATTCATTCTGGTATTGTGTTTTCACTAGTGACGAGTCAATTTTAACATGTCAAAATAATGATTCAAATGACATTAAGATTATGAATAATTATTAAGGTTCTGAAACTTGAGTGCGTGCGTGTGTGTATTTCGATTTTAAAACACTTCACTGCAAAACATTTTCTTAATTAGTATTTTTTTTCTCCATGTTCGAAATAAAAAATAATTACAACAAGCTAAATTTAACGGAGAAGCTATAGCATTTTTTGTAACCGAATTTAATAAAGGATATGTTTAAAACAAGAAACTTAATTCAAGATATATTACTAGCTTACCCATTTTTGCTTTTCAAGCAAATTGATGTACACTGTAAAAAAAAATTGTTTCAAAAAGTTGTGTCAATTTAAAATAATTTGTTACCCCGCTGACTTAATTTTTTTAATTTAGTCAACTTGAAATTTTAAGTTACTCAATGTTAATTTAAGAGACAACTCGAATATTTTAGTTGACTAAACTAAAAATTCTAAGTCAGCGTGGTAACAAATTATTTCAAGTTGAAACAACTATTTTTTTTACAGTGTAATTTTAAGGCTTTATTTATTTTTGCATTGTCTAACAAAACCGTCAACACTATAAGAAGTATGCAAACAGATTTCTCATTAAATGTCTAATTTTAGTTCATGGTTAAATTATGTTTATTAACTCAATCTGTTAACGAAAAGTAAATTCAGCTGTTTATCTTCACTAAAGGTGATTTGTCTAAAACCAGCATGTTAAAATGAAGCTTTTGCTTGAGAAAATACTGTATGTCTTTCGAACATGTCTTGTAGTTTGATGTTTGGAAAGCTATGTAATTTATATAAATAAATATATATATATATATATATATATATATATATATATATATATATATATAATATGCTGTATAAATGGAATTTTCTTTGCACTAATATATCTGAGTGCGTTGAAGCAGAAGAAAAAAAATGATATTAGTTTATTAACAAATGCATCATTCACTAGACTGTATTGAACTTTAGGTGACATCTCTTTAATGAGCACACACTTATGAACACAATATAAAAATAAAGGTGAAAAAGGTCAGATTTCACGATGTACAGTACTAGACACAAAATACATGTCTGTTTCTGAATGATCCTGTATTGTGTTGTTGTTACACCTGGAGCGATTTCACTGAAGAGAAGCTGCTATACTCTGTGATAGCAATGCCCTGGACACACAGAGTCACTGTGCTGTTGTGTTTGATCGTGTGGCACTGCTTGAATAAGCTACTAGAGTCTACAATCCCTCTGTTCCTGCCAAACAAATTAAGATTCAATAAAACGAGTTTAAGTTGCCTTTGCCTCCGTGAAATGACTGATTTACTGTGAGATTTCTGTGAGGTAATTCAAAAACACATCAGAAGGCAGCGTGTCGCAGTCACACTCGTTTAAGGGAAGATACAGAAGGTACGGCGGCCACGAGCGCTGGGGGTGTTATTTGTTCACCGCGTCCCCTCGACTTCAAAGACGTCCCAGAGCACGTCACATCTCCAATCCCTCGTCCCACTAAATGCCATGCGTGTAAAAATGACTCCCGCAGGCCAGCTTTCACTTCGCACTCAATCTCTCTCCTCACACGCTCTTTCTTTTTCTTCAGCTCGTGGCGTTCTTCAAAAAGACACCACTGAATCTGTGAAAAGCATGATGCGGTAAAACGAATGGTGACTGAGAGCGCGACAGACAGACAGAGAGAGAGAGAGAGAGAGAGAGAGACAGCTCCCTGAGGAGCGGTGCGAGTTCATCCCGCTTGAACCGGCCTCCGTCCCCTGAGCGCTGGCTCTCCCTTTCTCTCTGTCTTCATGCATATGGAAGACACGACATGCTTTGACTAGAAAAAGAATTGAAAATCACAGCCAGATGCTGATGTGAGCGACATGCCAATAGCTGTGTGTGCTCGTTTTAGTCAAAACGATCAATATTTGGACTAACTTCAATTTAATGTTTCGCTATGAGAATATTTTACCTGCTTGTTGCAGGTCTGAAAAGGTCACAGACGGCAGGGAATATCAATATTAAATGCAAATACGAGAATGGAACTGACCTGTGCGTTATTCCCTATATTCACAGTATAGATAATATATATATATATATATATATATATATATATATATATATATATATATATATATATATATATATATATATATAATTAGTATTAATATTAATATTATAAAATATAAATAATACAAATATAAATTGTAAAAAAAAAAAAAACATTCTCCTTTTGTCCATTCAGTGAAATTGAATGGGGTCCAATATTGTTATGGATATATTCACTTAGATTCTTAAACACTTCACTGCAAAACATTTTTCTAATTAGGCTTTCATATTTTAAATAAAAATAATTGAAACAAGCACAATTCACTGGAGAGGCAGAACTAGATTAATAGCATTTTATTTTATTTTTGTTAACATCTGTCAAAATTTAATAAAGGTTATGTTATGTTTTTTGTTTTTTTTGTTTAAAAAAAGAACTTGATTCAAGAAATATTCTCTGAAAACAAGTCTTAAGGTCTTTTTGATTTTCAGTTGAATTTGGTGTTTTGTTTTGTTTTGAGTATTAATGTAAGTATTATCTAATAATATCATATAATGTTCAAACTATGGTCAAAAACAACTGAAACACTCGTCAAAATATTTTATTTATTTATTTTTGATTAAATATCCACTTAAAGGTCATATACTTTCATTAAAATGTTCTACAAATTAATATTTTATTATGCAAAAGGATAGAAAATCAGGTAGCAGTAATATGGTGAACAGGTCATGCAGTAACTCTTCTTATCATGTAATATAACTTCTAAACCCTGGTATTGTTCCTGCAGCCTAAAGTGCTTGCAGTGTCAAGGTCATGGGTTTGATTCCCAGAGAATCTAATTAAAAAAAAAAAGTATCTTGAATGCAATGCGAGTTTCTGTGGATAAAACTCCTAAATATAAATGCATAAATATAAATGCATTGGATGTGCTTTAAAAATGATGCACAGTTAGAATCGTAAAATAAATATTTGAAAAGGAAGGAGAATTGCTTTGTTTGGTGTTGACATGAAATACTCATGCATTTAAACAGTGTTTTGGCACTAGACAAATTAGGTAGATTCCAACATGGACACGTTGCATGATATGAAACAACGAAAACCTAGACAATTCAAGGTAAAAATAAAATAAACATACAATCCAGATGACATTAAATACAGGTTCACTTGCAGCCGGGATAAACATGGTTTGTGCTGACAGTACTGTGTTTTGCAAAGTGAATTACAGGCTGCTGAGAGCACAGAGCCATTGAGATTCAAGAGACTGTCTGCGTCATATTAATAATTCTGTGCTCATATAGGCTTAGTGAACAAACTGAAATATGTATTAATATATATATACATATTGTTTCTTTTTAGAAGCTAACTTTGGTCCTGTGTTTGGTACCGGTTCACTACTCAATGTCCAACGTACAGCTGAGAGAAGAAAAAAAGAGTTGAGAGCCGCTTCTTCTGGCTTAAAAAGCTGATTTTTTTCTTAAAACGCTTAAAGATTTAAATTACAGTACATTCAACTAACCAACTAGAAAATGAAATATTCATCATTCTCAATGACTTTACATAGCATGTGATTAAGCAGTGCTGCAGAGAGAATGTCAAACAGCTGAGGACAGTGTCCCCTGGTGGACATCACAAAGTACTGTCCACTAAAGTGTAAAAGGGAAACATTATTACTATAAGATTCCTAATAAACAGCATCAGCCAGTGTACAATTCTCTGAATCCCTAGCACTTATTTTCCTGCATTTTCATAAATGCATTTTTCTAATGTATATGTATTAATATTGATGCCTGCTTAAGCCTAGGAGGAGGTGAGCTCAGCAGATTCTATCCATCATTTTATAATTGCCATGGCACATGCTCTTACTTTAATCCTGGAAAAAAACAATGTACACAATTCCTAAAGAAAACACACTAGTCACTCCATAATTTATCCTTTTCAAACACGTCACTGCTCTATAAGGTAGCTCACAGACATTTTTCCATCTCAAATATAGTCATAAAAGCAGCAGAACTGATTTGTTGCAAATTGTATGACGAACTGAAAAAATAAATAATTAATAATAATTAATACAATTAACTCATTTACATACATACATTTACAAAATTATAGCGATCACTAATTTTAATGTCAGTGCTGTTACTTTTTCCTACTACATTTAATTAGGGGTAACACCACATCTCTATTGCAACATATGGACATTAGTATTGTTTTTATTCTACAGACAAATGAAATTAATATAGTGTAGATTAGTCTAGGATTGAGGAGTTTATTTTTTGATAAATCTTCAGATGAAATCGACAATTGTAGGATTTTTCAGTCTTCACAAGATTCACTCGACCATCATTTCTGTTGCCAAGTAAGCATGCTGAAGCACCACAGATCCATCGCCAGGGCCATGCTTCTAATGGTTGATTTTACATCAGCTTTCAAACCAATGCCTCCTGCTAGCCTCAATAAAAAATTAAAAAAAAAAATCTAAAACACAATTTTGGATCAAATGCAGCCTTCACTAATGGCTGCTTGTTTCTGCCAGGTGAGGAAAAATGATCTTCGACATACGTTAAGGAAGGATCCAAGCCATAATTAGTGAGCAAATTATCATAAAGACTTGAGGGTGAGCTCTTGGTCGCTCTTAAGCAACCTAGAACCATCAGAATGGGTTTATCTGTTCAGATCAACCCTTAAAAAATTAAAAAGACAGGTTGAATGAAACTACAAATTCGCTTTCTGACAATAGGGGGCGCTATTAGAGAAGCAGAAATGCAAAGCTTTCCAAAACTCAATTTAAATTGAACCATTTGCACCTGCTGATCAAAACGATATAAAAGAAATTAAAATTCAGGCATAACGACACCTTTTAAAAACCAACTGCAATCTAAATGAAAATGTAGTCTATTAAATGTATTCTACGAGTAAATGCCGTTAAATATGAAGGTAATTATTCATCTCCTAATAACAAGGCTATCTCTGATAACGCCTGTTCTTGTGACTTGGGCAAGTTTGATGAGCTCTGAACCACTGTTTCGAAACAAAACACGCACAAATGTTTCAAAGCTTCATGATGCAGTGATTCGAAAGCAGTTCTTCCTCACAGAGAAGAAATTTAGTGTTTACTTGTTTCATACAGCTGTTCAGATTTGTATTTATGGTGTTTATCAAACATTAAATACAAGAATACAGAGCAAGAGGTTCTGGATTCTGCCTTCTTTTTACTGTCGCTTAGTAAATAGTCAAGTCGCTGTGCATCTGTCATAAGAGTAAAAGCGTGTTTTGGCTGGTAAACAACAATTCAATAGTAAATATTGAGCAACTTACATTTTATAGACATTAGGCCAGCAATGTCAAAGCAGAATTAATCTGTCGGAGCAATACACATTAGTAATGTTTGGTCCTTGAATGAGTCAGTGTTTTTGAATGAAATGGTTGAGTGAATGATTCACTGACAGATGCACACTTGTCGCCACCTACTGACCTAATGGTGTGACACGCAGACAGAGTCGCTGAAAAAAACCCAGGCCAGGGTTATAAAATAAATCTTCTAGTTATTTTTATGTACCCTAATTTAAAGTGATGCTCTCCTGTGTTCAAAAACAAGCCTCCAAATTAAACCATATAGCTTCCACACATTAGGGACAGAAAGGTGTACACAACAAAAAATTTCAGACAAATATTAATGCATTATCAATATATTTTAGCTCAACCACATAAAAAATATAGTGTCATTTCTGTGCACAAAAATGTACATTTCTTTCTCTCTGGACTTAACAGTCTTAACTTTCACTGACAGCAGTTACAATAATGAAAAAATGATCAATCAAACAATACATGATTTATCAGTTCTGAACCCATTACATGGCATGTTGTTGTATTTACAGTAGCTCAGCATATCACTGGGGTGCAAAGATGCGTGGCCATTTTTGCAACTGCAAGCTTTGACATTCATGCTCTTTTAGTGCATAACACGGCTTCCCACACCAGCCAAACACAACAGACAGTCAGGATAGAAAAATAAGGCTCTGTATATAGTCACTTTTCATAACACATTCTTTGTTCCAGTAAAAATACAGTCCATGACAGTCAGTGCGTATGCAGTGTGGTAGTACATTCATTTTTCCACTGACAACTAATAGAATGAGAACACAATTTATATTCAGTAGACATTTTGGACTAATAGGCCAGTGTTGACAGGCAAAATCAATAATATTTGGGTGAATCTCATTAAACTTGTTAAGAATGTGTCTAGGTCATATCATATATATACACATCACACCAAAATTGAAAGAAACAAAAAAAAACAAAAGATTTTTTTTTTAGGACCATCATTTTTTTTTTTTTTTTTTTTTTTTGGTTACATTATTTTCATAAATAAGTGCATTTCCCAGCCATTTTAATTATTGTAATACAAAACATCTCATTCTCTGGCTTTCTTTTTTTTATATATTATATTATATTATAAAACGTGTTCTATTAAAAAAACAAAAACGGTACCATTTTTTTTTTTTAAATAATGACCAACTAAGGAGAACCCCTTCTGAAAAAGTTTGTAATATGTAATACTATGTAATATTAAACTATTAATGTAGCAATTACTTTCAGAGGTGATTCTTATTAGTTACTCATTATTTAAAAAAGTAACCATTCTTTTTCTTTAAATTCTGCATAAATTACAGGTGATAGAATAAATACTATAATATATACACATTTTATTATTTACATAATATATAAATCATTTTAGTATTACAATAATAAAACCTGCAGGGAAGTATGCTTATCAGTCAAGAAAATAATGTCACATTATTTTGCTTTATGCTTCATATTCTGTTTATATTTTTTACTTTTCATTTTGGGATGAAATGCAACCTGAAAATATTCTCAAGAGAGTTGGGGAAAAACAAAAAAAACAAAAAACAGATGCCTACAGAGTCTAGCAGGTTCTTTGAACCACCAGCAACATATTGCTGAAGAATCAAGAACCTGCTTTTGCACTACACGCACATCTACGGGTCTCTGCTAACCTTTACAATCAGCTCTCTCAGAGGTCTTCGTTTAAGGCATATTTCCACTTCAGACACTCAGCCAAAAGTGGACTACAGTGCCTGATGATATAACGCAGATCCAGCTAGAAGACAAAAGGAGACTTCCTCCCCGTGCCTGATTTAGCGCTGTCAGTGAGCACCTCTAAAACCAGCAGCACTAGGCGAACATGCCCGGCATCTAAAGCAGTGTACAGTATAGCGGCAGATTCTCACGACCGGCCCACCATAAACAAGTCCAACAATGTGTGCGTTAAGATCGCATGTCCGTTCCTTCAGCCCGGCACAATTTCCTGCCCTTAAACGAGGATTTAAAAAGTTTCCAGCTGTCCTCTTCTCTGTATCCCATCAGGAATGCCGGCTGGACCTTTTTGGTTTGAATTTCTTGCATTTCTCTTTCACCTCCAAAATGTTTTGTCATTTAGTCACACTGTCCCTTCTGCGTCCTCCTGTGGGGCAAATGATATGAAACACAGTTCATGAAACAAATCTTTCAGTCAGTGCTCTTTTAATACCACACACACTTCGGCAGCATCACAGAAAGAAAGTTTTAAAGAGAGGCCATTTTGAGCCATAAATCTGTTAAATCTGCAAAGCTGAACACAAATAAGCTCAAAGCTTAGGTTTGAATTGGTTACAGCACAAATTTGTATGTTTTTTGATCAACTGTTATGTTTTAATATTTTCACAATCACTGGGAAAATATGAATTTAAAATTTAATAAATTAAATTCTAACCAATTAACTATTTTAGAGCTAAAGGAAACTAGAAATTATATATATATATATATATATTCAATAATACATTTTCCTGACTGATCAATGACTTATCTATTTCCATGGTTTTTAGTGAAGATTTCCATAACTTTTCATGCAACTTTAAAGATTTTATTAATGTCCTTGACTTTTTCCCAATTGTATTAAATTTCCATAAGTCTTCTACAACCTTTTACGATAGCATTGATTTACTTGACTGTGTTATATTTTTTAACAATTGTAATAATTTCCCTAATTTTTTGTAACTTTTTTTTTTTACTTCAGTATTGATTTCTATCACTTTCCTGTGAATTTCTTTTTATAATTTCCATCAATTTTCTGTGACTTTTTATGATTTATATTACCACGACTTTCATGACTTTTTACAATTTTATTAATTTGCATAATTTTTCTGTGACTTTTACATTAGTATAGATTTTCATGACTTTCCTGTGGTTTTTTTCCCCCTCAAAATTTTATTAGTTTCCATTAATTTTTGGTGACGTTTTTATGATAGTATTAATTCAATTTCCATGACTTTTCAATGTTATTTCTATGATTTTCTGTGGCTTTTAAATATTGTAAGATTTTCATTTCCATGACATATGATTTCCATAACCTTCCATATTTTTTAAAATTCCCTTTCTAGGTTTTTGCCCAAAATATTTCCAGGTTATCCTCAACCGTAGAATGCCTGTTACAAAAACATCAAGCGACATTTCTTATTTTTGCCTTCACAGGAGCTCAACACATTAAAGACAGCATGCTGAGCAGCACGTGAGAGATGCGGCGTGTTTCATGCGGTTTTTTCCCAGCAGGCTTCATAAAGGGCTCTGAGAGCACATGCTGTATTTCAAATCACTATTCAACCAGACAGCTATTTCTGTCTCATATTGATTTTTTTTTGCCATTGACAGTTTGTCAGGTCAACTTGCAGTAATGTATGAGCTGTCTGTGATAGAAAAAAAATCAGTACCAAACAAACGCTTGCAATGATGCCACCAACACCCAGCTTCATTCAACACAACCATAACAAGCCGATCAGAGTCCAGCCGGTGTGAGCGTACCTGTGCTCAGGGGGTCAGAGAGGGACACTCGAGTGATAGATGCCCTGGGAGAGGAGATTGGGTCCGGGGAAGAGTGGAGAGGAGAGAAGGAAAGTGAAATGGAGGGTTGATTTAGGAATTCTGTGCATCTATACCTGCAGGGGTGAGAACCAGCGCCTGCAGGATATCCGAGAGAGAGATGATGCCCTCGATGCTGGAGTTATCATCCACCACTACCAGCCTGTGCACCTGCAGGACACACACACACACTCAGAGGATGTTTGATATTCATTCACATGTGGGCATGTTCACATGAGGGGAAAAAAAAAAAAAAAAGTATATATATAAAGCCAAAATAACTGAAATGAAAACCATTCCATATTGAACTCTTCTCATTTAATGCAGTTTTTTAATAATTTATTTGCATTGTAGTGAATCTGTGGCATGCTGTTGATTACCACAGAATACATTTGAATCATAAAAAAGGGACAGAAAAAAGCATTTATATAACGCAAGTATAATGGAAGCCAAAGAGGCAAGCATACTGAAGGGTTTAAAAGCAGAAATGTTGGTTAAGTACTTAAAGGAATAGTTCCCCGAAAAATGAAAATTCTGTCATTAATTACTCATCCTCATGTAGTTCCAAACCCGTAAGACATTTGTTCATCTTCAGAACACAAATTAAGATATTTCTGATGAAATCTGAGAGCTCTCTGACCCTCCATAGACAGCAAGGGTCCTTCCACGATCAAGGCACAGAAAGGTAGTAAGGACATCGTTAAAATAGTCCATGTGACATCAGAGGTTACAACTGTCATTTTATAAAGCTACGAGAATACTCTGTGCGCAAAGACCTTGATTGTGGTAGAGCTCTTGCTGTCTATGGAGGGTCAGAGAGCTCTCGGATTTCATCAGAAATATCTTAATTTGTGTTCAGAAGATGAACGGGTTTGGAACGACATGAGGACGAGTAATTAATGACAGAATTTGCATTTATGGGTGAATTATCACGTTAAATCATTTTTCGGTAACATTTTATTTCAAGGACCAATTATCAATATTAATTAGTCACTTATTAGGATGCATATTATTAGCTGTTTATTAGTACTTATACAGCACATATTAAATGCAGGGCTCTAGACTCATTCTTCCCACTGGTCGCACTTGTGTGCAAAACTTTCTCAGTTGGTCGCAAGAGCACATGATTTGGTTGCACTTTTTTGGGGGCTACAACATAGGATTAATCAATGCATGCTGATGAACAGTTTTTCTGTTACCATAGTTTATATGGAAACAAATGTGTTTAACATTCAACCTGTTCTTTTTCATCAGTATTATTTGTGATTTGAATTTTGTGAGCGGGAGTTCCTCCTCTGCTGTGTTATAAGCCGGGCTTCGGACCAATTCACGATCTTGGTGTCATGTTTTGCAAGAAAAGATAATTGTCTGATGTGCATACATCTTTACACCTTACACTTTTTTAGACTAAAACAAATACTTGAAAGACGGATTCATTGTTATTCTTAATTGACAACAATATAACAGTCTGCTACAATGACAAACTAGCTTATATAATATTAACAAAAACGAATAAGATGCATGCTGTGCTTGCATGTCTTTTTTCCAAGAAAACCAAAATGTTCACCTTTTCTAGTTTAAGAAGTGGTCTTTTACTTTCACTTGAAAGCCACTTGTGTTTTTTTTGCCACATGCACCTTTGCGCTCGTGCAGCTGCGGCGGCGAGTATAAACCAGGCTATACACTCGAAGCACTCGCACTCAAAGCACCTCTCTTTATGTGATCAGTGAAATCTGACTCCTGATACAATGTGCCGCGGCTCTGCAGTGCACTGGATGGAGCAAAGCAGACCATACACTCGCACAAATGTGGCCACATCAAATTTGAACTCGCACATTCTCAAAAAATTGTTGCAGTCTAGAGCCCTTAATGGGTTATTCTGCATGACCATATTTTAGATTCCTTAATCCGAACCCATAACTAAACCTAACTACCTTGTGAAGTATTAATAAGTAGCAAATTAGGATCTTATTGAGGCAAAAGTTGTACTTATTAGTTAGATAATAGTGAGAATTTGACCTTAAAACAAAAAGTGTGACCAATTGTTTATTATGAAAAATTAAGTCTAAATTGTCTGTTTCCGGTGGGACTTCTTTTCTAGTGGCTGTGTTATCGATGTAATTTCTGTGGCTGGCATCTGCTCCATGTAAACAGTGTGAATCTCACCTCAGCCTTAACGATCCTGTCCACTATAGTCTCCACGGTCTCATGTCGATAACACTTCATAACGCCCTCGAAGTACTGTGAGCGATGCAGCAGCGCCTGAGTCACGGTGATGTCCAGGTTATTGTAGGTCTTCTCAGCAGCCAGGTTCTACACACACACACACACTAATGAACACAGAGCCACGCTATAGCAACCTTCACACACAGCCAAACATACACAACACAACTAAGCATTTCAATAACTCCTTTTATATCCCAATAATACTGGTCATTTACAATTAATCAATAATAAATGAATAAACATTTGGTGTGAACAACTGCTGGTGTGAACATGGTGACTTTCACATTTAATGTTCTGTCACTTTTGTACTAACAGGCCTTATTAATTACAAGAATGAATTGAGGAAAATTGGAGTTAAAATCAAATTTAATTATATGGATACAAATGGATTGGAAGGGACATGAATTATGAACTATTTACAGGCGTTTCCCATGAATAAGGCCCAACAACTACCAAGTTTGGGGTTAGTATGATTTTTTTTTTTTTTTTTAAAGTGTCGGTAAAGGCATGCTATGTTACGGTTACATACTATGTTACATATAAATGCTGTTGTTTTGAACTTTCCATTCATTAAAGAATACGTAATGCAAAAATGTATCATGGTTTCCACAAAATACATCAAGCAGCACAACTGTTTTCAACATTGATAATAGTGTTTCTTAAGCAGCAAATCAGCATATTAGAGTGATTTTTGAAGGATTGTGTGACGCTGAAGACTGAAGTAAGGAAGTTGAAAATTCAGCTTTGCGTCAAGAATAAATTACATTTTAAAATAGAAAAGTTATTTTAGATTGTAATAATATTTCACAATATTACTGTATTTTTGATCAAATAAAGCAGAAGAGTTTCTTTAAAAAAAAAATCTTACTGACACTAAAATTTTGAAGGGAGGTGTATGTGTACAAATTTCTCCTAGAAAACTCAGGTCATAAGACACAAGCACTCAACGTGCAAAAAATGATTCAATATTTTAGAAGAGAGAGCTAAAAAAAAAAATTCACTGTAGAAATATCCATGACTCGGAACAAATGTGTGGTAACTTTAAGTAGTATAACTTACAATGACATCAAATTTGGAGTAAATGTCCACAACCTTTCCTTTGGGAGGAAAAATATGGAAAGAAAATGAGACATTTGACTAAGCCAGACATGCACAATGAATTTTTGTTTCTAAAAAAGGGCTTGACAGAAGAATAATTCAAGTACATGAACTGATAGGAAAGTTAGCAATGTGTTGTTACCTGTAACATCCACCACCGGCAGGGCAGACACTCTCCTCTCCACAAACATGCCCAGTGCTTTAATAATGGGTGTATCTGGGTGAATGAAGGCGATGTTACTGTACGTGCCAATGCCCAGCTCCTCCAGAGTCTGCCTCATGAAGGCTGGTTTAGGCATCTCACACACCTACAAGACCACACACCATCAGCATGACTCGGGACGATTACTCCTCTTCTGCCACCTTTGACTAGTTTGATCTGTTCACAGCAACTACCATTTATAGACGCATGATAACTGTACGCATAAAATGATCAGTAAGCTAAAAGGAAGTAATATACTCACAAAGAGCTGCAGAAACTTGAGGATCCTCTTGTGTGTGAGGATATACAGAGCGTTTCCTGTGACTGGATCGATCACTGGCAAACGATGGATCTTATTTTTGATGAGCGAGTAAACAGCATCAAATATACTGGGAAAAAACAGCAAAGAGTTACAAGAAACCAAGCATTTCAAAAATGCTCTGCATAGCAGATAACGCCACACAAGTGGCCTTGGTTGAATCATCTGAAATAATTGCTGAATTTGTTAAATTTGAGACAATGTTCCCATTAACCAAAGAGTGGATAAAGCACCATGTAATGAAGAGGATAAACACAATCTACAAAAATATGACCGAATGTCTCACCTTGCATCTGGAGATATGTTGACTAAGGGTTTAAAAGTTTCTTGCAAGTACAGTTCTGTTGGTATAAGCAGAAATCAAAAAAGTCAAAGCCTTTTAAACTTAAAGTTCTGCAATTATTTACTCCCCCTCATGTCTTTCCAAACTTTTACTTTGTTATTTTCTCCATAAAGGACATGGGTGTGCATGAATATACACATTTTGGGGTGCACAAAAATGAGTTCAGTGAGTAATTTAAAATGTATATAAAGGCAAATGAGTGTTAGTGAAAATATTTACCTCTCCAAGTCTCAATTTTATGCTCCTCCAGCTCATATATTTGCACCTGAGGTATATAACAAAAAATATGACTTAAAATTTTACAATGGACAAAGATCCTTCCTCTTAGGTGAACATTCATTTAATTATATGCAATGTCTTCAACAAGCTGAGGAGAAATGCCATGGCAGAACCCTTTTTTTATTATTAAGAATTGGCACTATTGAAGTCATTTGAAGGTAGGCCTAATTTCTGGTCCATCCCCCACGAACCAGCACTGAGCAAAATGACACTGACCAGCAAAACAGGTAGTGTTTGAGTTTCTGTGATGTCTGAAACCTTACCAGTGGCGATTTGTAGTATCTGTGCAAAATGATGATGAAGTCTGTGATGGTTAACATTCCTATAGAGAAAACATATCATTAGAGGAAAACCATGCTGACTCATATCTGGGCTCACAGAGAAACTATGCCTGCAGATTTTGCAGAATATGCATCCAATGTCCTTTATGAATTTGCTGTGTTAATTTAAAAAAATGAACAAGTTCAGTTACCAAAAAGTACTCCAAGCTTATTTAACGCTTTCTTGTAAAATACCAGCACAGAAAATCAGATAAACATCAGCATATTCCATCTATGCCTGCTTATAAATATCTACAATTCAAAACAATCCAGACAGGAAGTAGGCAGCAATGAATTTCAACCAATTTGGTACATGTTGTTGTTAGCTGCTAACCTAAGCATGTCCAATTATGTTACAGGTGAACAAATAATGACCTGAAGCAATGTTTTTATTTGATTACTGATTAAGTTTTTAACAATAATTTCAAGACAGGCGGTTAAATGGACTTGCATTAAACAAGTTAAACATTTTCTGTCTGCCTGACCTAAAAAAACACAACTCCAGTGAAAAGAATGACAGAAATGCGGATGAGAGCATGTGTGAGAGTGTGTGCGCACGTGCATGTGTCACTGCTCACCCACAAAGCTTTGCTTTTTAGTTTCCCACAATGGTGCAGCTCGAACTCCATTAGCAACCAAGGCAAAGAAAGCTTTCTTAACCTAACGGAGAACAAAGGATTGACATTACAATGCTTTTCTTTTGGGTGCCTTTAAAAACACTTCTGGAGGAACTGGTGGTGTGAGCCAAAAATCACAGGAGACACAATGAGCTGGGTGCAAAAAAAAAAAAAAAAAAAAAAAAAAAAAAAAAAAAAAAAAAAAGAAAGAAAGCCCACACCTGCCAATGACAAACGAACTGGGACATTTGGCCTTAAACAATTCTTCCCGGCCATAAAGTTGCATTTTGTATCGATTAAAACAAGTTTAGTCATTATAGCAATGCAATTAATAAGCTGAATCTCTGCATAGCAACAAACAGCACAATTATCAATTGTGACATTTGCAGCAACATACTACTGAACAAACTATTGAAAAGCGATTTTTTTTTTTTTTTACGATTTTATACAGTATGATTGGGAAAGTAGCTTTATAAATAAAAACATTATTTAAACTTTCTTTTAAAGGTTTAATGCAAAGAGTATGCCATATATTAAACATCCTAGATAAACTTGAGGTAGATGACAATGATGTTAGATGATGTCTGTGTTGCTAAAACTTTCTTCAGTAGATTCTGGTTTATTTGAAATGCCCATGTGACTAACATCAGCAAGGGGTTAATTCAGCACATTTTGGACCCATTTGGTCACATCTGGAACATTTCTAACACAAATTCTCTCAATTTTTGACCATCACACCAGTTATCCATTAAAAATTAACTTGCAATTCAATATAAAGGCAGTTCATATAAAGCCCTTTTTTTTTTTTTTCAATTTATGGCTCATAAACCTCATTTTTATATCACAATGAAGACAGGCATAACACTTCCTCGTTTCAGAAACTTTCATTCACAAACAAGTACAATAAGTACATCAGTCTAAGCATGAAATTCCACGATCTTCTGAGCCTTTATTATTTCAAACTGGCCCTCAGCCAGAGGAAAGTCAACAGGTTAATAGGTTATAAGGGAGTGTTACCCCTAAATCTAATAACAGCACATACCTGCACATGATTACTGTTTAACCCTGACAAACCTAGCTTTATGACTGCTTCCCATACACTTCAAAGAGATCCCATCCATTTCAGTCACCAACTAAGATTTATTTACTGATGAAACATTAACCACAATCACTTACACATCATGCGTTTAAGCTACAACTGGGAAGCAAAACTGAAAGACAGCATCTGTGGCTCATACTAAAACTTGTATGGACAGAAAAGCATTCTAGCTTTACATTTTTGCATGGTTCGTAATACACGGTTCAAAATATGCAACTTTATGCATATATGGAATGACCTACACAATATGCAACAATGGTCTAAAACTCAATTCCTGGAGGTCCACAGCTCTTGATTAGCTCCAACCCTAATCAAACACACCTGTTCCAGATAATCAAGGTCTTCAGGATTACCAGAAACTTCCAAGCAGGTGTGCGTTGGAGCTAAACTCTGCAGAGCTGTGGCCCTCCGTGAATTAAGTTTTTGACCACTTGATATACAATAAAGTAAACTGCATGCAATATCGTGTCACACAGTGCAATGTGTTCAACTTGACCATTTCTAGTGTGATGAATGAACTAGATGCAATTACAGCTGTGCTTTTAACATCTCTATTATTTGATCAGACTGTCGAAAGTTACAAAATTGAGATAATCCAACACGATGATGAGTGAAAGACAAATATTGAACGATGTGACAACAATACACCATCCTACTACTGTTTGAAATGTGCATCATGAAATAACTCCTAAATTTCATATACTATTTTTAAAACAGAAAGCAGTATACAGAGTAAACAGATTAGCATGCAGTATGTAGCGAGATACTCTCCCATTCTGAACATAACACAAAACATACCCACACCTTTTCACTTTCTGTTCTTGTGCTAGAACACAGAAAACATTTAAGACGTACCTGTAATGTAGTGTCAAAGACCACTAGTTTGGAGCTGGTGGGGATGAGGTCATAGCACTTGTGGGATTTCATAAAGCGCATGTAAATGTCACTGTCTGGCTCTTCAGCAGCTGAAAACAGAAGAAATCACCAGAATCATTAGCACTAGAATCTCTTAAAAATGTGACATATGTTTTGCATAAATCTTTAAAATCAATTCAATTTTTAATACAATATAAAATGCAATTATGTTATGAAATACACCCATTAGACTCATAAAACCAAATAAAAATACTACATACAACAAAGCTATATTTAAAAACAGGCTGAAAATTAAACTTAGCCATAGACCATAAACTTGCAAAGAGCATGTGAAATAAAATAAGCAAGCAATGCAAAACATAAATATAACCATTTACCTTCATTATCAAGTTCAAGTTTTTCCAGCATGCCTTCAGCAAGTACGCAGCTCTAAAACACAAAGACACGCGCTGATGATTTCATCAACAATCACTTATTTCAAGTTACACCCGATTAGATCCTATGGAGTGGTAGCGCCCATTTAAAAATCTGCTTATCTTCAAACAAGCAGTCTGGTCACCACATAGAAAGCAGAGTGATACTAAACTTGTAATGTTCTCCAAGCACAGCTTTCACTAACGGATTCATTAAGCGCAGTGTTGAAATATTAATAGACGGACACCCCCGCAAAGGTGAGAGTGGAACATCCCAATTTGTCTGCTTCACGTCTGTTTTCTGAGCGCGCAGGTAGAGTAACCTACTTCAGTTGGAGCGTGTAATGTCAACACTGCAGGGTCTGAAGGGATAACTTGGCTCTAGTTATATCTCTGTCGCTCTCTGCTGGACGACGACGAAACGAAAGCGAAATGAGAGTTGACTGATCATGCATAAATCACCCGCCAAGGCTTTGTCTCTCAAACCTAGCGAGCGGCCTATAGTCAGCATGTTAAACATCACGAGCGCCTAAAAACTAATACATAAATAGCGTAGGCTACTCAAAGTAGCGTGGTTTCATCAAAAAACGGACACTTAAAGTCCTGTGGAAAATCTCTTAGGACAAGTGCATTTAATTTGTCCAACAGTGTGTTTGATAGGTGGAAATTATATTTCAAACATTATGTTTTAAATAAAATAGCTGACTTATTTGTCTTGCTAAAGGTAATTTCATACATCGCTAGCATTTTATATAACCTACTTAAGCACCCAGGTGAAAAACAAGTGTACTTCCATAATGTATTTAAAGTGCTGTATTTTCGCGCACTAATTTTGTACTAATTTTGCACTAATTAAGATAAACTTAAGATCATCTAAGTGTACTCAGCTGTGCTATTCTGAGACACCATGGATATGAACTAAAATGCACTTTTAACATACTATCTCTGCATTTAAAAAATTATTTAGTTAGTAGCACACTTGAACCCATCTTTCATACACTCAAGTGGTAACTAAATACATTTTTTAAATGCAGAGATAGTATGTTAAAAGTGCATTTTAGTTCATATGCATGGTGTCTCAAAAATAGCACAGTTGAGTACATTTGATGATCTTAAGTTTATCATAAGAAGTACTAAAGAATCATTTTTAGTATATTAAGTACAAAATTAGTGTGTGAATATAGAGCACTTTTTATGTACATTATGGAAGTGTACTTGTTTTTCACCTGGGTAAGTACACTAACTTTTGATCAATCTCTTTTAGGGGGAAATTGCAAATGAAACGGCAACTGGCCTGGGGGTGTCATAATTGGTTTAAAAATAAAATCATTGCGTATAAATAATTTACAATAAGTAAATAGTTGCTGTGTATTCACAGCTTGTTTAGGTTATAGATTTTAAAATATAAATTTAATACTTGATAGATCAGCACATTTTAAGATTGCAATTGGGTCTGCAATAGGTGTAAACAGTATAACGCACACATAAAATGCACCTGAAATGTAGGAAAAATAAAATCAAGTTATTGATTTATATATATTTTAATGTTTGTGTAAAAATGTTATAGTTATTAGGACTATATATCCCTCAGCTGCAACATTAGGCTACACATAGCTGTAAAATGTAAACTTTCCATAATAAATACTTTGCAGTGGACTTCTATAAAACACTGTCCAGTGTCCAGCACATACTGCACAAGAAAAAGCATTTGCTCAACAATTTGTTGTCACTGAAAAACTCTATGTTAGGTGTAGAAACTGAACAAGCACTTTTGTCTTTTAATAAATGTGCCATCGGTCCATTGAAGGTTCCACTCGAGTTGTAAAAATGACTGCTTCACAATGGGACAAGAGTATACTATAGTAAATCCCAGAAGGAGCATGTGAAGTCGTTCACTCACCTGGCGTGAGGTAGAGTTAAAGGTGTACGAGGCGATGGGGGGTTTGGTGGTGGAGGAGCTCAGGCTGAAGCGCTGGCCTGTGTCAGGGGGAGACGAGAGAGAGCGGGAGCGTCGTTCCTCCATCCGCTCCACAGGACTGGGGGTCTCCACAGAAAACACCGGTGGAACGGGACTCTGTGTCGGGGTGGTGGGGGGAGTGGAAAGCCCAGAGCCTGTGAGACACATCGGTACAGAAGACAATGAAGTACTGAATTTGTAAAGTTGATTTAGTTCAGTAGAATCATAATTCTGATGGGAATTTAGGAGAGCTTATTTTGTGAAAATCTAAATTTGTAGCATTACAGGAACGATTGACAGAAAAAAAAGACAAAATAGAGATATCTATATCTTATTTATCTTCTGCTAGCTTTCCTACCTCAGCTTGGTCTCAGTGAGAGATGCTAAATTGTGACCCTGGACCACAAAACCAGTCTTGAGTATCAATTTTTCTAAATTGAGATTTATACATCATCTGAAAGCTGAATAAATAATCTTTCCATTGATGTGTGGTTTGTTAGGATCGGACAATATTCAACTATTTGAAAATCTGGAATCTGAGGGTGCAAAAAAATCTAAATATTGAGAAAATCGCCTTTAAAGTTGTCCAAATGAATTCTTAGCAATGCATATTACTAATCAAAAACGACGTTTTGATATATTTACAGTAGTAAATTTACCAAATATCTTCATGGAACATGATCTTTACTTAATATACTAATGATTTTTGGCATAAAAGAAAAATCTATAATTTTGACCCATACAGTGTATTTTTGGCTATTGCTACAAATATACCCCAGCGACTTAAGACTGGTTTTGTGGTCCAGGGTCACAATTCTACCAGGATTGGTCAAATAATCGTGGCAAAGCAGAAAACAGCTGCATTGACAAACAACTGGCTGTCAATCAAGACATTAATAATAAGAGAATAGTGTACCTCTGAATAAGTTAACAGGAAGCACGTTCCTCTGCTCTGTCACAAAATAAAAATAAATAAATAAATAAAATAAATACTAATAAATCACAAGACCCTGACTTTAAAAATAAAAAATAGAGATTTTAATTCTTCACACTTATCTGTTTTTTTCCCTTCAGATACCAGATTTAATTTTTATGTTTATAAAAGAAGTCGCTTATGCTCACCAATGCTGCATTTGTTTGATCAAAAAGTAAAAACAGCAATATTAAAAGTAAAATGATACAGTAAAAGCAATTATATGGTGAAATATTATGCAATTTAAAATTTATTCTTAAAAAGAAAATATGTATACTTCATATATTTTCCATTTTGCAATTTATGTGATGCAAAGCTGAATTATCAGCAGCTATTACTGCAGTCTTTAATGTCATTCTTCAGAAATCATTCTAATATTCTGATTTAATATTGATATATAGTGACAGTAAAAGTAAAATCATATAATGATAGAAAAAAGAATAGCAAAATAATAGTATTTATTTGAAATAGAAATCTTGTGTAACACTAGACAAGTCTTTACTGTCACATTTGAGCAATTTAATGTGTCCTTGCTGAATAAAAGTATTAAATTCTTCCTGAGCCAAGACTTTGGGATATTATTGTATAATGGAAAAAAACCCAAAATTGTGGTTGCAGCATGTCAATGCACAAAGTGAAGCTTATCCTTCTATACAAGCAAATTCAAAATTAAGTAAAATTATTCAGTACAAATATATTCATTATTTGGGCTTTAAAGTTGTTCTATTTGAAGTAGGAATACCATTCCATCTACCAATGTGATTTTCATGAGTGGAATTTGTGGCGTGCCAACAGTCCTGTTCCGGTAACCTTGCAGAAGTTAAAGGGTTTATTGATGTTTATTTTAGTTCCAAGGGGAAAGTGTCTTAATGTAAGTGCAAGTCTATATTATTTTCTGTCCAAAAATTATGCACAATTTTACACAAATGTGATTAACAGAGCTTAACTAGTATTTAATGCAGAGATTCCTTTGATTCAGTTTTACTGTTGAGTTAATCACTCCTGTTTAGAGCTGGATTCATCAGAGACACCACAGCAAACAGATGTGTCTCATATGACAGCCCTCACATAACCCCTTATGTACTGCATGACACAACATATGGACTGATATATTACTGCGTGATCAAAAGCACATATGCTCTGAGGAATCTAAATCTGAAGCTAGAATATCAGTACATTCATTCAGCAGAGGGTTGAAGCAGCTGGACATATTCAGGTCAGGGCCTTACTCATGTATCTCTGCTATCGAGGCATGTCACTATGCTTGATCTACGGATGTTTCACAGTTGAAACCTTCTGTGTTGGACTGACAAATGTGTATGGCATGGTCTGGGCTGCAAATAACATTGGAAAGTGATTCAGAAGATGGCAGTCCATCATTAGGTTATGAGACAATATTGTTTCATTTATGAAAAGCGCTGTTGTAATCAATTAGTTTTCTGTAGAGATGAGCCCTGGCAAGCCTCCTTGTTCTCTGGGAAGGGAAGTGTCCATTTGAGGCTGGGGTCAGGCTGGCATCAATTAATGCTGGCTTCCCACTAGTTAATTTTCAGCTGTTCGTCATTCATTAGCCCCATTTACATAGTCATTCAAGAATCAGATTGAGTCAGTGCGCACAGTCACACCTCTCAGCGGGTGGGCATTAACAGCCCCAGCTGGGTCGACACACCAAAAACATCCAACTTGCCTTGATATTATCATTCATTCAGTGGGACAGACTCTCGTGGTCTTGGCAGCCAGTGACCAATAAGCGGAGAGAGGTCAGACTGAGTCATGTAATTTGTTACCCCTCTTCCAGGCTTAATTATTGAGTGTGATGCACATATTGACATACTGACTTCCGTAGGAGGTTTGACACTAAAATCGAATTATAAAGAGACAGTTCACCCAATAATATAAATTTTATTATCATTTATGTACCTTTGTGTTATTCCAAACCTTCTGTAGAACACAACAGAAGATACTGTATTTCGAAAAATGTCTCAACGGTATTTCAGACTTGAAATAATTAAGTCTAGCATTGCTCATCCTCGCATTATATAATCGCACAGTACTATCAAGTCTTTCCGGGACTTTTCAGACTGTAAGTTTAAGACGTGCCGTGTTTCCATGAATTTTCCAATGCATGTGAATATACGCATCTAGCTATAATATTTAAACACTGCATCATTTCACATTGTACAAATTTGGCACCCCAATGTGGGGTGACGCCACTGACCTTCACCGTTTCTGAGAAACTGCTTCTGCCCTCAGCCTCTCTCTGTGTTGAGAATTAGGTAAAGGTGCATTCACATTTACTGATGTATCAGCAAACTTTTGAAGTTGAGTCATTTCAATAGGAATCCATGCGATTTTCGTATAGGGTTCAAGTTTGTCACACTAAATGCCAAAGTAGATTTAGGTTTTTACGCATATGCAATGGTCTGCATACAGTGCGTGTGATGCAAATTTATCACCAGAATAGTATGTGCGTAAGGGGTGGGCGATATCTTATCGTTTGCGATATACCAGTAAAAATTCTCCCTACGATAAGAATTAGTCTTCCCGCGATATAACAATAAAATCTAGTTGTTGACATATTTCTGTGTGCGACAGTGTGGAGCGACATGGTGGAAGGCGGACGTGAAATTGAGAAGTTGGTCGCTTTTACAATCTGGAACTGGTTTGGTCAGGGCTGTACTGTACAGTGTGACAAAAAAAAAATATATATATATAAAAAATATCTGTCTGAGCCTTGAATAAATGTACTACAGTAGCACGTGTGCAATAGAGTTTTGCATGTGTATGAGCCTGTTTACAAACCTGTTGTCCAACAAAGATATCATTTATTGACATGATTTTCTCTCCAAATTAACTTAACATAGTTGAGTGTTTGAAATAACTTCTTTTTGTGACCAGACGTGGTTTTATATTACAGAATGATAGCATTATATACAGTGATAAAGGCTGTGCCGATTAGCATTGCATTATAAATATAATTTCCTTATAAAAACACCCAAGATTGCTCGATAAACCATATATTTTGTGCAATCGTATGTTTATCGTTTGTTTATTGTCTTCAAGTTTCATCAGTTAAAATTTCTCTTATCTCCGTTGTGCATTTTATTCAGCGATAACTAGATACCTTTGTCTATATTAGGGATTTCCTGGAGTGTCAGTAGTATTACTTCTGCTATGGATATGTGGAGTTTATGCACAAAAACGCCCTCCTGCTTCCAGTATGAATTAGACAGTCATTACATTACCTGTGTACTCAGCAATGCTTACAAAACCCTATTTTGGGTAAAAATAGTAAAGATAATTATTTTCTCTAAAGAAACCGGATTCCTTGAATTATCGTCATCGCAATAAATACCAGAAATACTGTGAAATATTTTTAAGCCCATATTGCCCAGCACTAATGTGCATACTGTATAACTTGGTTTTGCACTAATCAGTTGTTCCACAAGGTGGCAACACTGGCCCGGGCCATTGTTTCACAGTAGAAACCAAAACTAAAGAGACGGAACAACAGCAACAGCAAAATACAGGACAACAACAACAGACGCCGTTTTGACAAGCGCTTGTGTGAGGGCGATATGAGAGAACCGCAACAAGATTAAAAGAGTACAAAGACTTTTTTTTAATCAGTCATAACTTCTGGTGAAAAACAGCGCAGACACTGGACTAAGATGACGCTTTCTAGAGCATGTGTCGACCGCCTGCATTTGCGCATTCTATCAAATGGAGAATACTTTGAAAGGCTGCGTGTTCGACTGTACGCATAAGCATTAAAACCTGAAGTACACTGTGAAAAAAAAGAAAAAAAGCTGAGCAAACTTAAAAGTTTAAGGCAACCAGCTTCAGCAGATTTTTCAGTTCTCTCAACTTATTTTTGTAGGAGATTTTTGAGTTCTCTCAACTTTTTGTTGTATAAACTTAAAACAACAAGTTGAGAAAACTCAAAAATCTGCTGAAGCTGGTTGCCTTAAACTGTTTAAGTTTGCTCAATTTTTTTTTACAGTGTATACTTTTGACTTAATTCATCACGTTGACCAACAGAAAGCTGCTTGGTTTGAACTTCTTGACTTCTGTGTGAGCTGTTCTTCATACATATTGACAATAGACAATGGACGTTTTTACCTGTGAAATTTGACTAATGTGTCCAACACCTTAGGTTTCCTTCATAACATGGCCTGTGTCCCTTCATGAATATGCTACAAGATTTCTCTGTCACCCCTTGATTTATGTCAGTAGATGCGAGGAGCTCATAAGTACATTTACCGTAAAACTGATGCCATGTTAGTAGCAATGCATGCTGAAGGATGCTTGTTGGATGAAGGTACAGCACAGTAACTCGCGTATATAGGTTTCTATTAAGCTTGGACCAAAAATACACTTCTCCTATAAAGTATACGTAGGTAATAATCATTAAAGGCCAATATGTGTGCACGAGAACATGAGTTTGGGATCCTAACTATCTCCTGACATTTAACCAGATTTAACCAGCTGGCTTAGACCTGTTTGGTGTGTTGCTGCGTTAGCTTCTTATTTTAGCCTTGCCACTGCTACACATTCCACAAGGGCAGATAACACTCACTCACAGCACAGGGTCAGGCCTCCAGAGTGTATGCTTGGACTCAGACCAGTTTGACTCCATTCCATGGCAATGTTAGTGAAATGTTTAAGTGAGGGATTTTGGTTTTACACTATTTGATGGCACCATTTATCGTGAGACCTAAAGGATGAACGCATGTGTTAATTCAGTTCAATTTTAATGATGCAGTGATATAGTATGTCAGAAGGATGACCCATTTGAAGAAATAAATGCCAACTAATCTAATTGTGTGCTTGCTGGTTTACATTATATTTTTATCCTTGTCAGTTATTTGAGTAACTGTTATTCGACAAATGAGATTGTTCATATCAACACCACCCAGCATGATATTCCACAGCGCATCCTAATAGCTTAACCATATTAACCAGATTGAGCAAGAAGACTATTGAGTAACATGCTTCCAACAGCTGGAACTTGAGAAACGGAGGCTTGCTTCAGTGGCTCTTATTCAGTCAGTCAGGAAACGTACTGTCCCTGAAAAATCACCTGTCAGTCACAGATCTAATCCTAACCTTTATCCTAAGCCTGAACATAAATGTGAATCAAATTTTGGATTCAGCTGACAGAGTAGTGAGGCAACCTGAGCTTGTTTGATTTGCGTCAGGAACACTATTTCATGTGACACACAGCGAAGCCCCTCAGGACACCACTGCGACTCTAATACAACACTCCAGTCAGGCTGACATAATGTGACCCATCATATGATTCAGTGCATGTGTGCGTGCATCCAGACACAGAAGATCCAAACAAACTAATACAATGAGACAAAGTAAGTAAGGTATAAGGCAAGTTGTTAAAAGGTGCAGTTGTTCTTTAAAGTTGGAGTGTGTCATCTCTGTGCTACTATCTGCACCATATAATTTTGCAGAAATATTGGCTTTCAAACAGATTTCCTAAACAATCCCTATGTCTGCCATTGGTCAGCCAACAGATAGTCCCGCCCCAAACTTATGCCATTGGTTGAGCCAATATTGCTTTGCTGGACTGGTCGGGACACCCAAACAAGCAGGATAATATTTTGATACTGCCATAGCATTTAAAATTTTAGGGGAAATATACAGATTTTAAAAGGTGGAGTTTATCATTTCTGCACTATACTAGCAGCACCATACAGTTTTGCAAAAATACTGAATTTCAAACAGATTTCCCAAACGATCCCTCTGTCTGCCATTGGTCAGCCAACAGACAGGCCCGCCCCAAAAAGTACACCATTGGTTGAGCCAATGTTGCTATGTTGGGCTGGTCGAGACACCCAAACATGCAGGATAATATTTTGATAGCACCATAATGTTTATACTTTTAGGGGAAATCAACATCTGCACAGATTACTTGGTTGTCTCTGCATATTATGACGCTGCAGGTGAAAGTATTTTAACATCAAAAAATTTGAATGAATGATTGATCCAGTTCAAACAATGTGTATCATGCAACACATACATGTACTGTACATACCTAATAGACTATATGATGAACAAGTAGTCAATGCCTGGCTCATAATAGCACAAGGCAGACTGGAACATTCCACCACCAGACAGATACTGTAATCAATACTGTTATGTCTAGCTGAAGGCTATATAGAGAAATATCCTGATTAGTACCGTACCAGACAAACATGCCGACTCTGACTGCCGTCTCCCTGAAAGCAGCTCCTCGTCATGTCGCCTCTTGGTCCGACGCAAACTACCAAACCTCTTCATGGGAACCAGCAGGCCTCACGTCCAGCCTGAAGATCAACCATACCCTCCCGACTAAAGCGAGGATACACGACACAGAGATCCTGTTTGGATAACAGAGAACTCAAGTGAAGCCAAAGCAAATGTCCAGGATTCCAGAAGAGGTTCTCGTTCTCAGTGAAGCCAGTGATGATGGATAGCTGTACCTTCAGAAGTGTCTCCTACAGATATTTATGATAGTCTCTGTTGTTCACAGATGCCACCTGTCCCAGCAGTCCACTTGGATTCTTTTAGTACCCGCTGTAGAAATGAAATCCTGGCATTGGCTGTATTCCAGTGCTATTGATCCTCTATGTTCCTGTCTCCACGAAACGCACAATGCAGTCCGCCACTATGCTCACACCGTGTCAGTTGAGCAGACCCTGCTGATGAAAGGCAGACTTGCTTATGGCCCCCAGTGCCGCAGATTGTCTTAGAAGTGATGCCACTCTTCACTTATCTATCTGCACTCTCTCTCTCTTTTCTCGCCTTCTCTCTTCTCCTCCCTCTCTCTGTTTGTGGAGACCAGCATGCAGCCCTGCCCTCTCTGCAGGAAATTGTCAGGTGCAGCTGTGTGTCTCTTTAAAATAGCATACATGGCAGGAAGCTGTAAAAGGAGACCAGGCAACACAAGCCAGCAACGCTATTGGGTCAGTCCTTCACACGGCTTGCTCTTTTTGCTTGACCTCTGAATTTACATATAGACAGTTCATTTCTTTTACCCCTGCTACTCTTATTTTACCCATTTGGTCTTTGTGTCAACCTTTCTTCTGATATTCCAGGTCTTTTAGTTATGCCATTTTACTTTCCCTTGGTTGTAATTCTTAAATTTAATTACTACAATAAACATTAAATTATTAATGGTGTTTGCTAAGCCTGTTGTTATTATTATAATAATTATTACACATCCATCCATTGACCAAACTGCATGTCCTGTAAGGTTGCAGAGATGCTGGAGCCTATTTTGTATAAGCTCTTTGTGAGATCTCACCTGGTAAAAAGTACCACCATATGTACACCAGGGGTGCGCAGTCCATTTGAGATAATTAGTTTGGGGAATGGCTAAATGTTCAATATTTCCATTATCATAAATTCCCTTACATAATAAAATGTTGGAATACATGTGTAACTGACTGCAAATTATTTCTTTGCCATACTATGGTATTTTCCGCTTTATTGCTATGAATCGTCATTACTGTTGCACGTTCTTATTGGTTTGTTGGCATGTGAGTGATTTCATGTGCAAAAAAAACTGACTGAAAATCGCTTGCCTAAGTGGAAAAATATGCTGTTGCTGCCAGATCTTGATTACCGAAAATCTCATTTGCACAACTAACTCAACCAAACCAAATGAAAAATAAGCAGTAACTGCATATTTTCATGTTTTCTCAAGCAAAACATATCTTCTTAAAAAAAATTTGGCATAGAAAAAGTATGTTGAATGTACATGTTCTTTGGCAACATGCTTGAGTAATCTAATCAAAGTGAACATTTCTGAGGATTTATATATGTGTGTGACGCATGTGGGAAAGCACTGCTGTAAATGACTATTCCTGGCAACAGATCTACTTGTAATTAGACCTCTGCCATGGTATTTCTTATTTGTCATCTCTCTTAAATTAATCAATTAGATAGCATAGATAACCCAGTTAAATAACAAAGCAGGACTAAATGTATACTTTTCTTTTGGTCCAGATCAAAAGAACTAAGAGAACCAAACTACAGGTGTGAACACGCCCTTAGAATCTGGATTCAATCTGAAAATGACCTGTTTGTGATTTCAATCCTATAGTGTCACTTCTGCAGTTTGAAATCCCATCTCCTCCTGATTGTTCAGAACTGCCTTCTCTTCAAGGGCAGACAATAATACAGAAACTTTCCAGCAGTGCCGATGCCGAGAGCTCTGTGTCCCTCTGGTGTCTGATTCCTGGTGTTTACACCTGGCCTCAGACTGCATCAATCCCATCCAAAGAGAATAAAAGCCTTCTATATATGTTCAGAGTGAAACTTAACTGAAGATTCAGTGGGCAAACAAAACAGACCATATTTATTCCATGGGATCAGTGTCTGTCTTACAATATACAACACAACTGTGTGTAATCAAAGCCGCAATGTTCTTTTACACATAATAGGTGATGCACACCAAATGTTATGCAGTTTCTATAGAAATATCTAGAGTTTTCCAAGTACTTTGAAGTATAAATAATCTTCTTACCCTTCTAAGTGGTATATATGATATAAGATGATTGTTTGACTCACAGTGCCTCCTGGTGGGAAGTGAAGGAGATCGCTGAAACACGTTTGAGGATCAACCTCTAAAGTGAGTGCAGGTCAGAATGAATTTCTCCACTATAGTATAAAATGTATGATTAAACAGAAGTGGAGCAAGTCAAACAGATGATATAAAGTGGGATTAGGTTATCTCAGTGCATGCAGCAGCTCAGGTTTCATATTATTCAAATAAAGTGCACAATGACACATTATAAAGCCTCAATATGCCACCACAATGATGTCCATGAAAAGAGCTCTTTGAAATGAACTCTTTGCAATTTAATTGCTCTTAAGCTTTTTGTCAATGAAGGAGGCCACCTCCTGTGACCTTTTGGCAAATTGAGGCAAAGGAAACAGACTTCGGAAGAGACCTGTTATTGGAGAACAATCTGGAAACGTGGCCAGAAATGTTTAGGTGCATTCGTTTTGGTTCAGTATGGCACTCAGTCTTCCCACTGCCGTCTCTAACGCTGGATGGATTTCTGGAATATTCTTCTCACTACTGACACAAACAAACCTCTTCATACTATTAGGGTAGAATGACTCACTGCTCATTTTTGAGGGTGTACTGTGTACACTATTAACCACCACATTTCTTAAAGGGGTCCTATTATGCTTTTTCACTTGTGTAGTGTGAATGTTTGGGCATAAAAAGATCTGCAAAGTTACAAATCTAAGTCCACTCCAAAGGGAGATATTTCGTTTAAAAAAAAATCCCTTTTCAAGAACTACAACGAACGGCTCGTTTGGACTACAAAGTTGTTTTCCTGTATTTGTGACATCACAAAGTGATCTATCAGAATATCATTAAAATAAGTCCCGCCTACAGAAATTCGAGTGGTTGGCGGGTGGAGAGAACGCTTGGTTGAGCACTGCACGTTTCAAAATCAAAACACGGCGCGGGTGTTTTTATATCACTGTATTTCTGAAGGAAACCGACCGTTTTCAGAAAATTTTGGATGTCATTTTAATTTCATCTGGCATGTAATGTCTGATAAAGCAGCGTTTGTGAGCGAGCTCTGCTTTGTCTACAGCGTTACCGGGGAAACCTTGCTCTCTACTCCAACAGCACCTCCGCTAACTAATCGAGCCTTTTGCGCCAGGCTGGGAAGAAAGGTGTTGTAATAATGTAAATTATGCAAAAAATTTTTGAACCGCCAAGCATGAGAGCATGTCCTAGTACACCCCCAAAACAAAATCGAGATTTTATAAAAGAGCATAATAGGACCCCTTTAAGACAATACAAAGATTTGTATGCCTTGAACACTTTTCAGTTAGAAATTAAAGTTGTAATTTATAGACAAGTGTTTCTACCAAGATCAAATGCTCGCAGTGATTTTGTGAGCTATTGCCATGAAAATATCACATTTATATACTACTATATATGTGTCAAATACGAAAAGGGGTTTTCAAGCATTTTTCCCTGTACATCAGAATGTCCTGTTTAATATTATTTTTTTCTAAGCAAAAATAATGACGATCATACATATTTACCAAAAAAAAAAAAAAAGTAATTTATTCTAAAATGTATCTTGTCAGGAATTAGAACCAGAATCATTACATGACATTAAAAGACTCTATTTAAAGATCACAGCGCAGCCCTCAAAAAACTAATTTTACTAATTCAAAAAAACTTTACTAATTTTTGCCGCTATCCTTCAAAGGCTTGACTCATTTGTCAGCAATAATCATTTAAAATATAATAAAATTTAGTATGATCACTTCCTTTTTTATATATTTTAATAACTACAAGTCAGAATAAGTATGTTTTATTTTTACATAAACATATCTGTTATGCTGAATGGCGATGGAACATTATTTCATCCATACTTTGACATTTTATTTAAAGTAGACACTTTCCTTGCGTATAATATGCTTTCTGGGCATATAAAATCACTTATGCAAATGTAATTTGATGTGGAAACCAAAATGGGATGTCTTGTCCTTGATTATACAGCATGTTATCATTAATAAACTGAAAATGCTAAGATCTGATATTGTAAAGTAATATCAAAGCTTTTAAATTCTGCTACTGGAAGAGAAAGCTATCATTAAAAAAGCAGTCCAGTTATTTTTCTTCATTATTAGAGCAGTGGAGGGATTCTCAAACTAAAACGGAGATTTGTCAGTCTTTGTCTCACAAATACATGGGTATCTAATTAAATAAAAGTAAAACAGACCTATTATTCATAGATATTGTGTGAGCCCAGTTTGAGACCCAGACACAATGACACATCAAAAGATCATTGAGAAAATGTGCAGTATTCATTGACTGTCAGCAGATTTTGGAACTGACAAGGAAAACTGAGCACTTGTGTTAATCAGCTGGGTGCTGAGAAGGTGCTGTGTTTAACTGCCAAGCTTTTGATTCGTTGACTCTTGACATACCGAACCTGCAATTCTCTGTGCAAGTACAAAATGAGTGTACAAATGTCTCCTTATGAAAAACCACTTTCTGATTTAAAGTCACTTTGGATAAAAGTGTTTGCGGAATTAAAAATGTAAGTTACATAAAGCTGCAAGATATTCAAAGTGACAGTACACCAAACCATGAAAATCCTGTCATTATTTACTCACCCTCATCCTGCACCAACCTGTTTGACTTTCTTTCTTCTGCTGAACAAAAGATATTTTGAACAACACTGGGGAAAACATTGGCCCCTATTATTTTCCATTTTATCGACAAAAAGCATCTTGTTCAAAATATCTTCTTTTATGTTCCACAGAAGAAAGAAAGTCATACAAGTTTGCTAAGACATGAGGGTGAGTAAATAATGACAGGATCTTCAGTTTTGGCAACAGTTTACACTTTAAAGTGGTGTAAAAAAACAAATCCTGTCACTGACAACCTGAACTTTGCAATAAGCTAATGAAGAATGAAATATAACAATAACATTTTTATGATGCTGTATTTACAGTACAGCTAGCTCTCCTGCATATTTCTTAATTTTATGAAACAGAAACACAATAAATCTGTGACTATCTAAAAATGTATGATATGTTATGGTACAAACTAAATGAAACGGCTTTTACATGAGGATGATTTAGGAGTTGTTTCATTACGATATTGATAACTTGATTCTTACTCTTGCATAAAATCAGCAAATGAGCCTGCGATTGACCTGTAAATCCTGTAACAAGCCCTCACTCAAGTCATTTCCAGGCCACTACTTGACTCTGACTGAAGAAACACTGATGTGGGCTCAAGTCTGTCTCCCATTATCTTTGAAACTGCTTAATGGCCACATTAGATCTGCACAATTTGGCCTAATAGCATGTGCTCTAATGGGTTTAGTCATTAGAAAATCAAAGGTTGAAAAACTCAAATCATGATCTTACCACATCCTGTTCTGATGTTTTGAAAGTGAGTCAACAGGAAGTCAAACTCTGTGCTACCCCGATCAGCTTCCCCAAAACCATTATAACAAAAGGGAAGATACATGTACAAAACATATCTGCAATCAGTATACAGAGAAAACTGACTAGCTAAGAAGGTCGCTGAATTAATTCTCACCATGCTGCTATTGTTTGTTTTATATTAAGCCGTGTTTTAATCGACAGCATGCTTTGATGAAACTGGGATCAAAATACTTTATATAGTACTTCAAGTCCTCATAAAACAGGTCATAATGTGATATGTTTCATGAGGGTAGAAAAAACAGAAATAAAATAGATAATCATTTTTATTTATAAAATTGATAGTTCAGGTCCTAGATGCTTATTGGTAACATCTTGCCATGTTAAAATAAAAAAAAAAAACAGCTGAGACACAAAACACAGTCATTTTAATTAATATTTATATATGTATAAATGTAATAATTCATTATGTATAGCATATATTATATTACATTTTGGCTCAGAATCAGCTAATTTCATTAGCTAAATAACAGAGTAACCTAAAAACAGGGCCAGGACACTATACTTCAATAACCACTCCATTAATCACCAAGCTTGAAATATGCAGTATATTCTGTTGAATGGAAAAGAACATGGGATGAAACCAACTGAAAATATTAAATGAACAGACTTGTGTCTCACCTTTTCTAGATTTGGAGAAGAGCTTGATGGTGGCAGGGGCTGAGCTGGACGAGGAGCGGAAGATACCACTGAAACTGAGACGGCGGGGAGATTTGGGAGGTGAGTCCTGGTGAGATGATAGCGGATGTGGGAAGATGGTTTTAGGAGTGCCTGGACTGATCCTGGGACATACGGGGGCTGACGATGGGGTACAGGGTTGACTGGCAGGAGGCTTCAAACATGGGCTAGCTGACTCACTTCTGTCACCCTGAGAGAAAACAGTAAAGATATGTTTTAGACTCGTAGATCTACTTTCATTTCTGCTGATGTTAGATCATTTGCCAAATTCTGTGACCATACAATAAGAATAGGAACTGCTTTTTTGTAATAAACTGGTTTCTGAGCCATTTGTAAATTAATATAAGCAACTGACCGTTAAAACGTCACCGAGCAATCCTGAACACAGCATGATTTTCTCTTCATGTGCTTATTAAAAGTTACAAATTGAAAGTATATTATTCTTACATGGGCTACAATGCGACATTGCAACAAAATCTTTTCTCTGCCATATTTTGGGATAACAAAATTCTGTTTTAAGTTGTTGATTGTATATATGTATATGTATATATATATATATATATATATATATATATATATATAAACAATATATTTTATGTTTATTGCAAAATATGCATATATATTCAAATAATTAAGCATTTTGAAAGCGTGGGGAGACCGTCTCAATTAATTATATGCTGTGCCTCATGGGAGTGGGCGGAGCTCTGCACTCGTTTGGCAGAGTTTTCTCGCTGTTCACTTGATTGGTGGAATTTTCTATACAGCATCAATGTAGTAGTATATTTTTATTTAACACTATGTCAGCATCTTACGCTATTTTCATGGCAAAAACAATTTAAAAAAATACAAGTATAACAAATACAATAAAAACCAGCAAACAAACAAACACAAGTTTACAGCATTAATGTAGCTTTTCACAAGAGATTCTGCTGTTAAACACGTATTTAAAACAAGTGTTAAAAATGCAAACTGATGACTTCAACAAAAGCATATACCATCGATTAACAACCTCAGAGCCCTATACAGAAAATGAATGGTATTTTTGCTTCCGGAACATTCTGGGATGTTCTAAAAAGCTTGTCTGACTGAGCAACAGTAACTGAGAGTGTGAAGCATAACAGTGGGCAAAATATACAGGAAATTACATTAACACAGTCAGCACAGTCACAGTCATTTGTATAAAACTCAGCATGATATCTCCCGATACATCAGCCTTATCTGGCTATTCATTTTGAAGTTCAAGATTTTTGAGTCAGGGAGAATCAGCCTTGCAATGTCAGAAAAAAAGAAGCAAGAATGAAGTACTTCAGTGTATTGCTGTGATAACAGAGTGAAACAGGATGAGAATGTTACTACATCAGCATACTACTTGAAAAAGCGAGACAAAGCCAAAACATTGCACAACACATACTGATAGAGAAATATTTTCAACAAGCATTAAGAGGAGATGAACTTATCAACTGTGAAATTACCTCAAGGCTTATAAACACTGACCTCAGTGCAATCCTGTAATGTTTTGTAGTGAAACAACCCGTTATTAACTATATATCAAATTATTAACTATACTTTGGTAACTTTATTTCACAAATATTGTTAGTTCTTTTACACAGTTCAGTTAAGACTGTTTGACAGTCTTAACTGAAAATGCGTTTAGTGTGGCTGATCTTAGTAGCTACACAAGGCCACACCTGAGAGCAAGCTATGTTTTCTCATACTTCATTGCACAATGGACAGTTTTAAGTGAAACAGGCAGTAAGCCTAGTGCCCTAAAAGTTAGTATTTCAAAGCACTGACCTTCAGCTCTTTGGCAAACACTTAGATTGTTTATTTGTTAATGTGCCCATTCACTAGGCTGCTGTTGCTTCATAGGCTGTTTTCATTGGCTCAGCTTTATCTGGCTTTCATTACAAGAGGAAAGGTAGGCGTCGCCTTCCAGCTTAGCTCTGAGTGGGTAAGCTATATATATATATATATATATATATATATATATATATATATATATATATATATATATATATATATATTAAATGTTGTAAAATAATAAAAACATCCAAGGGGGTGCGTAATTTTTATAGGCACTGTATACTTGGCACATTTAATTCAAGTTTAATATTAGACACGTTTCACAGCAACAAGGCAAATAAATATAAAAGCCATTAGAGTTAGCTGTAATATGGCAATAAATAACACAGAACTACTTGTGCATGGGACGACCGTTTAACTCTGACCGATTGCTTCATTTAACAAATACTGCCATTTATACAATTCAATTAGAAATCCTGGCACATGCAAGACTAAGTTTCCTTCCATTAAAGTCCTGGCATCGTTTTTTCCCTTTTTGTGCAAAATCATCATCCATAGCCATAAAGCAAGCATTGAAACTGAAATTCTGAAATTGAAAGAGCAGCATGTGCAAAGAAAGTTTGCCTCGCCTTTTATTCATGAGCAACGTTTCAGCCAACGTTTATAAGCCAAGCCAACCACAGAACAGTACAGGCAGCACACTCCCACTCTTCTCTTTACTAACAAACCTTAATGCTCAAGTGCATGTTTAAACAAGTCGGCTCTATTTCTGTGTAATATAACCTGTGGTGTAACAATCCACACAATATTCCTTCAAACCGCAGATGCAAAGGCTCTGTTCCAAAACCTAGTGACCTAATCCTGCTCTACTGTCCACATACAGTACGTAGAGGCTTTATAAGGAAGCATGCTAACTGAAATGGAACCGAAGTGACAGTTTTGGAGCGCTCTGCATACGGAAATGTAATACATGACAAATAATACCCTTTATATTTCCATGAATCTTACCTATAGGCCATTTATAATTTTCACACACATTCTCATCTTAATAATATCTATAGAATTCATTTGAATGGTATTATATGTAGCAATCATATATGTCAACAATATACATTTTATTCATATATGCAACCTTATTAAACCAAAATATGTCTATATAGAAAAAATCTGCATGTTTAAGTTTTTGTAATACGTTTTTAAATATATTTGTAATTTCTTTTATATTACCGGTATATAAATGTCAAAGTGTATTGACGGGATTTAGAATGGATATACATGACATGTATTACACATATATGTATTTATGGTCTCTCTCTCTCTCTGAAATTGTTCTAATAGGGTTCATGTATGTTTTTACGTCATATGACAATTTCATTTATGGAAATGTAATATGGACAAACTCAATGAACATAAATCAGTCTAAATGTGCACAAACTCTGAAAATCTGGTAAAAGATGGCTATTTTGTGTATTTTACCTTGCGCATTTCATCCTTATCTGCTCTGTCAGCCTCTCCGTCCATAAGAGAGGATGTGAATGTGCTCAAATCCTGTTAAAAGACAAAACATCAGCGTTAATGATAAAAGCCAAACAGTATGAATCAAAACATAAATAACAGCCTTTTAAAGAAGCGACTTTAGCCAAATTCATAACACACTTCTCAGCAGTACACTGTAAATTAGGGATGAACGAGATTTATTGTTCCCATGTAGCTTATTAGCAGATTTGATCATTTTTTATGAATTGATTTAGAAATCGTTAACCTTAAAATTCTTTAAGCAGGTGCTGTTAGATAATGTTCAAAATGAAAAAATTAAACAGCCATTTAGTATGTAATTTATGACTGTGTGAGTTCGATTTACTTTGCCAGACATTCCTGATCCACACAAAGAAAGACAAAATGGACTCTCTAATCTCTTATTCAATGGAGGCAGACTGGGAACAGGATCAAACATTGGTTGGTTTTGTCGGCTGATGCCTTTTTGTTGGGCCTGAAAACATCACTGTGGGGGGTGATGTCAAAGTTTAGGCAACTGTTCAACACTCATTTAACTGACTTAAAACAGTAGATTTCTCTGAACAAAGAGTGGCTCAAACACATTTGTTTTCAGACATTTCACTCAAAAAGAATGACCCAATGCAATGAAAACCTAGGCATGCACCAAGTAACCTTGACTGAGCAGTGAATTCATTTTCAAAATACATCCTTTGTGTATCTCAGGTCCTCCAACTAACTTGCCAAGTGACGCGAGTTAACAAAGCTACTTTGAGTGAAAGCACACAATGATGCATCTACATGCTCAAGGTTTTTGATTCATTATCGGTTTACAGTACATGCTACTCCTGTCCAACTAGTTTAAAGCAGCTGACGTACAGGACTAATAAGGGCCAGACCAAAACTTTTAAACAGATAGTTCGCCCAAAATGCTCATTTGCTATGATTTACTCACCTCAGACCATCCATGATGTAAGTGATTTTCTTTTTCTTAAGTAGAACAAGACAATTTTTAGCTGAAAGCGTGGTCCTTGGTGATTTGTAAAATGTGAGTAAATGCTACCTGCACTTTAAGGGTCAAAAAAAAGCATATCAGGCAAGACAAAATTAATATATTGACAATATAATAATATATCCTGACAATATAATGAGGTCTTATGAAGCGAAACAATCAGTCTATGGAAAAAAACGATCATTATTTTACAACATTATTAGCAGTAAGCCACAGGTAAACAGGGAGGTCCAATTCTTTTCTATGAGCTGGTTCTACTTAATAAATAACCAGATACTGACTGATTTTCGGACCCCCCCCCCCCCCAATACAGTAAAACTGCACCTTTAAGAGCGGCCTTTTATTGTGGCCAGCCTAAGGCACACCTGTGCAATAATCATGCTGTCTAATCAGCATCTTGATATGCCACACCTGTGAGGTGGAGTATCAAGGCAAAGGAGAAGTGCTCACTAACACAGATTTAGACAGATTTGTGAACAATATTTGAGAGAAATAGGCCTTTTGTGTACATAGAAAAAGTCTTAGATCTTTGAGTTCAGCTCATGAAAAATGGGGGCAAAAACAAAAGTGTTGTTTTTATAATTTTGTTCAGTGTAATAATCCACTAGAGTAGCAAAACACTATCACAGCAAATAATGAACTGCTCTCCTGATCTGTCTTTTTGCCATGATGTAGAGGTGGTGTTATTGCTGCCGCTGCTGCTAGCTACTCCTCTCCTCAACAAGCTGTTCTAACAAGTACCACAAATAAACATTGCAGTCACTGACAGTCAGACGATGAGCAGAACCAGGCTACCTTACGCTATACACCACTGTAGTCATCATAGTCAAAATGCCCTGCTGACAATACCAAAATATTACATTACAGAATATGTCTGAAAAGTCCCACTTACAGAAATTCATTAATGAGCACAGTTATGAAAATATTTATTATGGTGCCAGAGATTTTATGGTTTTGTATTGAGGCCAAGATTTTAGATTTCTTGACTTGCAACTCCCTCCCAGACTGTAGCGTATGAACAGAGAGTCCTTTATGAGCGGAGCCAGGACACTCCTCTCATACTGTACGGACTGAGATGTTATGAATACTGAGGCAAGATAAATAACTGGAAATATATCATCTTAAAGTCGTGGCCATTAAATGTCAGGAGATAGAACTTCGTATAGGAAAATATGATAAAATATCAGAATCTAAGAGACAATTACTGTTCAGTATGATTGGTTTTATTCCTTCTGTAAGCCACAATATTCAAGAGACTGCAACCCAGTAAAAGAGCTACAGTATAGTTTGTTTTGCCCATTGCAACTCTCCTTGATATAGAAACATGAAATTATCTGTAGACTATTTGATCTGTAATCTATAGGAAGATAATTTAAGAAAACCAAAAGTTATCAGTTCTAAGAAAGGGAGTTTAAACTATTTTTTCCTAAACAGAGAACTGTAAACAACACTGTAAGATCAGGCAGATGGCTCATAGTTTTTATGTTACTCTTAAATTAGGTTGACATCTGATGTGTCATATCTTTGGAAGGCGTCAAAAGAAGACCTTTGCTCTATGAACAACAAACAAACATTTAAGGCCTTAATGGCATGTTATTTACAAGAAAGAGGCTGTAGTTAATCATAATGGGTGCCTCGCTAATGAGAAACAGAGTACTTTAGTCATTCTGAAGCACTGGAAGGAGAAAAGAAGTCATTTTTCAGTGTTTGCAGCTTTTTGCACAATGTTCAGATGCACAGGTCAAGTGTTAGGTTTACAAGTGGTTATGTTTATGATTCATGTGAAGTTTATGGCTACAGGCGAAGATCAATGGTTCAGGATGAGGAAGAGGACGGGGAAGAGAGAGGATCCTTCAAGCAAAACCCCTTTCAATCTCAGAAAGATGTTGAGAGGAAGTCAAATAAACAAGTAAGGGAACGTGTTCAGATGTATCCTAAATCTTTACAGGTTCTAAAATGAATCCGAGTAAGCCTGGACAACTGAGAATTGATTATTGCACAATTCATTTGAATAGGGCGTACTTTACTGATCCATAAACATCATGTATATTAGCAACGACAGGCAAAATATGTTTACAGAGTAGGACATTTTAAAGCAGGGTTGCCCAATCCTGCTCCTGGAGGTCCAACATCCAGCAGATTTGAACATCATCCAGCTCCAACATGCTTGCCTGGAAGACTAAGGACTATGTACTAAAAACAGTTTTTTCCTTTACGTTTCTGAAAAGATTAAAGTACAGACAACAACACTGTTCACACAGATCCACAAAAACAACTAAAAATGTCACTTTGTCCATGCACATACATATTCCTGTAGATCGAACAGGTAATATGCATGTGCATAACATCACCGTTTTCACAAATTTGTCTTTTCGTAGTTTACACAGAGATGACAACATTATTCATTTTAAAATCTTGTAATCTGAAACCCGTTTTCAAACGTTTGTGTTTTCAGACCGCCAAAATGATGTTGTTGTGTAAATGAATGGCCAAAATGCATAAAAAGATTTCCATATTAAGTTGAAAATGGGTCGTGTAAATCAATGCCCTCTAAGGAGTTAATCCTGAATTAGCGGATTCAGATGTGTTTAATTAGGGTTGGAGCTAAACTGAATACTCATGTTGTACCAAACCTTTGTGCTGTTATTGATTCCGTGAAACACAAATGGGTAAGTTTTAAAATCAGCATGAAATAGAAATTTTCCCAGTTTTTTTTCCTGACGTCATCGTTTTTAATCAGAATTTCATGTCTGGACTTTCCAGTGAAAACAACAGACCTCTCTCTGGTGACTATTTCAGTGATTTAGTCGGCTTAAACCCTGTCTCTTCAAGCTCACATTCATCTGCCTCCACTTTTGAGAACAAAGCCCACATCTCAACATCCACTTAAAAATCAATGCAAAGACCCCATCCTACATTACTTCCCCGTCGATAATCTGTTAAACCCAGATGTACATCTCAAATTTCTTTGTGACTTTAAAAGGAGGAATTTTTATGCAGCTCTTTTCATCGGTTCACTGTGATTCCATCTATCAAATTCTAAAAAGACACATTCTCTCCATCGAATCTCTGCATTTTTATTTTTGCGTTTTAATAAAAAAAAAAAGCAACAATGTGCCAGGTTTAACATCACTAGATTACGGTATGTGTCGTGGAAAAGAGTTGTGTGAAAACTCTTTTCCACTGAAAAAAAACATCATTAATGTGTTTGGATCAGAAGGCAGAAATGATGACAGAATATTCATTTTTATGATCTAATTCTTAAGCAGCAGGGTGTCTGAAAATATTCCTGCCAGCTATGAGCAGGATGTTGCATCCCTTTGAAAACCTGAGAGTCTACAGTGCATGCTAAGAGAAAACACTCGACTATACAAAGAATTCAGGTGCCTCACTTATTATCACCAAGAAAGACAGAATATCAGTGTCATAACTTGAACTTATCTTTGTTTTGAGCAGATGCCCTTGAATGGCATTCCATAAAGCAATAATATACAGACCTGGCCTTGATGTTAATTATACTGGCAGAGAGAGAGCTTGCATTTCAGCATGTAACGCTATGATGAGTCACGGCTGAGAGCAGAACGCGCTCTCTTACAGCTGTTTCCCTCACTTCCTCTTTCAGCTTTCTAAACAGCCTGGCTCAAGCAATAGCAAACCATCTATATTTCAAGCACACAAGCGTACTTTTCGTGCAATTCTCTCGAAAACGTTCAGTTTTGTTATCGTACGCGAGCGAACGTAGGCCTGTTCAACCACAGCTCATACACGCGCGTTCATGTTTACGACACGCGTTCGCGTTGGGGCAGGGGAGGGTCTGCAACTCATGTTTTGACAGCTCCACAAGCAGATCTGATTTCAAAACGATACTTTTACTTTCCACACGACTGTAGTAAGAAAAATTGCGCAGGAGTAATAAAGCAACTCATATCACATTTTAGCTTAATAAGTTGCAATAACTTCTTAAGCAACAATGTAACAAAGATGTTCCAAAAATGTAATACCTAACGTTCTAAAAATTCATCAGAACGCTTGAAATGGAACTTAATGCGAAGACATGCTGTACTTAAAAGACAGTAAACGTCTCAAACGCGTTCCACACGCCCACGCGACACTCACGCGGAATTGCTAACACTTCACAAAGCAGTAAAGTTATAAAATATAAAGAGCGAAAATAAACTCACTGGCATGTTCAGGCGCAGAGATCGCTTTTTCTTTGAGGATTTCTTTGTACAATCCTTCTTCTTGGAGTCCATCACTGTACTTCCCATTTTCCTGCAGTCAGAATTCTTCTCTTAATATTTTTGGGAGGAAGGCGTTCTCCACTCGCGGAAATATTCACGCCAGTTTAGCGATGAAATCGTCGTTCGTAGAGTGAATTTTGCAGAAGCTCGTCTGACTTAAAACGAGCACATCCCGAGAGTCCAGTTCCTTATCAGTGTCACTGCGCCGTGGAGGACATCCGCATTCAGCTCCGCTGCTGTCTGCTGTCATGGGTTCGAGTCTCGCACTGGAGACTGCGCACACAACACTGCTGCTGACAATCTCAGACTTGCTTATCTTCTGCAACATCTGCCTGCTGAGTGTGAAGCTGAAGGACTGACACTGACAGTGACACTTCCTATCCATTCCAAACCCTTCTTATCCATTATAGCTACAAGGAAAGTCATGACAAAATGATACATGTTTGATCTTATCCGTGTGTATTATATTATTTTAGATTACATTACTATGTTTATAAAAAAGAAAACACCAACAGTTCTTAAAGATAGTTCACCAGAAGAAACAAAATATTTTACTCATTCCAAACCTGTATGACTTTTCTTTTTCTTTTCTTTTTTTTCAAACAGTTCAGAGCAGTGCTTTTATCCATACAAGAAAGTAGAAAGTCAATGCTTACCAAACTCTTAAAGGGATAGTTCACGTAAAAATGAAAGTCTGCTGTTAATCTGAGATGTAGGTGGCTTCAGATTTGAGAGATTTCTTCTGTAGAACAGTAAGATTTTTAGCTGAATTCCTTGTTTATTCATAAAATGCAAGTCAATGGCTACCGACAATTTGAGGCAAAATTATAGCCACACTGTAAAAAAAAAACAAAAAAAACAAAAGTTGAGCCAATTTAAAATTTTAAGGCAACCAGCTTCAGCAGATTTGTGAGTTTTCTCAACTTGTCGTTTTAAGTAAGTTTATACAACAAAAATATGAGAATCTCCCACAAAAATAAGTTGAGCAAACTCAAAAATCTTCAAAAAGTTCGCTCAACTTTTTTTTTTTTTTTTTTTACAGTGCATGGCTCCTAACAATAAATTGATGTCTGTGCAAGAAACTGAACATTATTTACAGCATAATTACCTGTGATCTCTTTAAGTCATCATGCTTTTCATGTAATGGTTGCGTAGTCTGCATGTTCACAAATATTGGATTCAAATTTGCTTTGATACATTTCTACCTTAGTTTACTCATCTCACATCTAGAAACTGTAAGTGTACTGTAACGGCAGTTGTGGCTGTTTAGAACTAGGTTTCAGTAGAAAACTGAAACCAAATGAACCTCATGCAAGAAGACCCACATCCAAAAACCCGTCTCACTCATCATATAAAGGCAAAGATACTACCAGAAACATCACTCAGCTTATTAATAAATGTATCTGATTTATATTGCGTAAGTTGTTCGCGAAGTTGACATGCTTTAATAAATACAGAATCTGGTCTTCAAATATAAAAAAGTGTCTGTAGTTCAATATAAAGTTGTTTTATTCTAGCAAAAGTCATTAGTGGAGTGCATACTACAGTCTCTAGGGGGCGCTACTGTACTTTTATTCCACTGTCACTTCCTTGCTTTCTTAGAGAAATTTGAAGTGATATTGGTATACGTTACACATAATTGAAAAAGCTGGTTGATACTTATTCTTTCAGAGACCCCCAAAATGGCCAATATTGAACACCTTCAAATAAAGTATCAAACTAAGTGGTATTTGTATCAGTATATCTACTGCTTCATCATCTTCTACAATCTAGCAGCTGGATATCTGCTCAGCACTTTCTCAGACTGAGCAGTGTTAGATGTGGAGATTCTGGAGGCCCTTGAAGCCTGCGTCTTCTTCCTGCTGTTCGAGAAGCCGCTTTTGTATTTGTGTAGCAGTGTGTGTGTGAAGACATTATCATCCTGAAATACAGGATCATCATAATGGAACAGTGTTTGAATAATCGGGAGCAGCTGGTCCTGTAAAATAGCCTCATATTGCTGGGCTGTAATACGACCCTGTAGAGCAATCATCAGACCTAATGACTGCTGTGTCATTATGGATTCTCTGCCATGCTTAATACCTGGAAGCAGATACTGTATTGTGAGTTATACGTTACATTAAAAAATAACTATGTAAAGTGTCGTCAATATGTGGCAAATTTAGGAAATAATGTACACAAATACATGACAATTCTGCATTGTTTTCATGTGACTGGTGATACACAGATGATGATTTATCAGACAATTATATAATCAATATGGATCCAAATATAGTGCAAACTGAATTTAGTGCACTCAGATAGTGTCTCTTATGTTTCATATCCTACAGTGATGATTTCTTCTAGTTCATTAGTATGTAATATTGGCCTTCAGAGCATCGTGGCTGTGTTGATGAGTAGTTTATTTGATTTTCTGTCCACAGGTTCAAGTTTCCAGTCTTTATTTCTTTCTCAGCTCCAGAAGCTCAGGGTCCCTTCATAGGGATCTCCGCCCCTTACTCACTCATCAGGGGATATCTATAGACGTCACTTGACTAAGTTGGTTGATTAATCTTTTTATTTACTTATTTAAAACTTTAATTAAAAATCTGAATTATTATAAACCTCTGTATGCAGGAGTACAATACCATTCAAAAGTTTTAGATCGGTAAGATTTTTAAAAGCAGTCTCACCAAAGCTGCATTTATTTGATCCACAATACAGCAAAAATAGTAATATTATGAAATATTTTTAGAATCTAAAATAACTGTTTTCTGTTGTAATATGTTTTAAAATATAATTTTAATTCTGTATTTTCGGCATCATTACTCCAGTCTTCAGTGTCACATGATCCTTCAGAAATCATTCTAATATGCTGATTTGCTCAAGAATTTTTTTTTATTATCATCAATGTTGAAGACAGTTTTGTACATTTTTTCAGGATTCTTTGACAATCAATCAATCAATCAATCAATCAATCAATCAATCAATCAATCAATCAATCAATCAATCAATCAATCAATCAATCGATCGGCTTAGTCAAGTGAAATGAACATGTAGATATGCTCTGATGAGTGAGTAAGGGGCAGTGTGTAGAGACCCTGAGAATCAGAAAGCAGATTGTGTTCCTGGGACTGAGAGAGAAAGAAAGACTAGAAACTTGAACCTGTGGACAGATAGTCAATTTTACACGACTGGGCTACAGAAAATCAAATAAACTACACGTCAACACAGCCACGATGCTCTGAAGGCCGATATTACATACTAATGAACTAGAAGAAAATATCAATCTGTATGAAACGTAAGATACACTGTCAGAGTAGCCTATACATTAAATTCAGTTTGCACTATATTTGGATCCATAATGAAGATACAATTGTATGATAAATGTAAACTAGATGAAAATATACACACACACACAGACACACACACACAACTGGTAGTTATCCTTGTAGGGACTCTCCATAGGCGTAATGGTTTTTATACTGTACAAACTGTATTTTTTATCGCCCCTACACCAACCCTAAACCTACCCCTTACAGGAAACTTTGTGCATTCTTTATTTCTCAAAAAACAACAACAACAAAAAAACATTCTGTATGAGTTGTAGTAGCTTTTGCACCCATGGGGACCTCAATTTAGGTCCCCACCTTGACACGAGTTCCCATGAGTCTGTGTGTATTCAGTTTTAAGTCCCCCCCGGGATATAAACCTACACACACACACACACACACACACACACACACACACACACACACACACACACACACACACACACACACACACACACACACACACATATATATAATATGTGATTTGTTTCTGTTAGATGATCCTCGGAGCAGTATAAAAAAAATATTAAATAAGGACATTGTCATGTTTTTTATTGAGAGTATTACTAAAACTGCTTAACATGTGCCAGCTGTATATTTCCTACACGTTCTATATTTGATTCATTTAATTTGTTATTACCAGCAGGTGGCGCCTTTTGTTAATGATTCTACATTGTAACCGATTGAGGCTTTGTCTTGATTAAAGGAAGCAGAAGTATCATGCTGTATTATGAACTTCAGAAATGAACTTCAGCTCACTGGTGTAAGACCTCAGTACTGTACATTCTGATGTAACGTGTAATTTGTGTTTGACTGACGGTCAGAGAAGAGCAGCCTGAAAGCAAACGCTCTCATCAGACTGACAGTCAGCACAAGACATGTTTGGTCAGAGGTTTTGGTTTTCATCTAACATGATGTCTGGCCAAACAGCTTTCCTTTCTTCTGCTCTGGTCTGTCTGGAGCACATTGTTCCAGTTCACTCAGCTCTCAAGATGAAATTGGTGGGACAACCTGATGTGAACGAATTGCCTGGGGTTTGAAATGTAGATAAATTGGAAGATTATTTTTTGGACAGTGGAACAACTACAAATTGCTTGACTGTAAAACCCATCCTGGACTGCAGTTTCAGAGCCATCAAATCCTTCTTTTGAGAGGGTTTCTGGATATTGGGATGCAGCAGCAGTTCAAATCTGTGCGCCAATAAAGGCACGATATTTTAACAGTACAGCAGAAGTGTCTCAACTGCATTTTTGTTGATTAACTAAAGAATAAATTAGTACAACTGCAATGTTATGTATGATATGGTATTAGTGCAACTTTCAAATAAGCCCATTTTACCATAGCTTAATGTGATGTGTATTTGTCAGTCATACATAAAACAGATAAGAAACAAATAAGACTTCTGCACTCAAAGAATAATGGCATAGTTAATAACTATTTTCATCTATTTTATCGTATGTATATATATATATATATATAAAAGCATTATTCAACTGATTATATAACATATTAACCTGCATATTATATATTTAAAACACAATTGTGGATGAATATGTAACAATTCAAAAACATAAATCTTACATTTAGGCCTATATTTTTAGACCTAAATAATTTTGAGTGGTCATTACATGTCATTTTAGACTGTCTTCCTGACTAAATGTTCAATTGTAACACTTCATAGTAGCATAACATAACATCATGGTAGCAGAAATATAATAATGAAAAGAAGAAAAAAAGTTGTCTTATTTTTCTAGAAATTGATGTATTTTCTGCACAATGTACTAAATGTACTTTAGAACCTCTGCTGCAAGACTTGCAAAATAGTGTCTGCAAAGCTAAGTTATGCTTATCTTGCTATATTCTTGCTATAAGGTGTTAAAACCACACTTGATTATTAAGCTATTCTGTGTGCCTTACAAGGACCATTATGTCTTGATTACATCATTAATTGGTTGCAAGAGAAGTATAACCTCCATAGGTACTTTCCCTAGTCCCTTCCTGTCATGTAGGCACAGCATATAAAATGTTTAGTTTCAGAAGACTGGGGGCTTCTTCTTCTTCTCTTCTTCCTCTCCTTGCACTCTGCAAATATCCTACATCCTTTGAGTTTTTCTTTCTCTATACTCTGATCTTCACAAACTTAATCTATTCTATTAGATACAATTGTTTAGATATTAATACTCAGATTTATTTTTCTCTCTGAGACGGATCTTAAAACTTATTTGCTATTACAATTTAACATTTGTTGTAGGCACCTCTCATAACCGTTGGCGTTCCTAGTCTTCTCCGGGAGTCAGTGACAGCCCATAGAACCTCTTACGGGAAAGTGATTAAACCTGGCACAGGACAGTCTGAACTGTCACCATAGCAAATTTGGAGTCTCTAACTCAAACCCTTTAGCGCCACCAACAGCTCAAAGTTGAACTTATGTTTATACTAATCTTTTTTTTTTTTAACCGTGGGGGCTCAAAACAAAATTTGTCTACAGGTGCTGGTCATATAATTAGAATATCATCAAAAAGTTGATTTATTTCACTAATTCCATTCAAACAGTTAAACTTGTATATTATATTCATTCATTACACACAGACTGATATATTTCAAATGTTTATTTCTTTTAATTTTGATGATTATAACTGACAACTAAGGAAAATCACAAATTCAGTATCTCAGAAAATTAGAATATTACTTAAGACCAATACAAAGAAAGGATTTTTAGAAATCTTGGCCAACTGAAAAGTATGAACATGAAAAGTATGAGCATGTACAGCACTCAATACTTAGTTGGGGCTCCTTTTGCCTGAATTACTGCAGCAATGCGGCGTGGCATGGAGTCGATCAGTCTGTGGCACTGCTCAGGTGTTATGAGAGCCCAGGTTGCTCTGATAGTGGCCTTCAGCTCATCTGCATTGTTGGGTCTGGCATATCGCATCTTCCTCTTCACAATACCCCATAGATTTTCTATGGGGTTAAGGTCAGGCGAGTTTGCTGGCCAATTAAGAACAGAGATACCATGGTCCTTAAACCAGATACTGGTTGCTTTGGCACTGTGTGCAGGTGCCAAGTCCTGCTGGAAAATGAAATCAGCATCTCCATAAAGCTTGTCAACAGAAGGAAGCATGAAGTGCTCTAAAATTTCCTGGTAGATGGCTGCGTTGACTGTTGACTTCAGAAAACACAGTGGACCAACACCAGCAGATGACATGGCAGCCCAAATCATCACAGACTGTGGAAACTTAACACTGGACTTCAAGCAACATGGATTCTGTGCCTCTCCTCTCTTCCTCCAGACTCTGGGACCTTGATTTCCAAATGAAATGCAAAATTTACTTTCATCTGAAACGAGGACTTTGGACCACTGAGCAACAGTCCAGTTCTTTTTCTCCACAGCCCAGGTAAAACGCTTCTGACGTTGTCTCTGCTTCAGAAGTGGCTTGGTAGCCCTTTTCCTGAAGATGTCTGAGCGTGGTGACTCTCCTGGCTTCAGTTCTCTCCTTGTGAAGCTCTCACAAGTGTTTAAATCAGCTTTGCTTGACAGTATTCTCAAGCTTGCAGTCATCCTTGTTGCTTGTGCATCTTTTCCTACCCAAATTATTCCTTCCAGTCAACTTTGCATTTAATATGCCTGTAAACAGCCACAACTTTCAGTAATGACCCTCTGTGACTTACCCTGTTTGTGGAGGGCGTCAATGTTCATCTTCTGGACCATTATCAAGTCAGCAGTCTTCTCCATTATTATGGTTTCAAAGAACAAGAGATACCCGGAATTTGTACTGTAGTGATGGTCATTTATTGAAACTCAAATGTAAATATTCTAATATTTTGAGATGCTGATTTTTGACTTTTATGAGCTGTAAGCTCTAATCATCAAAATTAAAAGACATAAACATTTGAAATATATCAGTCTCTGTGTAATGAATGAATATAATATACAAGTTTCACTTTTTGAATGGAATTAGTGAAATAAATCAACTTTTTGACGATATTCTAATTATATGACCAGCACCTGTATAGGCAAAAATTTCTTGTTGACTGGTGAAATGATTTTTGTTTACCACATTAACAAATTTGATGGCATAGTGCCAAACTGCATCTGAGGCTGTATCTCTGCAAAGCTTTGACATATTGACACCAAACTTCCTGTGTTGTTGTCACTTTACACTGACCACACCACATTAATTTGATAATAGTGTCACTTATTGGTCAAAATTGGTAAACCATTAAATCACATTACTAATAATTGTGTTTATGATTTTTCAGCTGTTATGACTAAAATCATCTTAAAATGTCTTTAATTATTCAGTTGCAGTTGGTCTGATGCTTGCTGCCATGCATGCTGCCTCTGTTGTGCTTGGCCTCGTAATTACTGCTTGCAGCTATATTTATAATACACTTTAATAAACTTTTCATTATTTGAATTTGATCTGACGTAATCATTGTTTGTCTGCCTGGGTCTCACTCCATCAATAGTGATAGGACTAGTTCACCACTCAGATCAGGGTGTATCGGTATAATGAGAGAAGAACATGTATGCGAGTCAGTGCAACACAATTTCATATTACCAGGGGCCTCAGGGTGTGTTGCAGTTTTGCTTGGTCAAAGGAAGATGAGAAGAAACTTAGATGAATCTTAGACCACCATATACATACAACCCCCTCACTTAAGAAAAACAATTAACAGCTGTTGTAGATTGTCACTGCTGTGAAAAGCTCCTTGTGAATACTTTAGGGTTTTCACACTGCTCCTAACCCTGGTAGTCATCGTTCCATCTAAACCCTGCTTTTAACCCCGGGTAAAGGTACATTTCACACATTTTAGAAGCAGGTTAGCACCACTTCATAGCCAGAGTTATGAAACCCTGCTCCAGAACAGGAAGCACTGCTTTTTGTGGTGTCAAACTAGTACAATGCAATATTAGAATGTAACAGATAGATGCTTGGCAACAGACAACCAATTGACCCTTCGCCAGGAGTCTGACCGACTGACAAACAAACCATACAGGAGAGTAGATTAATTTCGGTGGACTTGAACTTGAAAAATGGTGTGTATTGACATCTTTCTGTGGTTAAAACAAGATATCTTCTGATGTTCATTCATGTTTATTTCATGCTATAACTAGTAAAGAGGAAGAGATGAACAGTTCATGTGTCGCTTGAACTGAGACCTTACAGCAATCTGTCATGACACAATAAAGAGACACAAAACAGTATTTATTGTTTGAATTTCTTAAAAAAAATTACAATTTGAAAGCTAAGACACTGTTTCATACCAAAAGTAAGTAACCAGAGGTGGGTAATAATGAAGTACATTTACTCCGTTACATTTAATTAATTTTAACGCAATAAATGTCAAGAAAAGTGTAGTTTATTCCAAGCGAGCTGCCTCAAGCGTGGGGCGTGAGCAATGATGCCCCATTCATGAATGAATCGCTATATTGAATCATCTGAAGCTGTTTCTCATTCATACAGGCAAATTTAAGAACACAGAGAATAAAAAGAGCTTTGGATGAAGTGGCCTTTAACCTACGTCAATGGAAACCAAATCTGCAAATTCTACTCTTTGCCTGCGATGAAGATCTTTATTAGTTACATTTACATTTAGTCATTTAGCAGATACTTTTATCCAGTGACTTATGAGGACAATTGAAGCAATCAAAACCAACAAAAGAGCAATAATATGTAAGTGCTGTGACAAGTCTCAGTTACTCTAAAGCGGTACATATAACAAAGGTTTTTTGTAATAAGAAAAAAAGTAAAAAGTATAGAGAACGCTAGTGGTCAGAGGGTCATTTTTGTAGTAAATATAAAGCAAACAAGTAGATAAAATAAAAAAAGAATAGAGAACGCTAGTTACAGAGTGTAGATGAAATAGATGTGTTTTTAGCAGTTTCTTGAAGATGGCTAAGGACTCAGCTGCTCGGATTGAGTTGGGCAGGTCATTCCACCAGGAGGGAACATTTCATTTAAAAGTCTGTGAAAGTGATTTTTGTGCCTCTTTGGGATGGCACAATATTGCACCGTTCACTTGCAGAATGCAATCTTCTAGAGGGCACATAAGTCTGAAGTAGTGCATTTAGGTAAAGGGGTGCAGAGCCAGTGGTTGTTTTTAGGCACATCTCAATTTGACGCGAGCAGAGGTGTTGTAACGAGTGAAATAAGATGTGGCTCCTTTAAGAGCAGAGCGTCAATCTGTGAGTAGTCTGCAGACGCATATGCCACGAGAACCGCATGTGTGCGGGACCGATGGTTTTCTTTTCATTTCTGTTGCTCATTTAAGTTATTTTTCTTTAATTAAGTAACGCTGTTGACAGAGGACTAAAGCTGGAGATGTGGAATGTGACTCATGTGAGCTTCGACTGATTTCTGCTGCAACTGGAGCTAGGCGAGCTATCCTTTACCATTAAGCCTAACTCGACGCGTTACAAGTGGCGCCCGAACGTTTTATCTCTGGCCTTGGATTTATGGTGTGGTCTACACGGATGCAGAGCCGTTTTGTGAACGATGACGCCAAGACTGCCGTGAATCTCCAGCCGACGTGTGTGAGTTTGCACTAGGCCGATTTCGACGCGTCTGAGCGGAAATAGCCGACGACGCAGCGGACATTTTGTGTTGTAGACGCGAAGGATTTATCTTCACACTTTCGCGGATTTCTGTGGACACGGGAACGATCTTCATATGATTTACCGTACAGCTCGGACTGTGATACGTTAGGGTAGTCGGAACCCTGACTGTTTGTGGACTTTGTCTGCACTTGCCGTGGCTTCAGTGTAGTTTTCTACATCCATTCGCGGGGATTCAACTTTATGTCCTAAATCGATCGATTTAGAACTGTAAACGTTTTGCACTGGATTTATCCTGGAATTGAACTGTGTTTTGAGTCATCGTGTTATGATTTGAACTCTTCAGCGTTCCCAGCTGTGTGGACTGAGTTTGCACATCACAAAAAAAAAAAAAAAAAAGGAAGCCGCAGCTTAAATGTAGACATTTAAGGACACTGTGTTTGAAGTGTGGTGATATTGAACTGTTGTCATCTCTTCAAGACATTTCTGATGTAGTCCATATTTCTCATATATTGTCAGTATCTTCAAAGGTTATCCAAGTGTTTACATTTCATATGTTACTCTAATATTCCAGTGCAGGAAATTAATTCAAGTGTAATTGATTTGAATGACATTGCTCTAAGTCATTGTTTTGAATTTCATTTTGTTTTGAAGTAGTTGTTTCATTACAATGAGGAGACGTGTTGATGACATGACTGACTTAACTGATCATTCTCCACACTTTGAGTATCCACCCAGACAAAGAGCACCAGTGTCAGCTGACTGTCTGGAGACGCAGGTTGAATCATTGAAAGATGAAGTGGCGATGCTGCGGAGATGCCTGAATGAGTCTCTCGACTTACAAAGAGGTATTATTGACCGCTGCACACAAAACCTGCACATGCCTACTTCATATCAGTTACCTCCACAGGTTAGGCCTGTTGCTGCTTCTACCCCTCATGTCCAGATGCCAGCTGTTCAAATACAGGGACCTCAATTGTTTCAAGCTGAGATGCACACCAGGACGGAGAATGTAGTAGGTCTGGCTCAAAGCTCTCTGGAATTAAACAACATCAGATAACCAAGAGTGGGTCTGGAGAGGTATTCTTGACCGTGTACAAGCCCAAGGAGAACCATTTCCAACATTTGTAGCACACTTGCTATCTGAATTCAAGAAACTCAAGTCTCCACCACCTGAGCAGGAACAAATTGATCTTATTTGCAAGCATGAACTTGAGCGCTACAGAGTCGCACTATATGGCAAGCAAATTACCTCAGTAATAGACCTTTTGATGTGTGCCCATGAGCTGCACTCTGCTCTTGGCCCTGACTGTCGTAATGAACCAATGGTGCAGAAAAGCAAACATGCACGAGACACTTACTGTTTCAAATGTTCCGCACCCGGCTTCACATCTAGGAACTGTCCGAACTGCAACGTTGTACAAACTGACTCTTTTCCGGCCACTGGAAACCAGAGTGGTCAAGTTTCAAAGGAGTCACGAAACACTAATGAGGATATGGAAGCCACGACATACATGGACAGAGGGGAGGATAACCAAAGCTCAGTTCGGCAGAAGGTAAACTTCAAGGGGGGGAGGACGTTTCACAGAGGCAATCCTCCCTCCAGAAGATAAGTGTGCCTCAACCATGTCTTATGTCCCCACCTGAGCCGCTTGTGCTTGGTCATGTGGAGGACCAATCTTCTCCTTCATTTTGGAATACACCATTTATCATTAAAGTCAACCTCTGTAACAAAGCGGTGGATGCAGCGCTGGACACAGGTGCCTCACTTTCGGCTGTTCGTACGAACATGATTTCTGATGTCTTGCAACGTTCTCAGAGGGTTCAGCCTTGGACTTTACCCCCAATTCAGCTGGCTAACAGTGCATCTTGCAGTCCTACTGGTATCATCTGGTTGAATATCGGCCTCCAAGGACAAAGTTTCTACCATCGGTTTGTCATTATTCCTGATCTTTCTTCTCCACTCATCTTGGGGATGGATTTTATGCTGCGTGCGTCGGTTAGCATTCATATCCCATCAAGAACAGTGACCCTGGGTGAACATACTCCTCGGGAGGTTTTCGAGGAGTGGTTAGAGGCACCTGAGATTGGGAGCTTGATGTTCTTGGATGTCAGCCAGTCTGCTTTGGATGAGAAGGTTGAGATGGCTTGTCTAGAGAGGGGACAAAAAGGAAAATTGTTGAACCTTCTTAAGGACTTCTTTAGCTTGTTTGATGGACACCTGGGTCACACCTCATTGGCGGAGCACGTAATCAACACCGGTGATGCAAAACCTGTTCACCTCCCGCCATACCGAACGTCACCAGCGAAAAAACAGATCATCGAGGATCAGATTCAGATGATGCTTGAGGAAAACATAATTGAACCTTCTTCTAGTCCGTGGGCTGCGCCTGTGGTGATTGTCAAAAAGCCATGTGGAGACCACAGGTTTTGCGTCGACTACAGGGGCCTGAATCACCTTACGTTAAAGGATTCTTACCCACTTCCCAGAGTCGATGAATCGTTGGATTTCTTGGCTCGTGGAAAATTTCTTACAACTCTCGACTTGGCTCGAGGGTATTGGCAAGTGTCCATGGAGAAGCAATCAAGACCAAAGACAGCTTTTGTATCGCACTGTGGCCTGTTTCAATTTAAAGTCCTCCCTTTTGGGCTTAGTAATGCCCCGGCCACATTTCAAAGGGTAATGAACAACGTCCTTGCTGGGTTAATTTATAAGTGCTGTGCAGTGTACTTAGATGATATCGTCATCGCTTCTCCAACCTTTGAGCAGCACTTAGTTGACCTTCGAGAAGTCCTTTCTAGGCTTGAGTCAGCTGGTCTTACGCTGAAACTGAATAAATGTCAGTTCTGCTTGAGTGAACTTACCTTCCTAGGATACAGGGTCACACCGGAAGGTATTTCTCCTGACCCGAAAAAGGTGGAAGCAGTCACTGAGTTCAAAACGCCAACGGATGTGAAACAAGTGAGGGGATTTCTCGGCCTCACAGGCTATTACAGACGTTTCATTCCAAATTATGCACGGAAAGCCGAGCCACTTTTCAAACTCACCAGAAAGGAAATCCCATTCAACTGGGATGACAGTTGTCAGGCTTCAATGGATTACTTGAAAAACTGCCTCACGTCTGAACCCATTCTGTGCGTCCCAGATTTCACACGGCCATTCTTCATCCACATTGACGCATGTGACTTGGGCCTTGGTGCTGCCCTGATGCAGAAGGATGACTCGGGGCGAGAAGTTGCTGTGGCCTTTGCAAGTAGAACTTTGCACAAAGCTGAAAGGCCGTACTTGACACCCGAGAAGGAGTGTTTGGGAGTGATTTGGGCTCTGGAACATTTTAGGCCTTACGTCGAGGGCCTTCATGTAACCATTTATACAGACCACAACACCCTAAGGTGGTTGATGAATCGTCCCAACCCTTCTGGACGACTGGCGAGATGGTCCTTGCGTCTACAAGATTTTGATTTTAACATCGTCCACAAGCCAGGTGTTCAGAATAATGTTCCAGATGCTCTGTCACGCAACCCACTGCCGCATTGTGCTGGCCCCATTGACATTCTTCCGGCTCATGCAATCATGGGTGGATTGGATCTGCGCAGTTTCTCCTCAGTCATGATCACTGACAAAGAGCAGTTGAGGCAGTTACAGAAAGATGACCCAGTGGTCGGAAGTCTCATTCGAAATCTTGAAAGAGGTGGAACGGACGGGGAACATGTTGTTCAAGATGGTCTGCTTTATTTTCAGGATCCCAAAGTAACATGTGGCCTGCATCCTATGAAGCAGCTTAAACTATTCGTCCCGACAGTTATTCGGCCCACTGTGCTCAAATACTATCATGACCATCCTACTGCTGGCCATCTCGGGGTGACGAAAACTCTGGCCAGGCTCAGGCAAAGATTCTTTTGGCCAAAAATGGCAGGGGATGCCAAAAGATATGTTGTTTCATGCCCTGTGTGCCAGTTGACTAAACCGAGCCAAAGAAAACCGGCAGGCCTAATGGTTCCGATCAAACCGCTAAAGCCATGGGAATACGTAGGGGTGGATTTTGTGGGCCCGCTTCCTCGTACTCAGAAAGGTAATGAATATTTGATTGTCTTCGTTGATTACTTCTCAAAGTGGGTGGAAGTGAGTGCAGTGAGGTCAGCAACGGCTCAGGTGGCAGCAAGTACATTCCTTAGTGAGATCTTTGCCCGCCATGGCACACCCACTTATCTCATTTCAGATCGGGGCACGCCGTTTGTAAGCAAGCTCTTTGAACACGTGATCGCTGCCCTTGGTACTGAACACCGGTTGACAACAGCATACCACCCACAAACTAATGCAACCGAGAGAGTGAACCGCACATTGAAGACTGCCATCCGTGCATATGTGGGGGACAAGCACACTTCGTGGGACAAGTATCTTCCACAAATCTGTTTCGCTCTTCGTACTGCACTCCATGAGAGCACGGGTCACTCTCCAGCAATGTTGTTATATGGCCGCGAGTTGGAGACGCCGCTTGATCTGATAACACAACCAAGTGCTGCGGGAGTAGACGATCCTGACATACTGTACCCTGAGAGTTTGAGAGCTTCCCTGCAGGTTGCTCACGATCATGCCAGAGCCACTCTGGAGGCGAGCCATACGAAAAGGAAACATTATTATGACCAGAAGCGTTGCACAGCCTCCTATGCTGTGGGTGACTTGGTCAGGGTTAAGACCCACCCCAAATCTGATGCTGACGCAAACTTTACGGCCAAGCTGGCTCCGGTATATGCTGGGCCGTTTGTCATCTCTAAAAAACTGTCAAGTGTCAATTTCAGACTTTCAAATGTTGACACTGGGGGAGATGCTGGCATGTTTCACGTGGCAAATCTACAGCCATTTCATTCATGGGACACTGTCATGGCCAAAACAAGTTCCTTTGACGGTGCGGAGATGTCACTGCCATTGAATGAGGACATTACCTCCCAGATGGATGGAGGGAGATCTGTTGATGTTGACCTGGGGCTTAGGGCCGACTACTCAAACACTCTTTCAGTTGGACACTCAGATGGTAGTGTTCCAGACTGTTTAACTGAACATTCACTTGATGATGCACCTGACAGTATTGACGTGGGGGTTGACTCTAATTCACATGACATGACTCCTTACGTGAATAATACTACACCCCTGCCCACTGCTTCAAACCAGGGTCTGGGTCGTTATGCACTGAGACAAAGACGAGTACCTAGAATCACATATGACTGGACAGTAAATAGGTGGACTAACCCCTACCATATACAAAGGTTTGACTTGCATTAAGTTCGAAAGACAAAGTTTCAGTGTTACATGAGTGTGTTAATTGTTCTGGGTACATGTGTTTGGTATAAGTTCATTGTTTGCGTCTGAAAATTTGCGCATTCCACTGTTATATTTCTGTCATGCTTTCATTTATTTACAAACTAATGTGCACTGTACTGACATGTATGCTTGTACTGATTGTGCATTATCTATTCCTCTGCGCTTTAACTTTTCAACTCAGTCATGTATGACGAGATGTTAAGTGGAAGGGTTTCTTTTGCTGTGTACGGCTGAGGGCAGCCTTTTTTTTTGGCCGGGGGAAATCTGTAACGAGTGAAATAAGATGTGGCTCCTTTAAGAGCAGAGCGTCATTCTGTGAGCAGTCTGCAGACGCATATGCCACGAGAACCGCATGTGTGCGGGACCGATGGTTTTCTTTTCATTTCTGTTGCTCATTTAAGTTATTTTTCTTTAATTAAGTAACGCTGTTGACAGAGGAATAAAGCTCGAGATGTGGAATGTGACTCGTTTGAGCTTCGACTGATTTCTGCTGCAACTGGAGCTAGGCGAGCTATCCTTTACCATTAAGCCTAACTCGACGCGTTACAGTGTGACTTGCCCTCTTTGGCTTGTTAAAGACTACTTTTGCAGCCATATTCTGGATTAGTTGTAGAGGTTTGATAGAACTGGCTGGAAGACCTGCCAAGAGAGCATTGAAATAATCCAGCCTGGACAGAACAAAAGCTTGAACAAGGAGTTGTGTAGCATGGTTAGAAAAAAAGGACCTGATCTTCCTAAAGTTGTATAAAGCAAATCTGCAGGACCGGACAGTTTTGGCAATCTGGTCTGAGAAATTCAGTTGATCATCAATCACACCACATCATCAAACCACAAGCAGTTTTGTCTTGTCAAGGTTGAGTTGAAGGTGATGGTCCTTCATACAGTAAGAAATGTCTGTTAGAGATGCTGAGATGTGAGCTGCTATCGTCAGATCATCAGGATGCAATGAGAGGTAGAGTTGAGTGTCATAGGAGTGATATGAAAAGCCATGTTTCTGAATGACAGAACCTAGTGATGCCATGTAGACAGAGAAGAGAAGTGGTCCAAGAACTGAGCCCTGAGGAACCCCAGTAGCAAGATGTTATGACTTGGAAACCTCACCCCTCCAAGATATCTTGAAGGACCTATCTGAGACACCCTTTGCCAATAGGGCTGACAGAAGGATCTGGTGGTGGAGAGCTTCTTCAACTCACACACACACATATATATATGAGATACAAATTTTTTTGATTGGATACTTTTTTTACTTATAGAAATAATTACTCAAGTAAGAGTAAAATTAATAAGTACTTTTACTTGTCCAGTTTTTGGATACTCTACCCACCTCTGAAAGTAACCTGCTGTCTTGTCTGTCAGTGTGTTGTTAGTTTCTTCTTTGCTCAGCAATGTATTTTTCTCTCCTTGAAAAAATGTGGTGGAGAGCATATGACTTGTTTGACGTAGCCACAATAACTAAGGGGGGAAGTCTTTGCAAAGGGTAAATTGACTATATGCATGGTTACTTTCTGGTTTTAGTTAAGCCAGCTCCCTGCAAAAGGTAACTTACGTGGCTCATATGCACGTGTTTGTGACAGTCACGGAAAAGCACAGCCTGTTGTATAAATGATCGTTTGAGGGAGAAAATGGAAAGTGATAACTGAAAACGCATCAGTTGGAATGAAAAGAGACGTTTCATTCTTACCTTTGTAGTCCGAAAAGTTCCTTCAGGAAAACCTTGATAGTCTGCAATATAGGATGCGCAATGCTAGAGCCGTCAGGTAAACAGGTCATGTGCCACATTCGTCCAATCAATGACACTGACACCACAAATATGCAAATAAGAATGTTAACCCCATTGGTTATGCCTATGGTCTATGGTTAGCCAAAGGTTTATATTAGGAATGTAGTGTTAAACTTCTTTTTATGGAAATCCAGGATTAATTAAAGTGTGAAACCTGACCAGGATTCCCTCTACCCAGGTTTAGAGTAATCTAGGGTTAACTATTTCAAATGTAAAATAGTATTGTTTCCAAATGTTTTTAATGTGCCATTTGGTGTGAAAATGTCTTTAGAGAACAGAGTAAAACAACACATCACCTAAAATCTTAACCAGAGAAATGACATTTCAAGCATTTTTCATATTTAACATTCTGAAACAACACTGAAATATTCGTAACGTTTTTAAATCGTTTCTTCAAGTAAAACTTCAAAAATAGCAACACATTACCAGAAGAAAAAGAAGTTGTGCATCAATTAATGATGTAAAATATTTTATTATTTTTTTGTAAATGTAAATTCAATTCCTCAAATACCAAACCCTATATCGCTCTGTGTACTTCAAAAAAGCTTCAGTTTCGAAAACAATTTAGACTACTATACAGAGCAAAAGAAAAGAAAAGAAAAGAAAAAAACACTAGGAAATTGATGTATTTTACAAGACAAGGAAAATATCCATGAAACAATTTTGTTACAGCTGTTCATTGAGAAAAAAATATATACAACTGACTCTTTTGAAAAAATCCATGCCCAGTACAATACAAAGTCTAAACTGTCCATTTTCCAACGTGAAATTGTGCACACAGAAACTCCCAAATTGAAATAACAAGGCATGTGAAATGTGAAAAACAGTTTTTGGCTACAAAATGAATAGCACTCTCTTAACAGATGCTTCACTTCAATCAATAAAACTAATACAAGCATATGTTTTTCATATGTACATCATTTTCAGAGAGTTACGCTGACCCTTCTTTCCCACCGATTCCCGCTCATATCATCTCCAACAAGCAAACTTCCCAATCAAACAACTTCTCGTTCTTGCACAACGACATTGCAGGTTTATAAAATCCATACGACAGCCTTTATAAAAAAATGAGCGTGATCTACTTGTGCCTGTTCTCAGGTTAACGCTTGTGATCTCGTGATCGGTTTGTGAGGTTTAAAGTTCATTTCACAGTTATCCCTACATCTACAATCCCACCTGATTTACTAAATTTTGAATTCCGTGTCGCTGCTATCCGTAACATAAAATGGAATAAAATGAAATGAAAACCAACAAAATGGTCAGCAATAATGTATAAACCACAAAGTCACTACAAATACCACATCCTAAAAACAGAGAAAATACTTTTCTTGTGAAATCACCTTTGTAATTCTGTACAGTTTTGTAATTACACGTGTACACGTGGTATCATGATGTGTCTTTGTTAAATAATTCCGAAGAGGAAAAGAAAAGAGAAAAAAGCAAATCAAAACGGCACATCTAAAATATCTGAACATCAATATGAATAAGGTAGTGAATAAGGTAGTATTTGGTCAATCATTCCGATATTTCTCTATATTTACACGGTATTTACAGATGTAACAGAATCTCAAACTGCGTGCAAGAATCGCAGTCGGGCTTCCTTTTGATCGGCATAAAACCGCTTTTAAAAATAGGCCCATTCATTCACTCACACAGTAATAAATACAAAACACCTTTATTTTCTTACACTAAACAATGAGAGATATCTAGGATAAAACTGACTCATGGAATCAAGTATTTTGAGTTTTTTTTTTTTTTTTTTTTTTGTTCATTTTCTTTTCTGTTTTTGTTTTCATTTTTTTTTTTTTTAGTGCAACATGTTTTTTTCCCTTTGCGGAAGTCAATTCCGTACATTCTCCATTCAGTGATGTTCTACATTGATTTCTACGGTTCAGTCTCTACAGATCTCGTCATACAGATGGGCCTGCCCCTCCATCAACCTATAAGGCAATACCCGGCACAGTGCTCGCGCTCATTCTCCGTCCTCATTCGCTGGTGAAATCTGCCCCGTGTGACGCACACGCATTCGAGCTGACACACACACACACACACACACACACACACACACACACACACACACACACACACACACACACACACACACACACACACACACACACACACACACACACACACACAGACTCATGGCACATGCACATAACGGAACCTTTTCCTTTCAAGTCAAGAAATGATACGAATGGCTCTCACACAATGCTGTATTCTCGCGTTGTGTTTTCCTCTTAGTTTTGCACATTAAAAAAAATGATCGTCTGTTATGACAAATTCCAGGATTGGCTGCTTCCTCTTTGCACGTCTCTGGTAAATTGGCACCTCAGAGCTGCTGGAGTTGTTGTTGGTGTCACTCCTGTTTAGTTTATCCACTTGCGGCAGTTGGTGGCTCCACAGTGACATGGGATCTTGCTCTGATCTGCAACCAGGGTGAGCTTGTAATCGTAGCAGAGCTGCAACAAAATCATTCAGAGGTGGTTCAAATCTCAAACCAGAAGCACTGCACTAGTTCTTATGACAGACGACACTTCAAAAATCTCCCCTTATTCAGTATTTCATCATATGAAGAGCATTATGCGATGTAGTCGAGAGCATTTTAAAGTGCTTTTTAAAGGGCTGTTTCAGCTGTCTGGATCAGAATGAACAGTCACAGTACAATATGTAGGAAGGCCGGTGCTGTCATTTAACAGTGTTATTAAATTATTGGGTAACACTTTATTTTGATGGTCCCTTTTGAACATTCTGTTGACAAGTAACTTTGCACTTATGTGTCAACAAACTCTCAGTAGAGTATTAGTAGGCTGTCTGATTAATATCTGCTAACTCTTTATAGTGATAGTCTCCCAACAGATAATCTACTGACTATAAGTAACTGTAAACTTAATCTAACCCTAACCATACCAGTCAACTAATACACTACTAACACTCTAATGAGAGTCAGTATATATGTAGGTGCAACATTACTTATAGTCAACAGAATGTGTTAAAGGGACCATCAAAATAAAGTGAAACCAATTATTATTTTAAAAATCAAATCAACTGTATACATGGATGTAAGTAAATTATTAGCAAATTTTCATTTTTGGGTGAATTATCCCTTTAAATGAGCATCAGATAATGGTAAAGGAAATCTAAATGCAAAATTGTGGAAATGACTATAAACAATTAAATATCCTATATATATATTAGTGCTGTCAATTGATTAAAAAAATTAATCGTGTTAATCATAATCATGGATGAATCACAATTTATTACAAATTTAAAATACTAGGATTTACCTGTAGATGTGTTGAAATAAAGAAATGCATGACAAACTAGTTTAAGGAAACAGAACCTTTCACACTTCCGCCAGGTATGAGACATAATCCTTATTACTGTTTTTATTCAGCCATTATCAGCCTTTAAACTGGCAATAAAACGTTTACCAAGCCACATCGCTTCAATATACATTTACCCAACTATTATCAAAAGTATTTCTAAATAAATACAACAAAACATTTTCTTGCGACCTTACATGAAGTATTATGACAAAATGCATTATGAAGAAGATTTGGACCTGTTCTTCAGGTGCATTAGAGCTAATATTAGCATCATGCTTCATAAAACAATTTATGAGATTAATGGTACACTTTTACTCAGAACTCACTTCAAACCACCATCGAGTGTTTGTAATAACTTCCTTTTACGATCACATGTGGAATTTGGTCGTTCACTGTTGTTAAAATATGCTATTTATAACCTTTTTTATCGCTGCACAAATGAGAATTTCAGATGTACGCATTCATTATTGTTATAAAAATATCCAAATCTCAAGAAAATCACATACAAACCATATCTAATCGTGTGTTTATTATCTTATATAATCTACAGTGGCTATTATCATGTTTACTTCTGTTGCTCTGCTGAAACTCACGTCGTTTGATGTTACAACCTCCTCTCTGTTTTTAAGCTGCCAGGGATACATTCCAAGTATAATACACATTAATAAAAGGATCTATTTTCATTTTTATTTGTCTATATACACTTTGGGCGGCCGCGGTACATTATAAAAGTAGCCCAAAAACCACAACCCTGGCAACACTGGTGCTGTAGCCTCATCACACAATGACAGATAACCTTTCGCGCTGCGATGATGGGAAGAAGTTGGGCTCAAACCTTATCAAACAATTCATTTGTATATATAGTGCTGTCGATCGATTAAAAAAAAAATTAAATACTTAATTATACCTTTATATTGCAATAATTTCACATTCAATCTTTAAATTAATGGAGAAACAACATAAAGAAGGTATATTTTTAATATTTGTTTAATGCCATCTTTTTTTATGACTGAAGGCAAGTATCACTGATACCAACTGATGTCTCTATGAATTTTTTCCCTAATATTTAACCATTGACTAGCAGTGTTTGGCATGTTACACGTTTTACACATAAAAAGTAATTAGTTGTAGTACTTCTCACAAACAGAAACTGTGTTAGTAACTGAGTTACATCAATAATACATATATATATATATATATATATATATATATACACACACACACACACATACATATATATACATATACATATATATACACATATACATACATAATCTCTAATACCATCTGATAAATCTATAGTTCTGTCATGAAACTCTAGATGACACAGTCCAATAGGTCTAACTGAATCTGACATAACTAGCCAACAAATACTTGGCTAGTGCTTGCTGTAGCAGCTGCAGTGCGCTTCAGAAACCCTCCACCTTCCCCAGCTCCACCTGTATAGATCTGCTATATATGGAGTGATTTCATGTCTGCTTTAAATGGAGGTTATTTCATATATTTTATATGTGCAGCAATCAATCTCACAGAACTGCCCTGCAAGACTGTGCTGTGCATTCCAATGCTATTTTTTCAGGTATGTTTGCACTGTTACCTGATGTGCATATTTCATTTAGGGTGCATGAAAATAAATGTAACTTTCAGTTGTGCAGTTCATTCTTAATGAAGTCCCTCTTTCCTTACCTCTTCTCCCCTCTCAATCCTGCGGGCGGCACTGATGATGATCTTGTGGCCCCGCTCAAACGTCACAACCTCAGCCACACAGTTTGGTGAGCATGAATGATTGATGTACCTACGGGATAAATTTAATTCAAATTAATTAATTTCATTACAACTTGTTTCCTAGAGCTCAGTTTGAACTTTTCAGCAGCAATTTTTCTCCAAGCACAATGTTATTAACTATATAAAATTTTAATTCAAATTTCATAGAAAAGCAAAAGCAGGGGTATCATTAATGAGGTATCAGTAATATCCATAGCACAACCAGTGTGGGGTAAAGTTTGAATCACACTTTCCACAAAAACATGCACAACTGTTTTCAACATTGATAATAAGAAAAGACTGAGCATTTCTGTAGGATCATGTGACACTGAAGTAATGGCAGCAGGAAATTCAGCTTTGCACCACAGGAATAAATTACATTTTAAATATATATTAATATAGATATAAATTGTATTAAATTGAAATAATATTTCACAATATCAGTTTTTATTGTATTTTGATCAAATAAATGTAGCTTTGGTGAGCATAAGAGACTTCTTTCAAAACCCCCAAAGTTCTGAACAGTAGGGTCTCTCAAACAGTAATCCTGAACCAGTTCACAGATGTTCAGCATTGTGCTCAGAATAGTGTCAAATATAGAAAAGACTTGACATTGCCCATAATGCACTATTAAGTAATGTACACGTTTGAAAGCTGATATGAGAAGCTAAGTTCATTTCTTACCTTGCAGGGCTTCCAGACCGGGTTGCATCAATAACTCGCTCGCTGTCGATGCGGAACATGTACACTGGGCGGTTCTGTGGGAGAAATCCACACAGATTTAGACAAACGCATTTGGACAGCTAGTCAAGGTAACTATTCCCAGCGCTGTTCCCTCAGTGGCTGAGCGAGCTTTACCTTAGCCTTGTACAGCAGCTCTTTCCTCATGGCCACCTCAGCGCGCAGAATATCCCCCATGTATTCAATCACCATGGTCTGCTTCTCAATGTCGCGCGCTGCAAACAGCCCAAGACCCTGCAGACACAAGACACATTAGACATGTACCACACCCAAGGCTAGAGCTCACACACACACACACACACACGCACGCACGCACGCACGCACATGCACACGCACACGCACACAGTGAGTACATTCCATAGACTTGCGTTGTTTTTATATACAGCTACATATAAATACCATAAGCTAAAGCTGAAATCTTTCTGCATATTTTCTCTGGCTTTATTTTTATACTTTTATTTAGTTTATTTAGAATTAGTTTCCTTTTAACAAACGAGGACATTCCCAAAAAGAGGTTTCGTCAGGTTTAGTTCATTTCTCGGTACAAATTTGTCCTCAAACATATGAATAAGTCGGTATACACACATTTACTTGGCTATTTCACTTGTTTACTTACAACATTTCATAGACTTTTTGTATTTTATTGTTTTTGTATATAGCTAGTTCTAAACAATATATACTGTACAAACCCTAACAGAAAGCTTTGCGCATTTTTATCAACTTTATTTTCATGTAAATTTTACAAATGATAAAGAGGTTTGTCAGGTTTAGCTCACTTCTAGTAATAAATTTGACCCAAAAATATGATTGTACCGAAAGACTTCTGCCTGAGCATATAGAAACATGAATCCTATGAAAATCTGTTAAGAACATCTCTGTTAAGGAAAACAAAATGATATACAGTATTTGTGTGTATATATTTAAATTTGTGATTATTTTGCATCATGATGTTATTTTTATGACTATTATTCACATTTTCTGCCCAACTGTCAAAACAAAATACATATAAAAAAAAATGATAGGTTACACTTTACTTCGATAGTCCAAACTTACAATGTTTTTATTAAATTCACATTCAGTTGAATTAAAAGTATTTTATGGTATGACACCCATATCTGGTACTTAAGTAAAAAGACTTTTTGTGTTTTATGTGTAGTTAATAGATTACAGTATTAGGCTATAGCTACTCTGCCCATCACCCTTTATAGATCAGCTAATGTATGGTAGCTAATCTATAAAGGTGCAAAATGCATTGACTTACACATATTTGAGAATCGAGATATTTCATAATATATTTTGGGGATGTATTGAATAAAAAATAAAATAAAATAAAGAATAAAACCCCTGCTGAAAAACAAAAAACAAAACAATAGACACCATTACAAAATTAGTAATGGTTTTACTGGTTATAATGGGACTTGTACTGGTTTTACTGGAAACTAATGGACCCTGTTGGTCTCTGCTGGTAACTGGTCGCCTTCTATTGGTGGCTTGTTAAAACCAATAAATCCTAATGGAATATGTCCCAAAACACAATACAGAAAACCATTTTTTAATGTTTAAAAGTTGATGGTTTGTAATGTTCGTAATGATTTTTGTAGTGGAAACCATTCAAATTTTCTGTGATGGTTATATTTTATTTGATTTTTTCTCAGTAGGGACATAAGCCTATATCAGTTATACAGTGGTATACAGTGGTATAACCCTTCACTCGTGCCCCCTCAAAAATAATGAGCGCATGATGCCCCTGACACTACAATACAAAATTATTTGTCAAATAAATGAAACATGATGAAACATTCATTTGAGTTGAAATTGTTATAGATTACTTCTAGAGATTGCAGTGATACATGACATGGTGAAAAATGACTGAATGAATATTACTAGTAGGTTAATATGAATTTTAAAATTGTGCCCCCTAAAATCTCAAGTAGCCCCTGTCTGGCCCCCCCAGTTACTGTGGTCTAGAACCGCCCCTGGTCAGATATGACAGCGTTAATGCTACACGCATCGCCACGGATACAGCCAGCATGCCGACGCGCAAACCTGCCGCGAATGAAACTGAAAGTAAAGTAACTTATCTTTCCACTGCTGATGCCAGCTCTCTCCTGTTGCGATCTGAATAAAATGCAGCGCACTGTTGATTTCTTTGACGTGCGGCAGGCCTAATTCAAGATCAGATTTACATCCGTTTTTAAGGTGGCCAAAAGTAACAAATCAGATGGATATCCGATTCAACAAAACGCATAAAATAGGTGTAAACAGGCCCTAACTGTCTTTCCTCTCCCTCCCTCAACTGACATGATAGTAAAAGGTCAGAAGACTGAATCCATGTTTCATGTGGCACATTCGGAGATTTATTTATTTATTAAAAAACTGAATTACCGGTGTCTAAAAAAATAAATTAAAAAAAGTATCTTTATCTTCTCTGACAAGCGTTCCGCACATGCAACTAACATAAAACACACTTTCAAAAAAAGAAAAAGATTTTACCTTAATAATAATAATACAATATTTAGCCTTAATAATGCACAGTAGCCTCAGGTTATTTATATGACAATGTGTAGTTAAAATCATTTACTTTAGACTGAGTGAGGTAAAGCAATTTGTTAGCCAGCTGCTGATTTTATTCAGATGTATGGCAGAAAATTAGACTACTAGTTAAATATAAACTTTTTAATGCTACTTTTAAATGCTTTTTCAATATTGATATAATTATAATTGTGAGGTCTAGCAAAGAAGCATCCTATCTTACAAAAATATGAAAGCCAGTTTTATTATATTCCCTGACAGTGAATGTTTTTTCTTTCATGAATAAATATAATTAAAAATCACAAACTGTTTCTTTGCATTTATTTTAGTTATTATGGTCAGTATTGGGTTCGCAGATCACATGGGCAGGGTACTTTTTACTGTGTGTGGATGACCAACGAAGACCTTTTTTGACCCAGGAAAAACCCTGGTTGTATGTTGTGGACCCATCAACATAAAGTGTTAGAAGATATTAAGCAGACAGTCTACTAATACTCTAATGACTGCTAGTTGACATTTAGTTACTTACTGTTAGTAGAATGTCTAAAGTGGACTATCGAAATAAAGTGTTACCAAAATATATTTTAAAATATTGTAGTACAGACATCATTTTTAAAAAAATTTTTTTAACAGTACATTAATGGCAGTCTAATGAGAATCACTTCATTTCCATATGGAAAATATATTTTTCTTTTTGGTGGGGACAAATGTGACCTGGGCCAGATGTACTTTGCCTTCTACATTGCTTCAATCAACAGACACAGGTCTGTACAGCTGACAGAAAGAGACATCAGATATGTCACAGTGATTTAGCTGTTTTTATGCCTGTGTGGTTTTAAAAAGCTCGGCAGGGAACTGGAAGTGACACTGGATCAGCTGTGGCTCTTTTAGATGACCACACAACTGTGCCAGAGGGAGGAATGCCAATAACATAGGCTTAAAAGAGACATTTTTCATTAAGATGCTCTTAGAGGAATGACAGAAACTGTAATCACTCGAGGCAACTGAGTATTTCAAGGCCTATCTGAATCTCTTAAACCTTTTCCTTTTCAGTCAGTCTGATTGAACCTGGCCATTTCAGTCAGCTTTTGCCAATATGCATCAGACGGTGAGATGATCAAACATGTCGTGTGCATGGACTCACCTGGATGCGAGAGTGTGCCAGATACACGTTTGTCTTCCAGTCGGTGGTCAGCCGGCGGTACTGAGATGACTTCGAGTGCACAAAGTGCTTGCTGTGAGATGATCCTCTCTCCGCCACCGTTGAGTTCTGGATGCAGTGAGATGTTCTGGACCACACGGAGAGGATCTTCAGCCTGTGAGGAGACAATGACAGAGAAAGAAAACATTATTTCTGTTCCTCAAAATGTAAAGGTGTGGTCACATTTACTGTTGTTCAACAGATTGTGTTCATATTCACACAAATTTGCCATACTGACAACAGAAAGCTGCTCGGGTTGAAAGTGACTTCTGTGTGAGCAGTGCTTCATATAGCTATGCTATTGATAATGACAATGTTTGACCAGTTTTCCAGAGTTTCTGCTGGTTTTATGAAGGTAAATTTAAGACTTTGTAATACTATTTTAAAACCAATTAATGTAACAAATAAAATAATATAATAGTTTTTGCTCATGTAATTTTGCTGAAGTTTTGTTGATGTGACCATACCTTCATTTTTCACACTACTGAAACACTCTTTTTTTCAATATGCAGCTACTGACCTCTCATGATGGGGGTATGTCTGCAACTCAGAACGAGCGCAGCCAGATGGATTGATGGACAGTGGAAGCACCAACATGGGATTACGTCCATAACGGAATCGATACCTCGAGCACGCCTCCACACCCGGCAGCTACAACAGAGTCACAAATCAACAAACTGCACATAACTGGACATCTCACTTTTCAATACACAGTGAGTGATACTAAGGTTGATTGCACTTACCGATTCAGCAATGCGGGTGACTGCTGAGATGGTGAGCCCAAACAGGTCCTCTCCCTTCAGATAGATGGGGAAGAGTCTCAGCATGCCCGTCTCAGCCCTCCTCTCAGCCACGGGCACAAGAACCTTGTCCCAGACTCCTAGAGCACACAAAGAAATTAAAAAAGGTAGGACTGGTAAGATTATTTTTAACTGGTTTAAATGAGAGCTACACAATCACACTGAAATTTAAATTATATGGCATAGTGAATTTATCAAACTTCAGAAAGCTGCAATTTAATTAGTTTAAATAAATATATGGGGTGTATGTGGATATATTGGAGCAGCACTTAGTTTTGTCCTCTACTATACATTCATATGCATATGGGGCTCATAAAAGTGTTTTTTTGTGGTCTCAGGGTGATTTGAAATATGTGCACGACAAAATGGCATCTGAGTCCACTTTAATGTTCAGTTACAATGTGAATGCACACAGAACAGTCCTTTTAAACTCATTTTAGATTTGATCAACTGAAAGTGCTTTGATTCTGTTCTTTTAAAGTGGACATTAGAGTTACTCTATTGGCAGTGGATTGTGGGCAAAACATGACTTGAAGGCACTGTTTTTTTGTTTTTACACCCTGTTGAACATGAAAGCTGCTGTTTTAATATGATTTTATGTCTTGTTATTGTTTTAGTCTTGTTTGTAATTGTTGTTTTATGAGAAATGTTTAATGTTTATCATATCATAGTTCAGATCACTCATGCATTTCAAAATAATGCTAAAATACAACTATATCTGAATACTGTAAGTCCACAAAGAATAAACCCAGATTCTCAAGCTGAGGCAGACATTCACTGAAGACTTAATGCTTCTTATTAACAGAACAGGGTAACTGTAAATTTAAAATACGGGTTTAGATGATTAATATATTCATATTAGTGCTGTCAATCGATTAAAAATCTTTTTTTGAATTTTTTTCTGAAATTATTAATATTTTTACATATAATATTTTAAATTACAACATATTTTTAATATTTGTTTAATGGCATCTTTTTTATGACTGAAGGCCAGTATCACTGATACCAATTAATACTGATTTCCCTATAAAAACAAAATTCCCCTAATATTTAACCATTGACTATAGCCATTAAACATTACATTATAATTAAGAGCTATCAATTTTAACATTTATTAGACTTTAAAAATAACTTCTAATTGAAGTGAACTTAAAACAATCTTCACATAAACCCATTATAATAAATGTTATGTTTAGCTAGGCTACCTGTGCCCCCCAGCAGAGAAATTGAATAAAGTTATCAAACACTAAATTCTAAACTAAATACAGATACATACTTACAGCTATATAAAAGCTATTGATTTCCACTTTTTTCTTTCATTCTTGATGAACAGACATCACAGCAGCTGGTTATTAGGTTGATTTGGCTGCTGTTTCTTTAAGAGCTGCCGCTGCTGAACGTGACGCGGGTCTGACACGCATTGTATTTTCTCTCAACTCGCTTCACCTTTTCTGACCAACTTCAGATCTTAAAGTCTCTACTAATGAGCTGACGAGTTGAATCAGGTGTGTTAGATGAGGGAGACAGTGCTGGGCTGCTCCAGGACAGTTTTGAAAACCATCATGTTCTTAATGTAACTCATATTTAGCATATTACATGCACGCACAGTTTTAAGGAAGCTATAATCGCCTTTTTGGTAACTTCATGCCTTAACTGACCACAACACTGCATGCATGTAGTTTATTTCGCACTTTGATATGAAATGACACAGGCTACAGCGTGCGCCGGTTTCCGTGCTCGTTTGACTCGTACATGCTGCTGAAGTGAAGCTGGAGCGCGCGTCTGAAACGTCTCCGGATTGATGTGACTGAATAAATGCACTTCTTGTCAAGAAAAAACAGACAGAAACAGCAGTTATGAGTGAGGTGGCCAAACCTAGGCTCCGCCCCTGCGTTAATGGCGTTAAATTATTTAAGGCGTTAAACTGAAAATATTAAGCATTAACACGTTAATTTTGACAGCACTAATACATATATACTGAAATTGGTTTATCTATTAATATATCAATTAGGGATGCACCGAATGCTCGGTATCCGAAATAGTTCGTAAAAAAATAGTAAAAAAAAAAAGCTTCTTTCTGTGTTTGGCCGAATAAGCGAAAAGATAAAATATGCGCTCTTACAACCACTTACAACATATAAACACCATAAAGTAATCATTGTCATAATTCATCAACAGTAATCTATTGGCATTGGCAATGCACAGGATTCACCGACTGTGAACTATTCTGAAACTCCAAGCCTGTAAAATGTGCGATGTCTGTTTCATTAAATCATAGCCATTTGAAGTTTAATCTTATTAGGCGTACTGCAATTTCAGTTTTTTTCATTCCCAAATTTAAGGCCTTAAAATGATAATTAAGACTGTTATACCACTTCAAATATTTACAACATTTATGCCTGTAAATTTGATCAAAGTGAATTTAAGTCTTTTTTAAGGACCTATGGGAACCCTGTCAGCTTTTATATCAGTATATGTGAGACTGCGGCAGCTGTACCTTTAGCAGTGGTGTCAGTCAGCACCAGGTCCTCGTAGCCCTGCTCAATGACACGGATGCTGAATTCGGGACGCCCCTCATGCTCTTCCACAGAGCAGACGTACCGGCAGCGCTTCTGGCCGTGCCGCATGCTCCAGTAGAGCCGGCTCGCCTCGTATCCAGGTGGAAAGATGGCAGAAGATGAATGAAACGTGGGCAGCAGGGCAGGTGGCAGCTGACCCATCGCATGGAAAAGCAAACTGCCCACTCTGAAAGTATGGCCGCGTTCAGGCTGCTGCACGGCCGCTGCTAACTGTCGCAGCTCATCGCGCTGCACAAACACGCGGCGGAACACGGAGAAGCAGCGCAGTTGCTGTTCTAAGTGCAATCCGGCGGCGGCGCCAGATCCTCGAGGCCGGTGCTGGTGGCACAGCATTGTCTTATCTTTGAAAAACGTACAGCCGGCCTGCAGGGCGCAGGTGAAGTGGTAGATGTTGAGGCAGCGCAGTCGATGACAGCCACTGGTGGCACCTAAGCGATGACAGAACGCACAAACCACCGTTTGCCCTCGCTGGCGCGCCATTTCCACGTTGATCAGAGCACCGGCTTGCGTCTCATAGACTTCAGAGGACCAGAGGGCGCAGTTGAGGTGCACCCAGGTGTCCAAGTCCAAGTTGAGCAGCCTGGCAGGGCCGTCCGTCATCCCATCGCCTATCTGTTGGCAGAAACAGCAGCGGCGCCGGTCGCGGGTGGTTGAGCACGTTCGCAGAGATGAGTTGAGCTGCTGCAAAAGCTCCTCAACTTCCAACTCAGATGTTTGGGTGGCAACTTTTGGTATCGTTATGTGTACCGTCCATTTTCGCCAGCGCAGTCCTTTCCACCGTTTTCCAAGATGCCATGGTTTGTCTTCCATGTGGCTCTGGGAACGCGGTTTAAGCTTTACCGTCACTTTAAGATGACTTTCTGATATGCTTTCAGGTTTGGATTCCATCTTGATCGCTTGAGCTGCCTTGGCTGGGGTGAAAGCCATGTGAAGGTTCGGGGAGGGAGGGGATGGCTTGGGCTGCAGTTGGGCCAGGCAGTGGACGTCTAGCGAGGACATGTTGTTGCTGTACTGGTGCTGGACTTTAGAGGGACACTGTTGCAAAGCACTTTCAGGAAGTAGAGCAACAGATGCCTGGAAATGCAACACAGAAACATGCACAAAATTCATCATCCGTAATCAAGAGCAAATGATCCATCAGTCAAATAAAATCAACCACGCTGTTTGCATATGAATTATGACAGAGAAAACAAACCTTGGTGTCAGCGTTCCCATTGGACTGAGAGGATGATGAGTGGAGAATGAGACAGCTATGACTGCAGAACACCAAACCACCATCCAAACATAACTGAGACTTCTGGGAGAAATCAGAGGACATCGGGTTTAATAATTCTTGTCTTGTCTTCTTTAATCGCATATGTAATAATGTAACTTGCTTCGCTTCTGAAATGACTTTCCTGCTGTCATCTATGTAGTCTAGGAGTGGGCGATATGTCAAAAGTATCATATCGTAATATTTTCAGGTAGGATCACGTTCCATAATCCCATGATGATTATTTTTAACGTTGGTTTTTAAGACTATTTTGCAAGTTACTAAACAGTAATAACTAGTGGGCCCTATGACTAATACAAGTAAGAAGTTCTCAGACTCATTGAAGACAAGTAAACAGTCAGAACAAAGAGATAACAAAAAGCAGAACAAAAAAATTCAACAGAACAAAGATAAAAAAATAAATAAACAGTACTTTAATATTTTCAAGCAAGTATTCCGGTAGGAAATACTACAGAAACTGAATGTAATCTTGAAAGTAATCAAAGGTAAAATACAACACTGTATGAATGAAATATACACAGATTCTTATTAAAATGACAAAAAATGGTGATTTCTCTTTTTCTGTTGTACTCTGATTAACATTAATGACAGGCAGCAGCAAGTTTATTAGGCTGCTGTCACTTTAAGACCTGACACGCTCATATAATATACTTAACACAAATTCTATTTTCTCCTAACTGTTCACCTTAGATCAGTGGTGGACGAAGTACACAAATCAAGTACTTGAGTAAAAGTAAAAGTGCTGCTTTTTCAATTTTACTCGAGTGGAAGTAAAAAAGTACTGATAGATAGATTTATTTAGCAATTTTATATAGGCTACTTAATTTAATTTTATATTAGCACATATTTTTATAATCCTACTGCTCAAAATACCTGGGATTTTCCCAAAATAACCACTATATGGAGTCAAGATATATTATTGTTGTTGATATGGACTATGTTGATGAGAGCTTACACTGCGATGTACCTGAGAGAAAACAGATTTGACCATCTAATTTTCTGAATTTAGAAAGAACATTTTAAGGTAAATATAATTGTATTTTAATAATGATTTTTTTTCTTCTCAAACCTTGTCTGTGGTGTAAAAACACCCCTGGCCAAATACCCCCAGAGGGAATCTCTTCTCACTTCGATAATTACTGTAGTTACCATGTTCTGAACATCACATCCTTTCTTTTGCCCTCAGATGTTAAAGTGAGTACTGGCCAAAGTGGGCATTTTGACATATTTTTGTGCGCATTTAACCGTTTAGGCGCACGCCTGAAACCCAAATGACATTTTGTGTGTCCACGTTCCACTTACGATGCAATGTCCACAATGATCTAATCAATAAAATAAACCTACATTTCACTTGGAAATATGTCAGATGTTTAGAAATAAAATGGGTTTCGAATGACTTTTGAAAACACTAAGAGTAAACCAAAATAACATATTCATACCTGTGCTTTGCCCTGCTCATCTTTGGTAATTTTCCTCACGCCACTGCCAAGGACAACCACTTTACAGTGTTGACACCATTGTTGCTTTGGTCCTGGGCTTTCCTGTCCCTTCTTATCCCGCTCTCTACCACCCACAAGACCTGAAAGATATCCACAGTTGTCAATAAACAGAAAAAGTTCCTCCTACCAGCTCTGATTAGCATAAAAACTGCAATTACACAAAGATACTAGAGAGCAATGTCATTTTCCTGTGATGAATGAGATGTAATATTGTATTGAGGCTTTTAATGTGATTCAGTACATTCATTAAGTGAGTATCTGACACAGATGAGCAGACTTCAACTGGATAGAGTTCAGGCCAAGATCACTACCGTGTTTAAGTAGCTTCTCCAATCGTTTACAAAATCAATAGTGATTTTCCCTCAGCAACTCAGCCAGACAGACACAATATTGCACAGTTAACAAGTGATGGATAAACAATTCCTGATTGCTATCCTATAACTGTATTTGTGTAAAGAGGCTGAACGCAACTGTCTACCAATCAGGCTAATTGTACCGCTGCATTCACCTATATGTATAATGCACCATAAAATTGATTTATTTATTAATTCACCTACTCAATTCTGTCTCATCATTGTCAGATATAGTGTAAAAAAATTACTTTATATATATTATATATAAAGATAAAATATTTATTTGGTTTTGATTTTTTTGAATGTATATACACTGCCATTTAAAAGTATGGGGTCAGTAAGGTTTTTGAACGAAATTAAACTTTTATTCAGCAAGAATGCATTAATTTGATCAAAAGTGACAGTAAACACGTTACAAAGATTTCTATTTCAAATAAATACCACTTTTTGAACCTTCTAGTCATCAAAGAGTTCTGCTAAAATCCTACTTAAAAATCATGGTTTCCACAACATTGGTAATAAACGAATGTTTCTTGAGAAGCAACTTTATTAAAAATGATTTCTGAAGGATCACGTGACACTGATGACTGGAGTAACGATGTTGAAATTTCAGCTGTGATCACAGGAATAAATATATACTTAAATAGAAAATGGATAAGCAGGTGTTTCTCACTTTTGTTATGGTTGTGGTGTATCTGCTGAGGTGCTTGCTGTGTGGCTCGCAGGCCGTTCGGCTCGTGAAAGGCAGAGGTCAGACGCTGTGGATCCACTGAGGTCCTGATGGCCCCCATAGTTCCTCCCGGGCCACTGCTGACCTCGTAGCTGCTGGGGATCTTCACACGGATCAGGTCAGCAATTGCTGCAACAACGTCAGTGATGTTCTGAAAGACCACAGTGAAGAACGAGAGGGGTTTAGGTATTATGTCACACATTAGCTATGTTTGTCGAAGCAAGCATCACTATTCCTATTGCTCATACTTTTTTCTTTAGACAATGTAATAATCTAGTTATTTATACTATTTCCGCTCACTCCGTTTTCACTGACTGCTTGTACAATGAATTTAAATTATCTGTCAAATTTTGTGAACGTCCATTCTGTAGCAGGGAAATGGATGTACTTCATGATTTTTCTGTACTTCGTGTTCTTGTGCTGTCAATCAAGACAAATCCTCTGCAGTTGTGCAAAAAGTGATTCTGATTAAAAAAGATTTCTCTAGTCAGGCATCACTGTTTCTCACCCCAGCAGCTGCTGGCTTCAATGTGATGGCGATGGACACCAGCCCAGTGTTGGAACCATTTTGCACTGATCCAAATGGAGAGCCGAAGAACACTGATGAAGGCTCTGTCTTGACCTCTCGTAACCTGACGTCTGAGCCTACAACATGCGTGGAATAAAAAAACGGATCAAAAAAAACAAATCCACTCACCCAGGAAATTTAAAGTCACCCAGAAAATGTATAATGCAAGTGTAGGCACAAAATTTAAGAAGTTAGTTACCTTTGCCCCTAAAGACAGGAAACATTGGAATTACTGGAGACAGGGATGGAGAAGGAGGTTCCTCCTTGACCAATGAGAGGTCAGGATAGCGGCTGATCTCCATGCCAACGACACTCTCTGGGGAAGACGACGGGACGAAGCTGTCTGGGGTGTCTCTGTCTTCACATTGCTCCTGTCCCCTGTGTGTACAAGAGAAAAACATTTTTACATTTTAGCTGAGAAGTTGAAAAACAGACGAATGGTTATAAAATACAATCACTTTTCAGTGAAGTACCGTCCACATGATATTTTGTTTCCATTACATTTATGCACATACTACGGGGATTCTTCTTTTGGGGCGCTTTTAAATGTTCCAAAATAATGAAACTTCTTCAAAAGGGTTTCATCTGTGTTAAAAGCATTTGCTCTGGAGTAAAGGTCTGAACAAGGCCTTTTGATTAACCTTCAAGTGGATTTAAGAGTAATGATTACATTTTTAAAAAAAATATTGACATTTTTCAGTTTTTGAAAAAAGGCCTTGAACTCAAGTTATTTAGCAGTCAATTCAGTTTGGATTTATAAAAAAAATTTAAATAAATAACACCATGCCAGCATCAAGGCTATTTTCATGATGATCTCTGAATAAATTATGCAATTAACAAAAGGTTATAAAAGACATTTCAGACGTACACGAGACAAAAATTCTAAAACACTTTCAGGTGATGCATTTTTAAATAAATCAGTTTTAGACGGTAATGTTTGATATTAACACCTATCATCATGTAAAACAAAATCTTCAAACTCTCACTCTGCAGTGTGGCAGTACAATTACTGGTTTAATGTTATAAATTTACTGTATTTTAGAGGGAACTTAAAAAGTCTGGGTAGGAGATAAGCTAAAAGTAGAGAAATCTTAACTTTAAATGTTCCCAAATCTGAGGAAAAAAGTAATTATATTATATCCTTTAAAACTAGAATAATTATCTATAAAATCATCCTAGAGTACAGAAAGCGTCCCCTGACTGAGGAATCAATCCTTTATTTTAAGGAATTAACTTCTGAGCGTAATTAAGAAACCTCTCAGAAACCTGACTTCTCATGTGAAGATATTGCACATCTCATAACTAATGCCTAAGACTCTTTATAATATGTAAAAAATGAGTTTACAGGGATGATATTTACGAGAATCATAAAAGTTACAATAATTTTTAAAAAAGGTATTTAAAAATGTATTGGGGGGGGGGGGGGGGTATGTACACGACTGTTCAAAAGTTAGATTTTTGGTTGGGTTGGTTAGATTTTTTTTAAAAGTGTGTATTTATTCTTTGAAAAATACAAAAAACAAATAACAAATTCATGTGATGGCAAAGCTTAATTTTCATTAGCCATTACTCCAGTCTCCCTGGTTATTTCATTACTGCTAGTACCTCTAGAACTTAACTTCTAACTCTACTCTGTTATTGAAAACACACATTTGAAGGTCAGACTTTGATATAACAGAAATATATAATCCCAGATGTTGTTATCCGTCTACTGACCTGAGCTCTTCCTGGTTGTTATGAGGTGGGGTGGGAAGAGAAGCCGGCACATTCACAGTTTTGGGCCCCTGAGCCAGAGCTCGAGCCAGCAGCTCCTCCTCAGCCTTGAACTGCAGCGGTCGAGAAAGCAGCCCTTTGGTGACTGTTGAAACACAACAGTTATTGACATTAGTGCCCACTGTCCAATATATTACATTTTTTTATCTAAATGTATTTTTATCTTTGTTTTGGGCTATTGCTATAAATGGCTCACCATCATGGCCAACAATGACGCCACCTTTGCTGGCCAGCTCCTCTGTTGTGGCAAAGCCATTGAGCAACTTCTGGCGCACCACTGGAGGAGGAGTCGGGGGAAGAGAGGCGGGAGGCGTGGGGGGGTTGCTCAAATTATTCTGCTGTAGAGAGATAAAAATTCGAGTGACCATCTGTAACGTCTCACACATGAAATCTAATAAGCGGAGTCTACAGCTGATGTCACGAGACTTGATGTAAGCCATAAAAAAGCTTCAGCTGCAAATGTACAGTCACAGAGTGTTTTATTAGTTGCTCTTAATTACCTTGTAAATCAGCTGGGAGTAATAGTCAGAGACACCATCCAATGAGGCGCTCCCAAATGTGCCCGAGAGACGGCTCTCTCCGTCCAGCTGTCCTCCCCCATAGGGCACGAAATGGGCAAAGTTCACCCCCACCAGAGGCTCCATTAGGGGCAAGAGAGAAAGCTGCTGGTGCAGTGAAACAATGAGACACAAAGAGCGACATATGGGAAATGTGAGATAAAGGTCATGCTTCGAAGAGCGTTAGAAAAGACGGATCTGCACTCCCGAGGACCTATTTGGGCGTAATTAAGAAACCTGTCAGAAAACTGACAACTTCTCATGTGATGAGCATAAGGTATGATATACACCTTATGCTAAGACTCTTTATAATTAATTCCTTCAAAACAATTCATTTAATGCCACAGTGATGGCATTTACAATTATAATAAAAGACAAAATATACTTTAATTTAAAAAAATATTGCAATATGATATTAAAATAGTATTAAATTGATTTGATCAATTTAGTATTTAGTTGAACTGGACCAAATATGGGTGCTATCTCAAAAGTACAGAAAAAATAACTTGGCATAAAAGTCTCTTATGAACACCAAGGCAGCATTTATTTAGAACAAAATTAGAGTAAAATTGTACTATGAAATATCATTACAGTTTAAAATGATTGTTTTCCATTTGAATATAGTTTCCTGTATTGCTAAAGCTGAATTTTCAGCATCTTTACTCCAGTCTTCAGTGTCACATGATCCTTCAGAAATTATTCTAATATGCTGATCTTATCAAAGTTGAAAACAGAAATATTTTATAACATTTGAACTGTCTTTATTGTCACTTTAAAACAATTTAATGTGTCCTTGCCGAGTAAATGTATTCATTCCTGAATATAAGTATTCATACTTTCCAAAACAAAAACAGCAACTGTTAAATTCCTAAAAAGACTGACAGAGAAATGTTCAGTCAGGAACATTTTAAAACTGCAGTCGACCCCAGATTCCTCAATCATAGAGGTCATTATCTACACCAGTGACTTTCTTTTATGTGATGAGCGTTCATAATGTCTCACAGCACTATCCTCTTCTGGCCTGTGATTTCTATTGTGATGATACACAAGACATAAGTTGACATGGCACAGTCTCTCCTGTCTGTAATCATGTCTGTGATTAAAAGCAGAACATGTTTGACTCGTGCTCATATTGCATGACAAAGTGGCAAAATACATACATGACAAATATACATACCACACTGCTGCGCCTGTGCATAACAAGAAATTGTTTTAGCAATGCAACAAGTTTATGATATCTAACATTGAGTGGATTTGCTGGTAGGTCCTAAATTACTGTAAAAAAAATCACTTTCTTAATTAGCATGTAGTCTTATATCTCAATAAAACAATCTAAACGTCCTCAAAAGAAAGTTGAATTGCTAAATGATTTATTATTTTTTAAAGAAAGAAATTAATATTCAGCAAGGATGCATTTAATTGATAAAAAGTGACGGTAAAAACAATGTAACAAAAGATTTATATTTCAATTAAATACTGTTCTTTTAAAATTTCTATTCAGCAAAAAATCCTGACAAAAAAATGTAACAGTTTTCATGAAAATATTAAGCAGTACAACTGTTTTCAACATTAATATTAATAAAAATAAATGTTTCTTGAGCAGCAAATCAGCACAATGATTTCTGAAGGATCATGTGACACTGAAGACTGGAGTAAAATTAAACCTTGCCATGGAATAAATAAAACTATAACGTTAAATGAGAAAACTGTTATTTTGACCTGTAATAATATATTAATGCTAAATGATAAGCAGTAAAATATTAGTCAAAAAGACCACATTTCTGGTTTGGTGTTTATGAAGAGATATTTAAGCCCAACTGACAGGGCGGTGGAAGTACACAGGACCTGTCTAGTCTGACCTAGACTGAAAATAAAAAGGATTTTTCATTGTACCTGTTTTAACTGGGTCAGTGCTGGCTCAGTAGAGGAATACACTGCTTGATTCTCGTCCTCCTCTTTCTTCCTCTTTTTACAGCGGGGAGCGGGTCTGTCTCCGCTCTTGGGTGTCCTCTTGTTCCTCTGTTTCTTCTTGTCCTCTGGAAGTAAAGGTCCGGGGAAATCAGGGTGGTTTGAATCCGAGAATGTCTGTTGGGAAGGAAAAATTACACCGTCAAGACAAGAGCTCGAAAATACCCATGTTTTACAATGAAAATGATGCATCCTGAAATGCTCACCCCAGCGCTGTCCATGGAGGTCTGTCGCAGGAAAGCTTTGCAGTCCATGGATCCCTCTTCCTCTGACCTCAAACTGTCTTCAGACCTCTGGTGAGGCAGTGCAGGAGGTGGAGTTCTCTTATTCTTCAGGAGGTGTTTGAGGAGCTCATTCCCAGCTTCTCCTTTCGAGCTGTTGGCTGGACTTTGGCTCGCAGGATGAAACAACATTCCCTCCCTCTCTCCCTCTACCTTGACCATGCCTAGTCTCATTTCCATCTCCATTCCTTTATGCCCATGGCAGTCACTCGCTTCCACCTTCTCCAGTTTGATGTTGGACAGGATCCTGTCATGCATCTCCTGTTGGCCCATGGCCATCTCTGGCCCTCCACCGCAGCTGCCTTCAGAGAGCTGGCGCTCCAGCTCAGAGTGGGGCTGGCTGCTCATGGAGCCTGGTGTAGACGATCCAGGCTGGGACATCTCGCAGAACTCATGGTCACCGAAGACCATTGGGTTCCTTGTTGGTGTGGATGAAGTATCTGAGACGCAGGGTGTTAACGGGGCTGTCAGGTCCGAGTGAGGTGTGGAAGGAGCTCTCAGCGACTCACAATCATCATCTTTCTTCTTCTTGCGGCTCCTTTTCTTCTTGCCCTTCTCTTCCGGAATGATATTAGAGTACAGCTGGATCAGTGACGGACCGGGACCTGGAAAGTTTGGAGGCAAGGGCATGGGACCCTCCATTGGGAACTGATGCCCTTGAGATGGATTCTGAGGCATCATGTTTGGCCCAGGATATCTCTGAGGTCTAGCTTGTGCCTGGACAAAGTTAGGCCCGTGGGGTGCTAGGTTCTCAGAAACAAACCCTGGTCCCATTTCCTGAGGGAATGGACCGTTACCCATCATTGGTCTGGACGGTCCTCCAACGAACCCTGGTTGCATGCCTTGCTGCTGTGGAAATGGTGGGCCTTGCATTTGCTGCTGCATTCTGGGTGGCTGCATGAAGTCCTGCGGTAGCTCCTGGCTGTAAAAAGGCATTTGTGACAAGGCCCTCATTGTACCATCTTGGCAGTTAGGGACTTGCTGTTGCTCCATGCAGTGTTTCACCCGCTGTCTTTCCACCTCCTTCATAAGCTGCACTCTTTGCCTCTCCTGCTGCTCCCGTAGCCGCTCCTTGCGCTCACGCTCCTGGAAGCCTTCACTAAATGGGTTGGTATCGTCGAAATTCACGTGAGGAGACTCGCCACCTGCCTGCCCCTGACTGGGCCTCGCCACTGCCGGCTGCGGAGGCTGTGCCTGCACTACTTGAGCAGGCATTACTCCTGGCATTTGAGGTGCTCCACTGGGAACAGGTGCACCAGGGTGCCAACCTGCTGTGTTGGTCACATTAGTTGCATCTGGTTGGCCAGGGTGGAGACGAATGGGCATCATGGGACCCATCATAGGTTGGTTTATCGGGGGCCCAACTGGCATCATGCCAGCATGAGGCTGCATTGGTGGCATTCCATGCATCATTGCGGGCTGCATGCTACCTTGTTGCTGCTGTTTAACCCTGTACTCCTCTATCAGCTCTGCATGCTCCTTCTGCTGTTTGCGTATCTGGAAAAAGCACAGAAAAAATGGGACTGAAACATTTACAACTACATGTATTTTTCCATTCATTTAAACATGTCCTTGACAATTACAAAAACAAAAACAAAAACAAAAAAACAATGTCCCCAAGTTTGAGGGAATATTGTCTTTCTAACATGTACTGGTGAATCTCTGAAACAGTGTATGTATGAATTAAAGGTAGGGTAGGCAATTTCGGAGAGGCTAGCAATAGCAAGCTAGCTTTGAAAGCATAAGATCCCACCCTCCCTGCAAAATCAGTCTCCAGTGCCACGCCTCCTCCAAAACACATGATCGCGCACAGGCAGACCAGAGGCGAACCAGCAAAACAATGAGAGAGAGCGTTGGTGGAGGGTTGAATGCAATGCTGTCAGATTACCTCATGTCATAATTAGGGATGTAATGGTATGAAAATTTCTTATCACGATTATAGTGACCAAAATTATCACGGTTATCAGTATCATCACGGTATTGTTAAAATGTGCTGGAGATGTTTAAAAAGTACTGACACATAAATCACTTCAAGTCTTATATTTAAAAATCAACAAACAAGAAATAAAATGACTTTTTGTTTGCATAATCACTAAAACAATAACATTACCAATGATGTTCGGATTTAAATGACAACTTGACTGAAAAATAGTTTAATAGCATGTTCAAACATCTAAAGGAAATGTTCAAATAAAGCTTTGAAAAAGTTTTATAAAAAGGTAAACCTCACATTTCAGCCTTTAAATAAAGAAAAGGGTTAAGTCAAAATGATAATTGATTAATAAATGATTATATGTATTTTATCTGCTCCACAAATAATTCTAGATCTGAATTGTTTAAATTGTTTAAACCGCAGGGCATGCAAATTCAGTCTGTTTTTGGTCAGACAGAAACTGCACACAGGCTGAATGTGAATATAAGTCTCAGTAAATCCACTCTCTGACAGCAGGTGGCGCTGATGGAAAAGCTGAATTACAGCTGTTTCCTGTAAACTCCGTGGACAAAGCTGTATTGCGATTAAGAACACTTCCTTTAGGCATTACATGGAGTGAAGATGAAAACAAAATGCCATCGAATCGTTTCTGAAGACAGTCAGAACCTTCAGAGGTACATTCATATAAATTAATTCATTCATATATTCATTTGTATAATTCCATTAGCTCTCTTTTAAAACCTCCCAGCTTTTCCGCCCTGTTTTCACTCAGAACGAAACTACTCTGCGTGCTGTGCACACGTGAGACTATTACTTAAAACTGTGCTTTATGATGGACAGTATTTATTTATTGTGAGTTGTTCAAATCGCGGTAATCTAATACGGTTTTAATGATAATTAAAATATGAAATGGTAATACTAACCGTGGGGAATTTTATCATGATTTATCATCAAACCGGTAATCGTTACATCCCTAGTCATAATATCACAACGCCTTCCATTCTCACACTGATGACGTATCATGTCTGTGTGATCAGGGTGCACGGAGGGATGCAAATACATACTTTGACAGGCAGGTAGGACAGCTTATCTTGCCCTCGGAACAAGGGATATGATTGGACAAACATTTTATGGTCCTGTTCCTTCCACAGATTATATAATTTTGTAATTTGATGAATGATAAAAACACTGGCAGCCAATCAGAATTCACCTGACTTTGAAGAACTTGAGCATTTAAAGCAGCAGATGACAACTGCAGCACACACTTACATTAAACAGATGGCTATCGTCCACTGGTGTGGACACTAGTATAGTTATTGTTATAGTACGCATAGGCTTCAATCAATTGATAAGGTGCTTTGTTTTCAATTATGAAATGTGTGCATTTTTATTTAATTTTCAATGCAATAATAATACTTTTCTAGATTATCTTATAAACTGAAAATTGTTTTATTGGATTCATTTTTCAGAAAAAGGCCTGGGACTTCATCTGTAAGCAAAGCAGCTCATGAAGATAAAACCATGAATGACTGATATTATGTGTGTGCTTTACCTGTTCCAGCTGTTTCTGCACCACCCCCTGCTGCTCTGTCACATGTTTCAGCTGCTCTGCGTCCTCCTCAGGAAACTCCCGTCCTGCTTTCTTGGCAGTTCTCTGCTTGGCTGACAGGGCCTTTTTTGACTTTCTATGGGCCCCAATCTGCTCCTCCAAAAACTTCTGCTGCATCTGAAGCAGCTGCTGGGTTTCCCTGAGCCAGTCTTCATACTGAACCTTCTGTGCATCATCTTGATGGGGAGGGTTGGAATTAATAATTACTGGCATACAGAATACATTTTTGTGGTTAAGTGTAAAATGTAAGTAAATGCTTATTTTGAAATTACATTACACATTATACACGTCTTCATATTCAGAATGTTTGATTCATAATTGGATGAGTAACACCAATATGGACTGTATTACTGATATCCATAATTATTAAAGACTTACGGGAAAATCCTGGTGCAAAATTTGGGGGATTGGGTCGTGCCATGTTAGGAGTAAGTTTGCCATCCTAAATGAGAAATTAACACAACATTGAGACAATCTGAAATTACTACACTCTTACTGGTAGGTTAAGGAACATCAAATTAGCCAAAATATTTAAAGGATTGGTTGACTAGTTTTTTCTAGGCTTGATTGTGTTTATGGGGTGCAGTCAAACCACTCTGTCAAACCTTCTCCTATAAACGCGCTGATCATTTCCTGCTTTTATGAAGCCCCTCCCTCAGAAATACGCAATGGGCTCAGATTGGTTAGCTGGTCCAGTGTGTTGTGATTGGCTAAACCACCTCTAAACGTCCCGCCCCTCACCTCAGCGGCATGTGCTCCAGTTGTGTTGTAAACAATGACATCGTCTATATTGCTTATCAATTTGAACCCGATTGAGACCCAGAGAATATTAGTAAAGAGGATCGCACAGAACCTGTGCAAGCATGGCTCTTAATGGTATGTTTTTTGTTTGTTGTTGTCTCATACTTTTAGATACGCTGTTATTTGTAAATGCTACTGCTTCTGTTAGCTTTTTACATACGGTTTTATTCTGATTAAAGCTTTAATACAGTACGGCAACTGCACGCACGTCCATGTATAACGCATCTCATAGCTATGTGAAAATAAGTGTATAAATGGAACAATTCATTGTTGGAGCTGAGCTGACGATCTGAGAGAGAGAGAGAGCAGGGGACTTGAGGAACAGGATTGAGAACCGCTGCTTTAGAACACTGATTTTGAAATTTGTGAATCCATTAGAATTGTTAGAAGACAGAATCGTGATTCAAATATGAATACATTTTTATGTACACCCCTAGTTTTCTCTTCCTCTTCTCTTAAGCAGCACAACATGGCCATGCCTCTTCTGGGAGAAGGGTCTGGCTGCAGACATGCACTTGCATTTTCAGACTTGTACTCTCAGACACCCACACTTCTGCAAGTGACGCCACTTGCAGTCTTTTTTATTTTATTTATTTATTTATTTTTTTAAATGGAATCTCTCAACATTTTACTCAAGTAGCCAGGTGGTGAAGACAAGAAAAAAGAAACTAAATTACAATGTCACTTGCAATCGCCACTTGCACTCTTTGCTATCTACATCGTCACTTGCAATGCACACAATTTGTGCGTGTTGCCAATGAAGACAAGATGCTGTGGTGGTTAAACGATTAAAACTAATTTAGTATTATAACATACAGGATTCTGCAAGTCATCTGTAGGAGAAAAAGGCAAGACCTGGCAATCCGTGGCCACAGAACAGCAGAATATGAGCGCCATGTGCAAAGTCTCTCATTAAGCGCTTTTAAACCTCCCGTAGAAAACCATAAACACTTAATATGGCTTAATGTGTTAAAGATAGTGCTATTAAAAGATCAAATTCAATATATAGTTTATTCATTTAATGTTCTACAAGGCAAGCATATGGCCATGAACACAACGAGCAAACTTTCACTTTTCCTCCCATACAGCAAAACGCTTAATGTGGCAGCCTAATAACGGACTAAGATAATAAAGACCAAATTCATTATTTCTTGTTGTTGATGCAAACTATAGCCTAGTACAGACCATATGAACACGCATTAAGAAATGCATTAAGTGATATTAAAAGGACCAGCTCCATGCAGGCAAGCAGACGAGCCTAGAACGCAATGCGTTAAGTTGCACGTTAAATGTTTTCCTCCCATAAGAAAATCATTATAAATAAAACACGTAATGAAGATTAATGGACAAAGACAATGATATAAAAGGGCTGTAGACAGTTTATTCTAAATGGGAAAATGCGTAACTTTGCGTGTTGCATTTATTCTGGGCTCACCTGCTCATACATATTAATTATGTTTTAATAATGAAGAGAAGCATATTGAGTTTGGTCTTTATATTCTTAGTCCGTTATGCCAAATTATGCCAAGTTTTGCGGTATGGGAGGAAAACACTATATACATACATTATATTAAACTGTATATTGAATTTGATCTTTTAATAGCACTGTCTTAACAAATTAAGCCATATTAAGTGTTTATGGTTTTCAACGGGAGGTTTAAAAGCGCTTAATGAGAGATGTTGCGCATTGCATTCATATTCTTCTGTTCTGCTGCCATGGATTTGCAGGTCTTGTCTTTTTCTCTTACAGATAACTTGCAGGACTCTGTACGTTATGATATTAAATTAGTTTTAATCATTTAACCACCACAGTGTCTTGTCTCCATTGGCAACACGCACGATTTGTGTGGATTGCAAGTGACGTCGCAGGTAGCGAAGAGTGCAAGCGGCGACTGCAAGTGACTTCGTAATTTAGTAGGGGTGGAACGGTACACAGATGTCACGGTTCGGTACGTACCTCGGTTCGGGGGTCACGGTTCGATACAATTTCAGTACAAGAGAAAACAAAACAAAAAAAACTACTAACTCGGTTTCTTTTCATTTATTGTGAACAGACAGTAGTACAAATTTCTATTTTTTCCACCTAGATGTGAATACTAAATATTATTCCATTCTGTTATATATATAAAATATACAGTAGCCTACATATATATATATATATATATATATATATATATATAGAAATATATATATATCAGAGGCTGCGTTAGACTTTAATATTATCCGTCATTTTGACGGACAGGGTCGTAAAAATTCTGTCATAATCTATTTATTACCCATCATTTTAATTTTCGTATTTTAATTATAATAACCCATGTAATTGCTTTTATTTTTGTTCACATTTTCATTTTTAATAATGAACCTAATACCTAAAGGACGAGCACATTGGCTTATGCATTTATTTATTTATGAAGAGAACAGATGAACAGAGACTGCGTCAGTGACAGAGGAGGACACTAAAACAACAAAATATGCTAGTGCTGGATAAAAAAATAAAAATAAAATAAAACCGATTTCTCTGTTTTAATAGATTCTTATTTTTATGAACCAATATCGTTTATTAACTCCCAATAGATGCTGTTTTCATTTGATGAATGCACAGTAACGTTAGACAATCGGCTAAACTTTGTGCATTGTTACTTTTGATATGAAATGCAGTCTCAGGTTTCAAATTCTGTCCATTTTATTAGGAAATTCAAGCAATAAATAATGTTTTGGTGCTCTTTAATGTGGCGTGATAGATCGCTGTAGACACCTCAGATCAAGCGATTCGCTTTACTATACTCGCCTATGAGTAATCAAAGACATAGCAAAAGACCTTTATTTTTGTTCTGGAGACGATCGCGCACTCGCCACCAACTGGACAGGGGTGGGAATTACAGTTATAAATTACAATAGATCACCCTCAGTGTGTGTAATCTGCCAAAGTGACAGACGGCCTTCAGATTTTTCCGTCACTGCTAAAAAAAATCTGTCAATGACGGAGAATTTTCAGTTAACACGACCTCTGATATATATATATATATATATATATATATATATATATATACACATAAAAGGAATTAATTCTTGAAATATATTTGATTTAGTTTACAGATAAACAAGGGGGGGAAAAACAGTGCGACACGTAACAGCCTATATATGCTGAGTTTCAGTTCATTTTTGTGACAAGCTTAATTTGTTCACAGAAAGGAAACTCAAATGGCAGAAAGCAACATCCTATTTGTTTTCTTTTTTTTTTTCATTGTGAGTGTACACAAATAAAAGCAGACCTTTATACAGTGATGCATTATTAATAAGACAATAAGTGTTTAAAGTTGATTCTGCTGATATAAGGAAACAGTTGAAGTGATCGCGCCGGAGCGCGCGCACACACAAAACACATCAGTTCCAGCATTGCTAACTTGACAGCACAGTTGGTACTTTATCAAAATAAAATACAGTGAACCAAACATCTGCACGCCATCTTCTGTGTCACCGTTGGAACGCGACTGAAGTACAAAGCCTATTATTTACATAATAAATAATAGTTTCGCTGTTCTTCTGCTGGCGGTTATCAAACAGCGTTGCATTGCTGCGTGCGCCCCTTTCTGTATTGGGGGTGAATTGCCTATATTCATTGTAAGGCCTCATGCACCGAACTGAGATGTCCGTACCGTTTGGTACGAATACATGTATCGTGCCACCCCTATAATTTAGTTTCTTTTTTCTTGTCTTCACCAACTGGCTACTTGTGTAACATGTTGAGAGATTCAATTTAAAAAAGAATGAATAAATAAAATAAAATAAAATAAAAAAGACTGCAAGTGACATCACTTGTGGAAGTGTGGGTATCTGAGAGTGGAAGTCTGAAAATGCAAGTGCATGTCTGCAGCCAAACCCTACTGCCCTCTGCTGCATGTTCCTGGGGGCAGGGTTTATCTGGGTTTGTGACATAACGATTACCGAAACGATAACCGTTTCTGTAGGTATTAAACTCCCAGAATTTTAAAAGATATCTTCGTTTGCATTGAACTTTCAGTGCCGCAACTTTGCAGATATTGTTTATGCTCAAACAGCAACATTACACACTAACTAATGTTAAAAAAGTTAAATCGCAATCAACCACCCCTTTAATAAAAACACACAAGAGGTGTAGGCATTTAAATTCAGCTGAAATCTGCTGAATGTTGTGCGGAGTTCTACACACTCAGAAAGAAAGAAAGAAAGAAAGAATTCTGAAGTCTTACCTGTCCAGCCAACTGCACTGGAGTTATACCTCCATCAGGGCCTGGTAGCGCCTGCCCTGTCTGGACACTAATTGAGATTTTGTGAAGAGGAGAGTAAAGGAAAAGCCATTAATGAAAAAGCTCATACACTGAAATAAATCTAATAATATTTCAGTCTAATAAACGAGATCATTAACTCACTTGTTCATGACCATAGGAGACATTCCCATGTTGTTTTGGACCATCATTTTATTGATTCCTTTCAATGCAACCATCTTTGCCTTCATTATGGGGTCTGTGATGGCATCAAAATCTGAATAAATCGATGAAAAAGTATGAAAATGTAAGTAAATTATAGTCAAGTACACATTCTGCCACATGCAAAACAGAGAAAGGCCTAATCTCGGATCAAGGAAGAACAGAATTACATCTTATTATATTAGCTACCCCTTACCTATGTTGGGGAAGAATGAATCACTGGAACGCTGTCTTATCATAGCTTGCATTTGCTTCTGCTGTTGCTGCTCCTGTCTCTCCTGATCCAGGAGGTCTTGGAGAAGGAGTGGTTGCTCCTCCAGAAGCAGTGGTCTGTTCTGATTGCCTTGCTGTGACAGCAGTGCCTGTTGAGCAAGAATACTGTGTTGTTCCCCTGAGAGTACAGCATCCTTTTCATCCATACCAAAAATATGGCTTTGTTGTTGTTCCTGAATGGAGCCTGGGACTTCTAATGCACTTTCACCATGAGAAGAGACCAACGATTGGTCAATACTGAGGCCAGTATCCATCCCCTGCACTGAGAAGTTTCCTTGCCCCAGCATAGTGCTACTGAGTGACACTGTAGCTTCCTGACTTGGTGGGTTGCCTTGTGCTGATGAGTGTTCTTGCTTCTGTGATTCACCTTCTGGTGGTACATTGACCAGCATGCTTGAAAGCACTGGAGTAGCATCGGGGTGAATTCCAGACTTTGGAGCCTGTAAACTGGCATCAATATCACTTTCAAAGCCAGCTTGATTAATGGCAGCACTATCATTTACCTGATTCTTACAAGATGTGTCTTGGGACAAGCAATCTTTAATTCCATTTTTGCTATCCTCCTCTGTTTTCAAGGAAACCAACACCTGATCCTGAGGAACGTCTGGACTGATGTGACCTTGAGACTGAGCAGTTTTGTCTACTACTTCCTTCGCTGTCGATGTCGAGCATGATGATGATGAGCCATCAAAACTATCAGTCTTTTTCTCAGCTTTTGTCTTTTGGAAATCAGACGTCTCAGCGTGGTCTTCTATTGGATCACTGAGATCCAGGTCCTCGCTAAGATCTAAATCAGCATCAGCATAGGCAATTATATCAAATTTCCCAGATGTTAAGAAGTCGTCTAGATGCAGGTCATTCGTTTCAAGATCCAAGTCCTTTCCATCATCTGGATCGAGATTTAAGTTCTCTAAATCAGCATCCACAAGGTCCTTCACCTCAACATCTTCAAGGTCCTTCACAGCAGATTCATCAGTATCTATTTTCTCCTCAGGTACTTCATTTGTGGATAAAGGGACCTCAATGTTTTGGACAGCAGATGTAGCAGCAATACTTGTGAGTAAGGGAGCACTGAGAGTCTCACTGGAAGCAGGTTGGCTTATAGACCTTGTCAGGGGGATTTGTGGATGTCCAGTTCTCAACGGAATATTGGCTTGTTGTAAATTCCCCAAGCTGAGAGATGCCTGCATCTGCGTATTAGCTACCTGAGACTGATTCATTGTTGTATCCATTGGCTTTGGAACTTGATTGAAGGGGAATCCCATTTCTTGGCCACCCATGAAACCTGGGGGTCGTTGCTGTGAGGGTGATTCCATTCGAATTCCCTGCATAGTAGGAGCTCCAAAGGGAAGCCGAAGTCTGCTATCTGGCGCTCTGTGTCTCAGTTCTATGAAAGGCTGCCCCATGATGTTGTGCTGTTGCACATGCATGCCACGAGGAGGTAAATGTGGGGTTACTAAAGGGTTGCCTCCTATTGATTTCCCCAAGTCCATAGACATGGATCTTCTCATCTGTGGATGAGCTTCAATTATTGGGTCCTGCATCTGATGCAGTCTTGGAGCTCCTATAGGACCTTGGACATTAGGAGTGAGGGGCATCCTAAAATCAACAAAAGAACATAATATTTGCAGTGTTTCTGAATAACATTAGTCCCTACATTTTATACAAATGTTTTGAAGTATATAAATTAACCCACCTTGGCCCAAGCTGCCTTATATTTGAGTCAGCATCCACAGGAAACTGTGGTCTAGGAAACTGGCCTTCAGGGAAATGCCCCTGTTGATCTCCTGGGAATGGCCCATGGAATCTCTGAGGGGCTCTCACAGCTCCTGGACCAGGATATGGTGGTGGTGGGCGATTAAAAATTTCACTCTGTTGGCCTGTAGACTCCTGACTCCAGTGTTGAGGGGTTCCTGGAGGCATGGTCAGAGGATGATCCTGTAAACCCTTATCTTGACGTATGGCACTCTTCTGCTGTTGCTGTTTGAGGATCAGCTCTCGAATACGCTGACGCTGTAAACAAATTAACATTGTGTTAATTAGCGTTGTACTAGTTATATATTGTAACTAATACAGTGCACTTCATAAGCAAATATACCATCTTAAATAAAGTAGCAACGAAATAAAACCATACCTGTCTGAGTCTTTCCTCAGCTTCAGCAAGAGGTACCGTTTGAGCTTCAGCGCTGGGCTGGCCCATGGGGTGGGAACTCATACACTGTACCAAACCTTGTTGTTCTTTATTTTCTCCACATTGAGGATGTGGAAGCATGGGGGCCTGCTCAAAAGGGTCATGGATGGGAGTCTGATTGGGTCGACTGGTCATCGGCTGAGATACGGTTTCATCTGTCATGCCCAGATGTTTGAGGGTCTGAGGTCCATGTTTTGTTGGACTGGCAAAAGAGTCTTGCATTAAGACTTGAGGAGTAGAGAATGGATCTTGACTGGCCATGGGCCCAGGTACCAATCCTTGTCCGACTCCTCCAGGATGAGGTGTTCGTGAGGGATGTGCACATGAATCATTAGGTAATGACTGCGACCTTCCCAATGACTGTGCGTGAGGATCAGGCCCTACAGGGCGTGGCAGTCCGGGGGGTTGAATAAAAGGATCAGGAGTCCTTTGGTGACTTGGAGACTTGGGGAACCGGTCTGCCATTCCTGAGCGTGGGGTCCCAGGGGGTTGAGCGTAAGGGTCCATTGACATAGGGGACATTAAGCGGTTTTGAGTCTGCTGCTGAGAGGGTTGATTCATCATGACCGGATGACGAGATGCAGGCTGCTGAGAGTAGGGTTCAGGGTCATGTGGTCTAGGTGTGCCTGGCATTCTAGCGTATGGGTTAGAAAACAGAGACGGGGCAAAAGGGTCACTCGAAGGTCTTGGTGTAGCAGACTGTTGTCCATAGGGATCACACTGGGAATAGTCTGGCCGAGGGGTGGAAGGGGCTCGAGCATATGGGTTACAGGGAGGCTGGCGTGCCATTGGACCTGGCTGAGAAAAAGGGAGGGGTTGGGGCTGGCGTGAAAGCCTTTGATTTGCATAGCCGTCACCTACTACAGGACGAGGAGTGAGTGGAGGCTGTGCATATGGATCGTTCTGTTGATTCTGGGAAAATGATTCAGAAGAACGAGGGGGCATCATTGGTCTTTCGAAGGGATCCCCACTTGCTCTCCGTGCATGCATACCTGCATATTGTTCCTGAGCCTGAGGGGGTGGCATAGGGGTTTTAAAGACCTGGACAGACCCTGATTCATTGCTGCCTGGGATAGGAGTGAGTAAAGGACGGGCATATGGGTCTGAGAGTATCATCCTGCCCTGGGGCATCCTCTGGTAGGCTTCCTTTCTCACAGACACCCTAGAGAATGGATCATGGCCTGGGGAGCCAATAAGATGCCTCCCTTCCACTGTCTGACTTGCTCTGGGAGGGCACATAGGTTTGAGAAAAGGGTCTGTAGCTCCTGCTGGCCTTGGGGTGTCTGGGGGCTTGGCATAGGGGTCATTACATATGGCTGTTGGAGAGCCAATTGGCTCTGAAAGACCTCTGGGAGATTTCCCTGATTCCGAGTTACGGCGTGGAGTTCCCTGCCCAGTAGGTGGTGGTCTGGGTGTGCCTACCATTTTGGTGTAGGGATCCCAGGGTGAGGATGGTCTGGAGCCAGAGGAGCTTGGGGAGAACATCTGAGGGCTCTGTGGCTGAGATCCTGAAGATGGGGGTGGTGGATGAGGGCGCAAAAAGACATCATCTGGGGAACACGATGTGGGTGTGCCGGGCAGCTGTGACTTTGAAACCCCATTTTTTGAACTGGGCTGCTTGGGAGACATGTTCCCACTGTTGGAATGCACAGATACTGGACTCTTCAGGTGATCAGAAGAGTCATGCTCAGATTGGCTGATTGATGGAAGTTGTTGCTGCTGCTGCTGAAGTTGTTCATTCTTCACCTGTTCAAGTTTCTGTGTAGCTTCGATCTTAGCTTGCTGCTTACTTTTCTGTCTCATTTGCTTCAACAGTAAGTGAAAAAATACATAATAATTATTAAATAAATCAGAAAATGTACCATGCGAGATTTATTTAAATTACATAATGTATTACAATTGCAATTAAATTCATTGAATAGTAATAAATCAAGCTAACATAAATATAAATTCTTTATTTTAGAGTTTAAATCTATTTTTCTGTTCGTGGCAAAAGGGAACACACAGATGTAATTCATTTAAAATTCTGAGGAGTTCCTAAGATGTCTGAGTTTATGCATGAAGAAAATGTCACATTTCTAACATTTTTCATATTCCTTTCTGCCCTCTCAAGTAAACAAATATGCTTTAGTAGAGTTTATTTTGAAGGCTGCTCATGCAAACATTTCAACATTAAAAACTGTAGCACAAAATGCAGTTTTTTCACATTTGTTGTTTTTGATGTAACTCTTCTATTATTTTGCAACCTTGTTTGATGTCCACCACCAGACCAAACATGCATTAAAATTATTCTCCTTGAAAAATAAAACTTGTGTCTCAGTTTTACAAATCGGACAAGTCAAAGACAGAAATGTCATTTATATCATTTATTTGACAAAACCAAAACATTTCTGGCTGTCAATAAGTAATTTAGCTCTTTTCCAAATAAATTTCTATAAAAGACTTACCTGTCTATACTTCCATTCTTGTTCATGCTCTGATTCCTTGTGCTTCAGTGGATCTTTGAACAGTAATTCCGGGTCCAGTGGTGGAATAGCAGGATCAAACACTTCTAAAGGCTGCTCTGGCTGAGGCGGCTGCCGCTTAATGGTCTCGTTGGACATCTGAACTTTGTTAATGCGCAGGGCTGCCCTGTTATCTCTGGCCTTTTGCTGTGAATGGTAGAGTGGTTGTGCAGTATTGATATCAAAGAAAGACCATTGAAATTCAAAGGTTGCATAAATTTGCTAAAATTACATGGTTTTTAGACTAATTGTCTAAAAGCGTTTTTATTTTAAGTGGCACTCTTTCACGTCAAGGTAATGTTCCCTTTAATCATATCTTTTGATATTTATTTATCTCTTAGACCGTAATGAGCTCCTTGGGTCCAATTTATTCTTTTGACTTTGACCAACACTCAAGGGTCCCTATATCCTGCCGAAATAAATTCTAAGCTTATTCTGTTTAGTGGTAGACCAACATAGCCATGTTATTCACCAGGAAAATTTTGCAAATAAAGCTGTTCGACAAGCCATCACACCAGCATTCTAAACATTACATATGCTGGTGATGATGATAAACTCAATGTATTGCAGCAGATACTGTGTAACTTACCACATACGGGGCCCGGTCCTGTGAACTTGCTTTTCTCCAGAGTTTTGCAATTTGTTTTACTCGTGTTGACCAGTCTGTAAGGTTATAACATAAAAATAAAAGTATCTATTAGAAGTATAACATTGAGGGATATTAAAAAGAGCTCGTGTACATGAAGGTCAACGTGTAAATCTAAATATACCACATTAACTTTCTTAATTGCATTTATATATAAAAAGTTCTCATAATAGGGATGTCCCAAGCAGATCTCAAGGATCAGGATCGGGGCCCATCAAGTATTTTTGTTAACTGATCGGTATTGGCTCTCCTCAATCTGATCCTTATTTTACATCAGCTGTCATGCCGGTGACATGCAGTTATGTGTATTATGTTGACGCTCGTATGTGCGTGTTCAGCCATCATTAAAACCAAAAGAATGGTCTGTTCTAGCGTGTCACACATGTTTGAGCTTCCGTGTTCAATGTATTGTATGCGCACTTTTGCAACGATCACAAATTCATTTATCATTTACTTTTATCTGCGGTCAGACTATCCGAGACGTCGTTGCCATAACGCATTGCTATGGGTTGGGTCTTGCTTCCGATTAGACTGGCATTCTGACATCAAGGTCCATGCTTTCTAACCATATCTCCACTTTTTTACCTTTATGTTGCAATTATTATGCTTATTGTATGTATAATATACAAGAAGTTTATATCAGTAGTCCCATGTTCTATCAATGTCTTTATACAGTATGTGCAAATATATACACAGAGACAGTGTATCTTATACACATACACATACACACACATTACTTTCATTCTCTGCATAACTCTCTACACATTGGATTGATTTTAATGACTTTAATGTACTTGAATTGTGCATCTAACACTAGGAATATACAAGTATCAGATCAGGACTCAGTATTGGCAGATACTCAATATTCAATGACTCGGATCGGATCGGGGGCACAAAAAACCTCCCTATTTCATTCTAAATATAGTAAAATGGGTTCCTAACAGCTGGGTCGTGTTGAGTGTAACATAGTACTTTATTGATTTTCAAAGCTATATATGACAGATGATTTTAAAATCCCTTAGCTTACCTGGATATTCCTCCTTGAGGTTCGGGAAGTTGACATTAGTGTACAGGACCGGTGCGACAGTGGCAAGTTCTCCAAGCGTTTCTTCTTTTTCCCACTTCAGAGTGCTTTTCTGTGCGGTGGACATGGAGTCTCCCTCCACCTCAGAGGCAGCGGCTGGAGCAGAGGCCGAAGCTGACCCTGTAGCGGACCACGGACCAGCAGTCTCCTGCGCTATCAGATTGAACTTCCTGTCCCTGTGCAGTAGATATAATAAATGTCATCTAGAAATACTGATTTAATCAAACTGTGCCACAACATTTTCACCTAATCAACCAAAAAAGACTAACACAAATGTAGTCTGTTCATTTAATCTTCATCAATATTGCAATTTAGATGTGAGTGTGCATATGTCTGAAGAAATATCAAGGCTGACCTAAGATTGTCTGAGAAAGGCATGCGCTGCATTGATGGGATATTTCGAGCCATATCAGGCCCTGCTCCAGGAGCAATTTGGGACTGTGAAAACTGCTGTTTGGGTTCCATCAAACCATTCATCACTGGCATTCGTGAAGACATTCCTGTACAAAAACATACCAATACAACTGAGCAACGGTGCACACAGCAATGCTTCTGGTCTACAAGATTTATCACAGTGAATGTAATTCAGTTTGAGAACGAAAAACCGCAGTTTGTAAAAACAAACAAAAACGTGTGTACAGTAATGCACTTAAGGGATGAGTCAAAATGCCACAGACGCCATCGACTGAGCTTTTACAAAACCCAGAACATTCTGGAAAGGTGAAATGTGTGATTTTTGAAGAATATTCAAATACCATTAAAAATACCATCAACACCGAATTACAATAATAATGTCAACACAGGTTTCTTGAACGTTGCCCGTCTCTCATTGGCCAAACAGAAAGTCTCAACCAAAACTGAGTTGTAGTTGTAAACTACAAACAGACTATTTCGCTATTTTTGTTCTCCGTTGTTTTGCTTTATTTTCAGATGTTTGATTCTGTCATAGGATTCCCATTACATCACTCTTCACAATGCTTTTATTCTTTTGACAAACTAAAAGACATAGAATGTAATTTGTATATACAACAAATGAAAGAGATAGATTGTACTGCATGTTTACTTGTTTATTTTGCTCAAAAGCATGATCTATGTCCACATGTAATACTAACAAGAAATTATGCTTCCAACCACAGGTCAATGGCTGTAGTTCCAACCACAACTTTCCGATGCACTTTGCGAATATTTGTTGGAAATATGGATTCAGGAATCACTGAACTATGCTGGTAACGATGGAGCTTGCAACCACATTTGGCTAACTATGCTTTTGGGAAACCCACCCTTGGTGGAGACGCTCAAATATTACAGAATTGTTTCAATAGTGCCACACTCTTTTGGAAGTAACCCTACGAATGCTACACGCACAGTTGTGCATTAAAACCTGCATGGGAGTATTTTAACATGGAAAATATGACAGACATCATACAGATGTTACTATCAGAAGACAACTGCTAAATTAGAGTCTTAATCATATCACTGAAACATTCCTTATTTTCCTAAACAAACCTGAGTTGGGTTGGGAGGGATGTAAACCAGGGCCTGCGGGACCTTGCAGGGTTTGAGCTCCCTGGATCTGTTGAGGCATCTGAGGAGGTTGGCTGGTGCTGGGGCTCAGGACAGCTGTGAAGAGATCCTCCACATCCTTCCCACCAAGCTCTGCAAGGAATGGGTCAATACTTACAACATATCGAATGGACGCGTTCACTGGCAGTTGGTGCCTTGAGTTTATAACCTACCTGGTATTTTGTAGAGTCTGCTGAGTATTGATTCTGTAAGGCAGAAAGATTCGGTGTTTACATTTAGATGTTTCAGGAACAAGTATTACTGTTCAACAATGCATACATTTGTGATATACAGACCATCAGTGACCATCTTGTCCAGTTCAGGGCTGAGGATGCCATCCAGTGGCTCCTCGGGCACCTGACGTGGGTGAGTTCGGCCCAGATGAGTTTGAGATGAAACAGATGCGTCTTCTGTTAAAGGAGCAACATCCAGACCTACACAAACACATACACACAAAAACACAAATAATGTCACATCCATCTCAACAAACTAAAATTACAAACCGTGGACCGTGTGTCCTGAAATTGGGTTAGTCATGGACATGGTTGATCTTTAACTCTTTCCCTGCCATTGACAGAATTTTGTGTCTTTCTGTTTTCACTATTATATGGTACAAGGTTATTACGCATCTTCTGAGTACTGAATGTTTGGACCAAAATACAGTGAAAAAGCAGAAACAAGCGATTGCATATGTAAGCAGATGTATATGTAAAATAACTCGATCATAAAACATTAAACAGCATGTAAATCAAAACTGCCTTCATTCCGAATCTGATCCAGATGCAGTCTTTTACAAAAACACGATTTTCCCCAGATATTTGTTCAAAATGTTTTTTTTTCAGTTTTTTTTTTAAGAAACTTACCAACATTCAAGCGTTGCTAAAAACGAATGCATATAGCTAGAATAAAACATTTAAAAAAAGCAGAGGCTCTTTTTTCTTTTGACATACTGCATGATCATACAACAAAATATTTCCTTGAACATTTTCTGAAAATGATCAAATAAAATAAAAATGCTGGCAGTGGCATTTTTTAATACGCTGGCAGGGAAAGGGTTAAACACTGACAGAATAGCTCACCTAAAAATGATTTTTTTTATTCTTTTATACTCTCACACTGTGCTTCAGATCTATATAGCTCTGTTTTGTTTGTGGACCACAAACAAAAGTAAATGGGGTTCCCAATTGGGGACAGACAGTTATTTTACAGACAAAGCAGTTTTAATATTCTTCAAAACATTGTGTTCCGTATAAGCAAATCATACAGATTTGTAACGACATGAGGGTGAGTATATGATCACACAATTTTAATTTTGGGGTGAACTATCCCCTTAACATTGTACTAAAACTAATAAGCAAAAACCAGACCAGAGCAGGTTGTGGATCTTGTTATATGAGTCATATCTGACATGGACAAAACTGAATAAATAACCTGTGCTGCAAATAATTCAAATAGAAATACTACTGTGTGCTCTGAGGGAGGTCAGACTGCCTCGCCTTCCAAGGCTGCTTTTACAGCAGGGATGAGAGCTCAACATCTTTCACAAATTACTAGGGTTGGTTCCTTTTCATCAAACCAAGGACTCGGTGGATCTCGGTGGAGCAGTGCCCCTATTCTTCACTCATCCATTCAAGTAAAGGCCCTGACTGCCGCTCACGGGAGGACGGTCATTCATCTACGCCTTCGGTTTTCTGAAACGCCTGTCTCTAGAACATCTCAGTTCTCTGCTGGTGTAAGAGAAACGTCCTTGACTACATCTGTTAGCCCAGCGCTGCACTGCTGCATCATTTTCAATATGCTAGGTAATGTAAACTGTATGGACTGCATGATGTATAATGTTTGGATTCAGGTGCAGTGCACATTGTGGGTGATATGTCAACAATCGAAAAGTACAACAAACGCTCCCATAAAACCCAAGCAAAAGGGTGCAAGAGAACAGAAGAAAAAGCAAATAACTTAAACATGATCATGAGCTCTTACCAAATGGTGAAGGAGAGTACTCAACTTGGAAAGGGCAAAAATCAAGACCTACAAAGATCCAAACCAAACACAATGAGGGATCAGCACCATGAAGAGAGAAAGAAAGATTCTGCAGATGATTCATACACAATGTAAAATAAAATGAGCTAAGAATGAAAAATGGAAATGCCCAAGAAAGTAATATAATGAAAAGACAATCAAGACCATCTCTTATAGATAATTAAATATTTAGATATTAAACTATTTATTATTTATCCATTTTCAAGAAAAAGCTAATTAATGTGTGTAATTATTAGGTGTGGAAATTTGCCAGATTTCAACTGAATAATGACTCTTTACTATTGTCTGAATTGAATTCTGTTTGCATCACTGAATCACTATTTTCTTGTTCAATTTAAAGCTGCTTTGAAATTGCGCTGTCAAACGATTAATCGTATCCAAAATTTGTTTACGTAATATGTGCGCGTGTACTGTGCATATTTGTAATGTATATATAAATACACACATATGCATGTATATATTTAAGAATAATGTTATTTTTATATATTAAATTTATTTATATATAACATAAATTAGAGAAATATAAATATATACACATGTAAATATATGCAAATATTTTCAAAATATATACTGTATGTGTGAGTATTTATATATACATAATAAATATACACAGTGCACATACATATATGTGAATAAAAACCTTTATTTTGGATGTGGTTAACATTTCTATTAAAGGAAGACTCCACTTTTTTTGGAAATAGGCTCATTCTCCAACTCCCCCAGAGTTAATAAGTTGAGTTTTACCGTTTTTGAATCCATTCAGCCGATCTCCGGGTCTGGCGATAGCACTTTTAGCATAGCTTAGCATAGATCATTGAATCCAATTAGACCAGTAGCATCGCGTTCAAAAACGATCAAAGAGTTTCGATATTTGTCCTATTTAAAACTTGACTCTTCTGTAGTTATATCGTGTACTAAGATCGGCCGAAAATGAAAAGTTGCGATTTTCTAGGCTGATATGATTAGGAACTACTCTCATTCCGGCGTAATAATCAAGGAACTTTGCTGCCGTAACATGGCCGCAGCAGGCGCAGTGATATTACGCAGCGCCTGAAAGTAGTCCCCAGCTACCGGGCACTACTTTCAGGCACTGCGTAATATCACTACGCCTGCCGCGGCCATGTTACGGCAGCAAAGTTCCTTGATTATTACGCCGGAATGAGAGTGATGCTTCACTTGTTTTTGATAATTAACTTTCACCATAGAAAGAATGCAAATGATTTTTGTTAAACACCCCATTGATTTATTTGATTTATGAATAAATTATACACAAGTCTTTCTCCATTTACGTGTGTGAGAGAGGGAGTTCCAATCAACTCTGAATGTTTTTAGCTTTTAGAATTCACATAGAAAAAATTAAAATGCTACAAAATGTCAAACTGACTAAATGTGTTAACAACAGCAAAAAGAATTACCCGTGTGGATTTTATTAACCGCGTGCTACGTGTTACGTTTGAAAGCCCTATAAAAATGACTACATTTTAAGTTTTATATGAACATTCAATGATAAGCATAACTTATATCTATCATATAAATATATATGCTTCATATAAATGTTTTTTTTTTTTTTTTATTATGAGAAACAAATCTAGTCAAGTGAATCCACACTTACAATCGTCAGTGTAGTTAAAAGCGACACTACTTTTTGAAATGGGAGGACTTGCTGTAGTTTAACTATGTTTGTACCTCATGAAGTTTATGTTCCCCAGCAATGATAACAGTAGAACTAGAGAGCTGGAGCCCATGGATAGGGCTCATCTGAACAGCAAACATACGCTGTTATTTCTCATGTTTAGAGACACTCATAAAGGCCTACCGGAGTCCTCAGTTTGCCTGGTATTAGAAAACATTCCCAGCAGCTCTGTGTCTGATTTCAGCTCTTCGGACAGGTCCACTAGAGGCTCCACAGAATTCTCTGTGGATGCGGATAAAGCAGGAAAGTGATTATAAAGGCCTAATGATTGTCCTCTAAGAAAGTGTTCTAAATTGTGCAGACAAAGTTAAAGACAACATGAAATTGCATTTGCAACCCATTTCACTTTCCATAAGGGGACATTTCTGAGTGACTCTGCAAGACCAGGAATGTGTGTAAAGCAAGCAAATGTGGTCTATTTAAATTTCATGTTGACTTTAAGAGAAATAAATGCATAAATCAGACTGGGTATGAATGTCATGGAAAAAAAGAATGAGACAAAAAAAGCTGAGAAAGGCTGTATGTGTGTCTGTGTGTGTGTGTGTGTGAGCACCAGTAGCATGACAAACGTACGTGCTGCTACTGCTTTACTGGGCAGCGGTGCCGCTGACGCACTGAGTGATGCATTTGACAATGGCTTCATCTGATTGGCCGGGAGCTGTTTCCTGTCTCGCTCATCCTCTAGCAGCCGTGTGGTTTCCTGTCTGCTCTGTTTGCTCTTATCCAGCAGGTCTTTCCCAAAAAAGGCCTCCTGCAAGAGAAGATTGTGGAGTCTGAGTACTTCAGAATTCTGTATAAAATCTATATAATACAAATTAACGACAGCAAAACATGTAGAATGTAAATAAACATTATTACAGAATATTTGAAAAAGAAATATGTACATTAGCTATGACCCACTTCTGTTAATCAACCAAATGTTACAAGATATACATTTCAAATTAATGCTATTTGTTTAAACTTTATATTCATTAAAGAATACTTCAAACGTATCAAAGTTTCTACAAAAATTTCAAGTAGTACAACGGTTTTCAATATTAATAATTATAATACATCGTTTCTTGAGCTGCAAATTAGAATGATTTCTGAAGGATCATGTGACACTGAAGACTGGAGTAATGATGCTGAAAATTAAACAATTATTTTGAATTGTAATAATAGTTCACAATATTACAATAAAAATCAAATGAATGCAGACTTGATGTGCAGAAGAGACATTAAAACATTAAAAAAATCAAACCGACCTAAAATCTTTGAACAATAGTACATATTAAACTAAATAACCAACTTTGTGTGTGTGTGTGTGTGTGTGTATATATATATATATATATTATTATAACACTACATTATATATTATATCTTAAATTATTAATATGATATGAATAATATTCATCTTAATCACACATTGAATCAACTTAATATTATAAATATCCCCAAAACACACACACACACACACACACACACACACACACACACACACACACACACACACACACACACACACACACACACACACAGCGCTCCTACCAAAGACAACAGTAGTGCACTCTGGATGATCATGCCATTCAAAGCAAAACTTCTGAAGAGGCGTACTCAAATCACATTGTGCTGTTATCGTTTGTAATGAAAGTACTGTTGACAGAGTATCTTTTTCGGCTACAGAGGAGATCTTCCAGATGGCTGTGTTTGTCTGGCAGCGCGGCTCTGGCTCTCAGATGGCGTTACTCTGCACTGACTGTCACGTTGTGGGAGCCCCTCAAATGAGCTCATGTTTCATCCCGTCTCGTACCGCTCTGGCGCGGCCCCGCAGGACGCATGATCTACAGAGACACACGCCGCTGCACGTGTGCATGGCAATCACAGGAACAAGCACGACAACAACATGCGTGCTGTGGCTGCCTGTTCTGTCACTTCAGTTCAGCTCACCTGACAGCTTCCAACTCTAGGAACCTGCCTGGCTGAGACACTAAAAGCCTCCATTTTCAATAATTGATTTGAAGTGGCTCTTCTGAGAAGCACCTTTAGGGTGGATTCTCTCAGGAGCTAGCGTGAACAGCTAGCATTAGCTCAACCAACCAACTACGTCATTGCCATCCCATCCATTCACGGTGATATGATGGTACAATACAAAGCGGCAGTATTGTGGCGGAATACATTTTTCTGGATCTTTTATACAGCTGCGTGTGCAGGACTACTTTATGCTATTTACATGAGAGGGTGCCACAGAAACATACAGCGGGAAGTGGGATGTATCCTAAATAAGTCAAGATTAAGTACAGCACAAGACTAGTTGTTTTTACAGTTGCCAAACTATGCTGCGATGTGCCACATTAATAGAGAATTCAAATGACGTTTGTATATTGGCTATGTAACTTTAAATGTGGCTCATTCAATTACAATTAGAGTCTGAATCACTTAATAGTAGTATATTGATTTGAAACTTTTTTTTTACTTTAGTATATAACAATGATAAACTTGTTAACTGTTCACGTTATACATTTTTTCTTTTGTTTTCATCCACTATTATCCAAATAATAATAATAAAAAATAAAAAAAAGTTTCCTATGCTCACCAAGTCGGCATTTATTTGATAAAAAATACAGTAAAAGCAATAATAATGTGAAATATTACAATTAAAAAAAAAATTCTATTTGAATATATATTAAAAATATATATTTAATATATGTAATTTAAATGTAATTTCTGCAATGTAAATCTGAATTTTCATCATCATTACTCCAGTCTTCAGTGTCACACGATCCTTCAGAAATCATTATAATATGTTGAATTGATGCTTTTATCGTCATCTTACTGGCCCCAAACCTTTGAATTGTAATTCACAGGATTACCTAAAAATATGCTTTCCACATAATATATAAACACATTTACTGTTATATTTTTATGCAAATAATACTGTATTGTAATATATAGATTTACCATGATGTAAAATTACTCGTCTTACATTTGTGTCATACCCTTATGCTTTCTAACACAAGTATGCAAAGTAAGTGCAAAATCACTCTGAAACTCGATTTGAAAAAGACTTCAGTTTGAGACCAACAACGGAAGGTTGAGCTGGAAAAATGACTTCATCTCCCTGAGAGTCCACATGTCAGCCTCGACTAGACGAGCTCCCGGTTCACCCAGCAGAGTGATCTAAACCCTACTAAGAGACGTGGCATCTTCCGGTGCATCTGCAACAGTCGTCGAGTTACATCCCGGGAATTTCCTTGAGATAAAGGGAGCATCTGCTGAAACGTTGCCACTGATTTCAGAGAACTACAGCTTAGAAATGCTCTCATATTGTGTGGCTTGTTTTGGAGAGATTTGCTATAGCTCTTCCAAGAGAACGTGACTTGTGATTTCTCCCTTATATACATGACAGACCTGAGCCATATTAGACATCAAATACCACTTTTTGGACTTGAGCCAGCAAACACAGAGCAATGGCCTGACAAACACCCGGTACACCTTTGCAAAGTGATGGACAAACACCACTCACACTGTCATTAAAATCTAGTTAATCAATTATATTTTAAAAGTTGGAAAGTAGATCATTTGACTCAAAAGTTGATAGTGAGCCAAAGGAGCCAGACCTGTAGGTAAGTAGGGAAAGCCTCCTCCAGTTTGGTCTTCTTTTTCCTGTAGCGTTTCCGTATTTTAACCTCAGGATTGTCGGGAAAATCAGACAAAGGATGTTTTTCATCAATTGGAGTGTCAGGCGCTTGGTCGCCCCAGCCTATCAGGACAGAAAAGAGTAAACGTATTCATTCTTTACATTAAAATTCGATGTAATCCAAAAATTACAACATATATAATACATACATTAATACATTTTTGGTTTGATCTAAAATTTATTAACGTGGATGTTAATGATAGATCAGTCTACATTAGGGGTGACAATACATGTGATCCAGCCTTATGCACTTATGCAGTGGCTGTGGATATTTGGCAGCATTCAAAAAGATATTAATGAAACAATGAAGATATTGATTTAAGATCCAACATAAGCTACCAGAATGTCATCGTACTGAAAGTGTTGAATGATACTCACTCTCATCTTTGCCTTGCAGGGTCTCAGAGCCAGTGGAGTCCTTCCTGACCAAGGCCTGTTTGGCTCTGCCCGGCCCCATCCGGTTCCTCTGTCTGACCATGAAACCTCCGATACCTGAATAAAAGCAGAAACTTCAATTTAATAGATTTTTGTTCAATAATTTTTTTTTTACATTTTATATTACAAATTAATATTTATGTAACAATTATGACCCACTTTTTCCCCATTGAAAATAATACAATATTCTTAGCAGTTTTTTTTTTTGTTTTGTTTAAAAGCAGTATTTCTATTTAAAATAGAGACTATCTGTGCACTTTTTTCTACATCATGGCTAATTTGAAGATTGTACACAATTTTTTTTCTTTTCATATTTTTGCATTTTCCCCCCCCATATCCCATTAATTTCCTATAGCAGTAATTTTGACGCTTTTTTTGCCTTTTCACTTAGCCTTTTCAAATCATGCCCTCATTTTTTGTGTGTTCACATAAGAAATGCCATAAAAGTCACCAAGTTTCTTACCGTTCCGATGAAGCTATAATTTTTTTTAAAATTTCAAAATGTAAAAGTTTCTGGTGTATGCAAGTAAGAAAATTATTTTCCCAACAAAATCAAACTTTGTTATTAAAAAAAAAGTTAAATTTTTCATGACCGTTTTCCATTCATTAGCTGATATAGATATTAAAGGAACACTCCACTTTTTTTGTAAATAGGCTCATTCTCCAACTCCCCCGGAGTTAATAAGTTGAGTTTTACCGTTTTTGAATCCATTCAGCCGATCTCCGGATCTGGCGATAGCACTTTTAGCATAGCTTAGCATAGATCATTGAATCGGATTAGACCAGTAGCATCGCGTTCAAAAATGACCAAAGAGTTTCGATAGTTTTCCTATTTAAAACTTGACGCTTCTGTAGTTATATCGTGTACTAAGACCGGCGGAAAATGAAAAGTTGCGATTTTCTAGGCTGATATGATTAAGAACTATACTCTCATTCCGGCGTAATAATCAAGGAACTTTGCTGCCGTAACATGGCCGCAGCAGGCGCAGTGATATTACGCAGCGCCTGAAAGTAGTCCCCAGCTAGGTAACTAGTTATAATATAGCTGGGGACTACTTTCAGGCGCTGCGTAATATCACTGCGCCTGCTGCGGCCATGTTACGGCAGCAAAGTTCCTTGATTATTACGCCGGAATGAGAGTATAGTTCCTAGCCAAATCGAACTAGAAAATCGCCACTTTTCATTTTCCGCCGGTCTTAGTACACGATATAACTACAGAAGAGTCGAGTTTTAAATAGGAAAGCTATCGAAACTCTTTGATCGTTTTTGAACGCGATGCTACTGGTCTAATCGGATTCAATGATCTATGCTAAGCTATGCTAAAAGTGCAATCGCCAGATCCGGAGATCAGCTGAATGGATTCAAAAACGGTAAAACTCAACTTATTAACTCTGGGGGAGTTGGAGAATGAGCCTATTTCCAAAAAAAGTGGAGTGTTCCTTTAAATAATCACAATTTTTTTTTATTAGATTAATAAACAAAACAAGAGAAGCTCTGTGCCTTCTACTCTATTCCTTTTTCTAATTATGCATAATTGCCCTGTATAAAGTACAATCATGCATGAACATACAATTACCAGCATCCACCTGGAATAGACAAATATTGAAACGAGGAACGCTCTCATACAAAGGAAAATGTGTTTGGTTATACTCCGCTGAAGCATCTTGTCTCTCACCTGGGCGGTAGGGCTTCCTCTTCCTCTTCTTGCAGGGATCTGTGTCTTTAGAGTCGTCTTCTGCTGTGGCCTCTCTCTCGGGGCTGGAGTCCGACTTCGCCTCACCGTCCACCATCTCCCCTTCTGCTGCAAAACACACACAGACAAACGAATACACACACAGCTGTCAGGGACCACACACCTGTAAGCAAACCCAGACTACAGGAAGAGAACTGTAAAATGAGACACTTTAATACTGTATGTCTTACACAATATATTCAGTCCATTTGTGCTAAAAATAACATTTCAAATCACTATAATGAGCCGTCTACCTAGTTTTATGGCCCTATAGGTGCACTCTCAATGTGAAGGCTGTTTTAAATTGTAGGTAGAGATTATGCTGCCTTCTACGATACATAATTTTCAAAATAATCAGGGGCACAATCGCAAGGATTTGTATAAATCTTTGTCACGAGTTCACCAAAAATTTTCCATCCCAGATGGTTGACAGAGATAAAAGAAATACTGACTATAAATCATATAATGTGTCCATGGACCTTTTTTCCCCCCCCCAAACGTTCTTGTCAGCCGAACCGCTTGGATGTAAAATATTTCATTAAAGTACCTCATGAGATTTTAAGCTAATATTTCAAGATTTTTTATTAAGTGTTTTATTATTATTGTATTACTGTTTTAACACTAATTAAATTGAAGATTATTACTGTACACACACACACACACACACACACAGTGCTGCTTGAAAGTTTGTGAAAATTTTCTATATTTCTGCATACATATGACCTAAAACATTATCAGATTTTCATATAAGTCCTGAAAGTAGACAAGGAGAACCAAATCAAACAAGTAAGAGAAAAAATATTTTCTTTGTCATTTATTTATTGAGAAATATGATCCAGTGTTACATATCTGTGCGTTGCAAAAGGATCTCTTGGATTAGCGGTTAATTTAAAGGTGAAATTAGAGTCCATCTGTGCAGAGGAGTTTCCAGTCAGTGCAATGAATATCAAATGCAGTACGTGACCTGTTTTATTCAAAGAACAGGGATCTATCAAAGTCTGGTCATGTTTGTGGAAGTAAGTGTCGACCAACAAAGATCACGCCAAAGCAGAATGTGTAACAGTCTGCAAGGTTGCAAAAGTTCCCAGAATAACTTCTAAGCAACTAAAAGCCTTTCTCACATTGGCTAATGTTAATGTTCATGAGCCCACCGTCAGGAGAACACTGAGCAACCATGGTGTGCATGACAGAGCTGCAAGAAGAAAGCCACTGTTCTCCAAAAAGAAAATTGCTTGCTAAAGATCTCGTGGACAAGCCAGAGCACTATTGGAGAAAGTTTTAATGGAGGGATGAAACCAAAATAGAACATATCTATGAGAAGCTATTATGTTCGGAGAAAAGAACACGCTGCATTCCAGCTCAAGAATCTTCTCCCATCTGTGAAACACGGTGGTGGTGGTATCATGGCTTGGGCCTGTCTCGCTGCATCCTGGCCAGGACAGCCTGCCATCACTGATGGAACAATGAGTTCTGAATTATACCCGCAAATTCTAAAGGAAAACGTCAGGACATCTGTTTAAGAACAGAGTCTCAAGAGAACGTGGGTCATGCAGCAAGACAACAACTCCAAGCACACGAGTCATTCTACTAAAGAATCAACTACAGTTAGTGTTTTGGAACGACTGAGTCAAAGTCCAGACTTTAATCCAATTCAAATGTGGAAGGACCTCAGCAAGCAGCTCATAGGTGGAAACAGAGTTTGAGTGCTTCTGCACTAAGGAATGGGCTAAATCTCCTACATGTTATTGTGCAGGACTGATCAGCAGTTACAAGAAACTTTACCTTCAGTTACTGCAGCAAAAGAGGGTCACACCACATACTGATAGCAAAGATTCACATACTTTTGCAACGCACAGATATGTAACACTGGATCATTTTTCTCAATAAATAAATGACAAAGAAAATATTTTTCTCTCACCTGTTTGAATCGGTTCTCTTTGACTACTTACAGGACTTATATGAAAATCTGATTTGGTTTTGGGTCATATTTATGCAGAAATATAGAAAATTCTAATTCTAGAAAATTCACAAACTTTCAAGCAGCACTGTGTATGTATATTTTAGTGCTGTCAATTGATTAAAAAAATTAATTACGTTAATCACAGTCATGGACTGTGATTAATCATGATTAATTACAAATTTAAAATACTAGGATTTACCTGTAAATGTGTTACAGGTATGAGACATAACCCTTATTATTCTTTTGTTTTTATTCAGCCATTATCAGCCTTTATACTAGCAATAAAACATTTACCAAGCCACATCGCTTCAATCCCAGGATACATTTAGCCAACTATTATCAAAAGTATTTTTAAATAAATACAACAAAACATTTTCTTGCGACCTTACATGAAGTATTATGACAAAATGCATTATGAAGAAGATTTGGATCTGTTCTTCAGGTGCATTAGAGCTAACATGCTTCATAAAACAATTTATGAGATTAATAGAGCTCTTTTACTCAGAACTCTCTTCAAACCACCATCAAGTGTTTGTAATATGTTCCTTTTACGATCACATGTGGAATTTGGTCGTTTAACTTACTGTTGTTAAAATATGCTATTTATAACCTTTTATATCACTGCACAAATTAGCATTTCAGATGTACACATTCACCTCAAGAAAATCACAAACAAATATCCTATCGTAATCGTGTGTTTATTATCTTATATAATCTATAGTGGCTGTTGTCATGTTTATTTCTGCTGCTCTGCTGAAACTCACGTCGTTTGATGTTACAACCTCCTCTCTGTTCTTAAGTTGCCAGGGATACATTTCAAGTATAATACACATTAATAAAAGGATCTATTTTCATTTTTATTTGTCTATATACACTTTGGGCGGCCGCGGTACATTATAAAAGTAGCCCAAAAAAATCGCAAACCATGGCTCTGTAATTTTTCCCGCGACTGTATTTTCAAAATAGCCCACTTGTGCCGTTACCCTGGCAACACTGGTGCTGTACCAGTTAACATGTTATTTCCTCCCTACTCTGTTCGCTTGGAAGAAGGTACTTCTGTGTTAAAAATGAGGTTAGCGCATGCGCTGGTTCAAAGGTGAGCGCGCGCGGTGAGAGGGGCGGGGTTGAGGAGGAAGGTAGTTGTTGATGTGACGGACCAGTTGATGGAGGCTAATAAAAGTATGTTAGCTGAATAAACGTCGTGTTTCATTGAATTTAACACTCATCACACAATGATAGATTACCTTCCACGCTGCGATGACGGGAAGAAGTTGGGGACAAACCTTATCAAGCGATTAATTTGCGTTAAAAAAAATATTAAAGCGTTAACGCATTAACGTTGACACCCCTAATATATATGTATATATATATATATATATATATATATATATATATATACACACACACATACATATACACATATATACACACACACACATAAATAAAAATACATACACACACATATTACAAATTACATATTATTCACACAATGGCAGTATATAATTATTAATTTATTGATTCTCACTATTTCTTCTTTTTTCTCTGTAATTTTCTTTTTAAAATCCTACTGTGTGTCATACCACATAGCTTTGAATATGTGAAACGGTAGGTTTAAAACAAGTCAGATAAAAAAATAATCTAAAAGTAGTCAGAATGCATTACCTAAAATGAGCAACCTAGATTGCATTACTAATTACAGTTTTCATAATGTAATCTATAATCAGTAACGGACTATAGGATAATTATCAGCCTAATAGTTATTGACAATGCAAGTTACAATTCTAATATTTATATCTTCACTTTCAAACGTTTAAATCATCAAACTTTTGTCAGAATACCGGTGAAATGAACCAAACTCAGAAATAATGTAAAATGTGCAAATGTGTAAATAAAGTGACCATTGTATTCCCATTTGCTCTCAATAAGCAGCAATCAGGACATTATTAAATTTTTAATTATTAGTAAATATGTGTTCCCTAATCTAAAGTGTTACCCTACCTATTTAATTCAATTGCAGCATTTGATTATCAAAATCGTGCTAAGCTATATTAACTGTCACTGATTAACTGTGCAGGTACATTTATTTATTTTAATTTGACATACGATTTAATTATGAGCACTGTTCAACTCTGGTGTAGGTTTAAATCATCTTAGTTTGGTTTGAATTTGGTGAAGTTGTTAACCTTCAAAACGGCATCTCTTTTACGTCGCTGTTAGAACACGGATATGAAACTACTGCTAAAAGAAGTATGGTTGAAAGATGCAGTACTTTTGGTGTCGTCGAGGTCTCTGTCTCTGGAGAGTTCAGTCTGTGGGTCTGGAGGCGTCTGCAGCACGGCCACACTGTTCTGGTTTATGATCTTCAGCTTGAGTTTGGGTTTGGAGCGCCTCCGCCGCGAGGCTGCATTGGCGAGACTCTGGAGCTGTGACAGACCAGACTCTGTGAGACAAACACCGTCCTGCGTGTACGTCCTCGTCAGCTCTGTGGAGCAGAAACACAGAGCAACCTCATTGGAAAAATCAAGAACCGACTCAAAAGAACGATTCACTCTCAAATCGCACATTGCTATGGTTTTACTCTACAAAGAATAACATGTCTTTAATAGGCATAACCAGAATTCAATATTTCAGCACACTTTACGGTTCCATTAGTTAAAATGAGTTAATACTAGTGCTGTCAAACGATTAATCCCATCCAAAATAAAAGTTTTTTGTTAACATAATATCTGTGTGTATACTGTGTATATTTATTATGTATATATAAATACACACTCATACAGTATATATTTTGAAAATTATATAATTGATATTATACATAAATATATTTAATATACAAATATGACATTTTTCTGAAATATATACATGCATGTGTGTGTATTTATATATATACATAATAAATATACAAAGTAAACACACATATATTATGTAAGCAAAAGCTTTTATTTTGGATGTGATTAATTGTTTGACAGCACTAGTTAATACATTAACTAACAATAAGCAAAACATTTATTACAGTGTTGATTCAACTGTTCATTGTTTGTTCAGGTCCATTAAATAATATTAACAGATACAACCTTTGATTTGAACAATGTATGTAAATGTTGAAAATCAACATTAAGTAAGATTACAAAATGCATTAATAGTATTTCTTATTGTTAGTTCATCTTATGTAGTTAATTAATGTTAACAAAATGGATCCTTATTGTATAGTTTTACCAAAACATCTTTCAATTGACTATAATTTGACACTTTTGTCAATATGTTTAAAAAGAAATAAATACACAAACAAACCGTAATGTTTTCGTAAAATGGCATCATTACCAGGATCTCTTGCTTTTGTGACTCTCTGCGGCATGAGAACAGACTCGACTAAATCCAAACAAGACTTGGCCGGCGTTCCAGCCGCTGTATAATGAACACAAACACACAATGTCAACCAAAAAAACAAACAAAAAAACAATTTATAAATGTAAAACAGACTGGATTGTGCTAAAGCAGTGTTTACGGGGAGAGAGGGGGGTGTGGCCTTGGCACAGATTGCAGTCAAAGCTGGTATCGGCAATCTTCTCCACCTCCTCCTCTGAGTGGATTCCCTGACACGAGGCGTGCATCCACCTGCACACACGGACACAGCATGTTTGTACTACAGATATGAGTGACACATACATTGCCGCGCTGTGTTTTCACCGCTGGCCGTGTTGTGTAAAAGAGGCTTTAGTACTGGGATTGATTGCGTTGCTCATCTGAAGCGCGTGCGCGGCTGCGCGCTGGAGCGGCTCGTCAAAGTAAAGTGCAAACATCATTTAAATCACCATCGCATTTATTTTTTAGTATGAGGTTTCAAAGCATTTTAGATTGTTTCTTCTTATTGTTTACGTTCATTGAGGGAGACGGGACATACAGTGTGCACCGGTGGCTCGTATGTGCAAAAAATCCAACAAATGAATGCATTGAATACACAGATGGACAAAAAAAAAAAGTTTATAGAGTTTCAATGACGATTGCAAACAACAAGCCTGCGTCCCAATGTGCACACTGTCCATGCTAAAATCTATGTGATATACATCATTTTTAATACTATTTAGGGCAGATAGGGTGGATAGTATGCACACTGGGACGTAGAGCATGTTTCCTCAAATCCAGCACTGGAGGGCCATTGTCCTGCAGAATTTAGCTTCAACCCTGATGCTGTCTAGTATCTCTGAAAACCTTGATTAGCTTGTTGTTTGTAAACTATTGGCATATTAAACAAGCTTACATCTTTAATATGAATGAATATGAACATGAATTAACAAATTGTATACATATAAGCTGCATATTTTTGTTTTTTGTTGAATTGTAAAGAATTATTTTATTGTTATTATTAAGAGGTTTGCACAAGAGTTAACTGTAAACAGCAAACATTCAACTTTGCTAATATTAAATGCCTTGGTTTGGTCTACACTGGAAGTGTTCCATTAACTCTGTTGAACTATAATTACTGAAACTAAAACTGAAACTAAAATATATAAAAACTAAATAGAAATTTGTTCACAAAATAAAAACTAAACTAAAACTAACAAAACCATTAATGAAATTATAGGAAATTTGAAAACGATATTAAAATAAAAACTAATTAAAAAATTCAAATCTATAATATCCTTGCTATTACCACCAACGTCATATTAGCAACTGCATATGAACTTATAAAAAAAATAGAGATCAACCAATATTTTTATTATAAGGAATCATAATGTGACGGATCGACGGCCCTCCCCCTCATCATCATCACCACCCCGTCCCTTATTCGCCGCCCTTCACCAGGCTCCCGACTGGAGTGGGTGGATGAGAGGAGGGGCGTGGGACTAACGTGGGCTGGCGGCGTGTGATGAGGCACAGCTGGACTGAATTAAGCCTCATCACCGCCGCCGTTAAATGCCGAGCGCGCCTCTCCTCGGGAGACCGGTCTCTTCCCCCGTGCATGCACGCTGGTGTCCTCGTGGGTCCAGGAAGGGTGCGTCGAGGGACATCGCGCCGCCGAGGATGTGAGCCGCGGAACCTCCAGGGTCATCGTGCAAGCCGCACCCGTATAACGGCCGTCGGGCCAGGATGCCGGGCCGTCCATCCCGCCAATGCCCGTAAGAGGCAGAAGAGGAAGTGCCGCCGCTCCAGAGAAGCCGCCGCCCCTCGTGCCCCGGACCGCGGGAGCGTGTGCGGCCACCTGACTCCGCCCCTTGCCTGGACCCTTCCCTTTCGGAACACTGCCCTCCTGCACAAGCCCCGAAGCACGACGAGGACACCAGATTCCCCCCCTTCTTTGGACACTTTTCCCCCCTGGACACTTCCTTTTATTATTTTTGTTTAATAAAAACCTCTCCGAGGCCTGACGCCACACCCACTGTGTCTGTCGTTGGCTCCTCCCGTCACAGTGGTGGAGAATGCGGGCAAGGCGGAGCCTAGACAGCGCAGTTAGGCAACATCTGAAGACGTCATCCCCTCTCGCCCACCGAAGTTCGTGAAGAAGCGCGTGGGACGGAGAAACGACGGAGACGGCCTCCCAGCCACCGAAGGGGTAAGTGACATTTCGTCAATTGTCATCTTACCCTGTGGTTGGTTGAGGCTGTCGACTAATACCGGTTTCTCTGTCCCTGTTCCGGCGCGGTGCGAGAGGGAGGTTCGCCCGGAGAGGAATCCCTGCCCCGCCCACTCCGACCGTATGGAGCCTGGTTGAGGAAGGTAGCACTCCTGCGTGGGCGGCGACCGACGACGGGGATGTCGCTTGGGGGGGGGAATGTGACGGATCGACGGCCCTCCCCCTCATCATCATCACCACCCCGTCCCTTATTCGCCGCCCTTCACCAGGCTCCCGACTGGAGTGGGTGGATGAGAGGAGGGGCGTGGGACTAACGTGGGCTGGCGGCGTGTGATGAGGCACAGCTGGACTGAATTAAGCCTCATCACCGCCGCCGTTAAATGCCGAGCGCGCCTCTCCTCGGGAGACCGGTCTCTTCCCCCGTGCATGCACGCTGGTGTCCTCGTGGGTCCAGGAAGGGTGCGTCGAGGGACATCGCGCCGCCGAGGATGTGAGCCGCGGAACCTCCAGGGTCATCGTGCAAGCCGCACCCGTATAACGGCCGTCGGGCCAGGATGCCGGGCCGTCCATCCCGCCAATGCCCGTAAGAGGCAGAAGAGGAAGTGCCGCCGCTCCAGAGAAGCCGCCGCCCCTCGTGCCCCGGACCGCGGGAGCGTGTGCGGCCACCTGACTCCGCCCCTTGCCTGGACCCTTCCCTTTCGGAACACTGCCCTCCTGCACAAGCCCCGAAGCACGACGAGGACACCAGATTCCCCCCCTTCTTTGGACACTTTTCCCCCCTGGACACTTCCTTTTATTATTTTTGTTTAATAAAAACCTCTCCGAGGCCTGACGCCACACCCACTGTGTCTGTCGTTGGCTCCTCCCGTCACAATAATTAGTCAGACGAATATGTTCCATGAAGATATTTTGTACATTTCCTACTGTAAATATACCGAAACTTAATTTCTGATTAGTAATAAGCATGGCTAAGAACTTTAAAGGCGATTTTCTCAATATTTTGCAACCGCAGATTCCAGATTTTCAAATAGTTGTATCTCGGCCAAATATCGTCCTATCCTAACAAACCATGCATCATATTTATTCAGCTTTCAGATGATGTATAAATCTCAAGTTAAAAAAAATTGACACTTATGACTGGTTTTGTGGTCCATGTGGTCATATATATTGTTTTGCATCAGCCAGCATCTCCTGTATTTAGTAGGTTTCCAGTTTGTTTGATGGCAGTGATTTGCAGAGCTGAAAGGAATCCAAGCGCCTCAGCAGGTACAAGCACAGCCCAGACCCGAGTGCTGGACCGCAGCTCACCTGTCACACTGGCGGCACTGCAGGATGATCTCCTCCTCATTGTAGTCCTGCTGGCACAGTGGGCATGAAGCCAGGCTGGCGCAAGGGGCACACTGAGTGTAATTATTCTGCCACTCACACCTCAGACCCGCAGACGTGGCGCCGCACTGCGTACAGGACACACACCTGCGGGACACCAAAGTGGCACAATGACATTAATCACACACCAGCCATTCCAGCCACCCTAATAACAGCTCACATCAATACATGACAAGTAAAATAATTACCATAAATAAAATCCTTTGGAAAAAATGCCTTAAGTTAACAAAAGTTCCTTTTTAAATTAAAGGAATTTAAAAGGAAAGGAAAGAAATTTTAAAGGAACTTTAAATCAAAAGTATTCTTAAATTAACCAAAATGAACAAAAAGCAGTTAAAGCAGAGTTGAAGTAAAATGATTTTGTAAAAGTATGAGTAAATTAAAAACAGACTGATGCATTAATACTAGAAATGTTCATTATTTGATTTTATGCGATGTGGAATACCATTTGCATTTCCAGCTCCCATTGGGCACATTCTGCAGGGGCGGGTCTAAGCAGTAGGTGTGGTAGCTGATGTCACAATCGTCACAGAGCAGCAGACGCCCGGGATCGCTGGCCTGACCGCACGCCTCACACACGGTGCACTCCAAACACCGCCAGCCTTTACTCAGCACTACCTTAGTGATCTGAAGAGCAATGCATGTCACTTAACTTCAGGCATAAAGACAAAAGAAAAAACTTAGGAAAACAGTAGTTTTTAGTAACACGGCAGCGGAATTTTTTTTAGATATTTTAAAGATGTTTCAAATGTTTTTTCCATAAAATTAAAGTCAAAGGGGTCCAAAACAACAATGTACCTTACTGAAAAATAAAAGCTGAAGCATTAAAGTTACAATACTGAAATTCAAATGAACTAGAAATCAATAAAAACTAAAACTAAATTGAACTTAAACAGTAATATAAAAAACTAATGAAAATGACAAAGCATATAACAAATTAAAATTGTAAGAATTAAACAAAAATTAAAATGAAAACTGAAAATATTTTTGTGGAAACCGTGCTATTGTTTTTTCATGAATCTGATAAATAAAAGTTTGAAATCTGATGAATAAAAAGTTTAAAAGAACATCATTTATCTGAAATATAAATCTTTCATAATGTTATAAATGTATTTACTCTATTCCTCTGTTAAATTGAATGCATTCTTGCTGAAGAAAAATATTAATTTTAAAAACTTACTTCTTGCAAAAAATGTATTATTCAAGGTTTAAAAACAAATGCAATGTTTAAATAATATCAATACAGTGGTGCATTGCATGCATTTTTAATTTCATTCATTTCAGTGCTATTTTGGTTTGTAGCTTAGTCTCATTTTTTTAAATGTATTTTGAAATGTAATTTTCTTCCCAGGTCTGACAAGGTCTGTTTTTTGTTTTCTACCATCAACACCTCTAACAGTATTAGAAAAAAGGAAGGATGTACTGGCCTCATCCTGCTCAGTGTGCTCACCTTTATGTTAACACAGAAGGGGTGGTAACACTGTCCACACTGAGCACAGGCCAAGAGTCGACCCTCCACACCCTGTCCAAAACTCCCACAAACCACACACATATCCTAAAGAAAACACACACACACACACTAGTGTAAGAGAGCGGCACACTCCACATGTACAGCTGCAGCAGCACGACCGCTCAGAAACATTTACCTGCTTCATAGTGAACGTGTCTGTACTAGAGAAAATCACCACTGTATTGTGCATGGCGTTTTCTTCCTCTTCCTTGAATGTGCAAATCGGTTCCATGATGTTCACCTGCAGAGACGCAAACAAACCGCACAAATAAACAGAAGAGCAGTACAGCAATTCATCCACGTATCAGAACCGACCGTATAGTAGCTGTCAGATAATGTGACGTACTCCTGGTGTAAGGATTGGAGGGACTCCGTTCTTCATTCTGGCACGGCCACGTCCTCCCCGGCCCGTGACGCCCGAACCCCTGGGCCGTCTCCTGCTGGGGAAGCCAGATCCCCGGCCCTGCTGACACCATAGAGACACCATCAGGGTCATCCTCGCTGCCACAGAGCGATTCCCATCAAAAACAATTTTATTTATGCGTTAGCTTCTACTTTGCCCTCTGGGAGCTTCCTGTAACCAGTAGTAGCGTTATAATTGTGATAAATGACACAAATGTTCAACAGCATGAAACTACATTGCAATGACAATGTTATTCACCAACTTTGCATTTACAATTTCACATTTCTGATCACATACAGCATTGAAATCCTACACATTTCTGTGCATTTCCATGGCTTTTCTAATAGTTTGTTATCACTTGATTTTTTTTTTTCAAAAGTTTGGGGCCAGTAAGATTTCTAGGAAAGAAATGAATACTTTTATTAAGCAAGGAAGCAGTCAATTGATCAAAAATGACAGGAAAGTAACATTACTACAAGAAAAATATCTATTTTAAATAAATAGTATTCTTTTAAGGTTTCGGTTCATCAAAAAAATCCTGAAAAAAGTATCACTGTTTCTACGAAAATATTAAGCAGAGCAACTGCTTTCAACATTGATAATAATCAGAAATATTTCTTGAGCAGCAAATCAGCATATTAGAATGATTTCTGAAAGATCACTAAAGACTGGAGTAATGATGCTGGAAATTCAGCTTTGATCACAGGAATAAATTACATTTTAAAATATATTCAAATAGAAAACAGTTATCTTAAATTGAAATAATATTTCACAGTATTACTGTTTTCACTGTATGTTTGGTCAAATAAATGTAGCCTTGGTAAGTACAACAGATTTCTTTCAAAAACATTAAAAAAACATACTGACCCCAATATTTTGCTCTTAAATATTTCCAAATGTACAAAATATTTTTAATTCGCATAACATTTCCAACTAATTGTTTTTGAAATTCCAGTTTTTCCAATGAACATGTGAACTCCTTCAACAGATTTTCAACCAAACAAAGAAAAATTATTTGACAGTACTGCTACAGCTAACCAAAAACTTGTTCAGTAATTAGTGAAGTGATTTTACTAGGCTGACAAACGTGTCTGATGCGTGATTTAATGGAGTGATTGAAGAAAGGAAAATAATGTGATGCTCCAAACGGTGAAGCCTTTAACTACTTCTCCTGTCATGTGAAGTTAGTCAAACAAACGAGCAGATTCATCTCATCCTCCTCAAACACTCTCGACGACTCAGTCCTCTGCACTGACAGGACCGGAATTTCAACTGGAGCAGGAAACAAGTGTCCAAAGTTTTCTTTTCTCCTTGTGTTTATATTTAATGAACGGCCTACCAGCTCAACTTTAATGCACTGTGATCAAATAACCAACCCAAACCAAACACGGCCCTCCCTCAATTTAACTAGCTGTCACAGCGGAGCAGCATTCCCCATAATGACACCAATTTTGCAGAGACTGTGACACTCGGTGTGAGATGGCATCTGAGGGAGCTGCCAACACGGCTATCAGGCTGTTGAGAGGCCTCGGCCGTGTTATTCCAGCGATTTCACTTCTATTACGCTGTCAGCGCATTTCCTTTCCTCAGGGGCTGCCATTCTGACTGTCACAATCAAACCCCTTTCCAAGAATTACACTCCCTCCCTCACTTCACATCTACTGTTCCTCTCGCTGGACCATCAGCCCTTCTTTCAACTTCTGCCTCTGCCACTCACATTTGATAGTTTTTTAAATTGCTCCTTTCATCATTTGGTTTATTCTATCTGACTGGGCTTAATATTACAAGATTTTTCAGCTTCTGAATCTCATATAGATTTTCAAGAAATTATTTTATGACTGTAACACACACACACACACATACATATATACATATATATATATATAAAAATAAATATTTGCATTTTAATGAGTGAAATAAGTATTTGACCCCTTCACAAAACATGACTTAGTACTTGGTGGCAAAACCCTTGTTGGCAATCACAGACGTTTCTTGTAGTTGGCCACAAGACTTGCACACATCTCAGGAGGGATTTTGTCTGACTCCTCTTTGCAGATCCTCTCCAAGTCATTAAGGTTTCGAGGCTGACGTTTGGTAACTCGAACCTTCAGCTCCCTCCACAGATTTTCTATGTGATTAAGGTCTGGAGACTGGCTCGGACACGCCAGGACCTTAATGTGCTTCTTCTTGAGCACTCCTTTGTTGCCTTGGCTATGTGTTTTGGGTCATTGTCATGCTGAAATACCCATCCACAACCCATTTACAATGCCCTGGCCCTGACGATACATGGCTCCGTCCATCGTCTCTTTGATGCGGTGCAGTTGTCCTGTCCTCCTCCAAACACGGCGAGTTGAATTGATGCCAAAGAGCTGGATTTTGGTCTCATCTGACCACAACACTTTCACCCAGTTCTCCTCTGAATCATTGGCAAACTTCAGACGGCTGTACATGTGCTTTCTTTCCGGACGCTGCAGGATTTCAGTCCTTCACGGCGTAGTGTGTTAACAATTGTTTTCTTGGTGACTATGGTCCCAGCTGCCTTGAGATCATTGACAAGATCCTCACGTGTAGTTCTGGGCTGATTCCTCACCGTTCTCCTGATCATTAAACTCCACGAGGTGAGATCTTGCATGGAGCCCCAGTCCGAGGGAGAATGACAGTTATTTTGTGTTTCTTCCATTTGCGAATAATCGCACCAACTGTTGTCACCTTCTCACCGAGCTGCTTGGCGATGGTCAGACATCCTTAGACAGCTCTTTGGTCTCGGCCATGATGGAGAGTTTGGAATCTGATTGATTGATTACTTCTGTAGACAGGTGTCTTTTATACAGGTAATAATCTTGCTGATTGATATGGGATCAAATACTTATTTTGCTCATTAAAATGCAAATCAATTAATAACTTTTTTGAAATGCATTTTTCTGTTGCTATTCTGTCTCTCACTGTTCAAATAAACCTACCATTAAAATTATAGACTGATCATTTCTTTGTCAGTGGGCAAACGTACAAAATCAGCAGGGAATCAAATTACCATCTCAAATTACCATTCATCTCAATTTAATTATAATAAGTACAAACTTATAGATGAATCATGATTTGTGTGAGATTTATAGGGTTTTGTGTACAGAATGTTTTATCTCAACTCCAACTAAATTTCATCTCCAGCTAAATCACTGCAAATAAATTGTGAAAGTTCGATATAACACTCACTCCTATAAAGACAAGGACATTACCACCATATTAATGTACACTCTGATTTACACAGTCCAAGATTCTTCTTCCTTCCTCTCCATCATCATCTTAATGTAGATGCTGTCTTTTCAGTGACCCTTGACATGTGGCAAATACTATCCAACACGCTCGTTGTCAAGACACGATAATGCGTCGGAACCTGGTCTGGCCCCGTGCCCAGATGATTATCCGGGCGGCTCCAGCGGCTCAGGAACAGATGGACCCGGAGCCCAGCGAGAGCCAACATGGCCACAGCGCGGCCCCTGACCCTCAACACACAGCACATCTGCTCCAGCTCACAACGTCAACACATTCACAACTCATTTTCATTCATCAGCCCGAGTCAAGCCGGGTCGTGGAAAGAAAAGCACTGTGCATGCTGGGAAAAAAAAACCCCGATTAGGATGTATTATGAAGCCACAGAACATGTTAGTGTTCTCAGCGGATGTTTCTGACATGAAAAATGCAGCACTGAATTTGTTCAGTCCAAATCCAAATCAAAGCTGTCCAACATGAGCATTGTTATGACTACATTTTCAATGTGTCTGCCCTCCGGCGACTCTCGATTCTCTGCGTGAAAAGTCAAGGGTCTGCTGTACTTTATATTTCATACAGCTGGTATTTTCTAGCTCTTCCTGCCCTCGAAAATTACTATTTATTCCTATTACTTCCCATTGCTTGAAAATTACCATTGACAGTGATATCAATTCATATCTTACAGAACCCAATTTCAGTATGTCTTTAACAACACATTTTGCTGTGTGTAATTATTTGGAAACCAAACACCTGCTGCTGAGACTGAGGATATCTGGGGAAGGTTCGTTAGAGAGGTCTAGCTTTCTAAATCTTTTACACCATGTCTACACTGGACATGATCAGAATTACATCAGACCATATCAACTGGGTTTTTATATATATATATATAAACATTTGAATACATTTAAAATTTATTTTCATATATACAAAAAAATTAAAAAATTAAAATAGATCTCTATTCATTTTAAAGTTTAATATAAATTTATAAAATAAATTGTATGAATATTAGACATGAATTTTGCATTGTTTAAACTAGAAAACAATTATTAAAATATATAAAAGAATAATATAATTTTAAGAAGAATTCAATATATTCATTTATATGACTGATATCACTAATTTATACAATTATTTATTTCTAATTTTAACATATAATTAAAAATATGTTCAGGGCTCTAGACTGCGACCAAAATGGTTGCATTTGCAACCATCTTTTGAGAATGTGCGAGTAAAAATTTGACTTGGTCACACGTGTGCGAGTGCATGGTGCATTGTGCATTGTAGCAGGAGTCAGATTTCAATGATAACGTGAAGATAACGTTTTCGTTTTGAAAAGTTCACCTTTGCCGTTTACCTCAAGTTATGCTATGGAGGCTTTCCTTAATTTGTAAAATATTATTATTTATTTGATTCCTCAGTGTTTGCTAAACATTCTGTAATTTATTAGTCGGTATATAATACAGCATGTGATGTGTCCTCTGCCATGCCTCGTCTTATTCGTTTTTGTTAATAAATGTTATGCAAGCTAGTTTGTCACAGTAGCCTACTGTTTTATTGTTGTGCTTTATAATTAAGAATAACAATGAATCCATCTTTTGTTTTAGTCTTAAAAAGTGAAAGGTGTATAAGTATAAGCAAAACAGACAATTATCTTTTCTTGTAAAACGTGACACCAAGATCGCATATTTGAAAATGAAAGTGAAAGCGCACGAAATAAGGAATTCCTGTTCACAAAATTTAAATAAAAAATAATACTGATGAAAAAGAACGGGTTGAATGTTGAACACTCTCGTTACCATATTAATATAAAATAATAAAAGTTCATCAGCATGCATTGATTAATCAAATGTTATAGCAAAAAAAATAAATAAATAAATAAAATTGCGACCAAATTATGCGCTCGTGCGACCAACTGAGAAAGTTAATTGCAAAAGTGCGACCAGTGGGAAGAATGAGTCTAGAGCCCTGATGTTAATATTTTTTACTTTAATTTAATTTTAAATATAAAATGTGTTATATATATGTATATATATATATATATATATATATATATATATATATATATATATATATATATATAACTGATATAATTATTTGAATAATACTGATAATTTATGTAATTATTTATTTATAATTTAAAGGAGTGAACTAATAATCTTAATTTAATTAAATTAGACAAATATCATTAAAATGTATAAAAGAAGTGTATTTATATTTATTCAAAATATGTTTCAATTTAATTTATTATTTACATTATTATTTGTATAAACAATATTGATAATTTACAGCTATTTATAATTTATATAATTAAATTAATGTTTAAATTAGAAAAATATTAAAATGCATCAATAAAATACATTAATTCAATAAATTCAAACAAAAAATTCTAAATTAGGGGATAAAACAGGAGTTCATCAACTGAAGGTGTGCCAAATAGGCTATTTCCAGTGTAGACAGCTTGATTGACTATAATGAGAACAGTTTAGTTTTGTCATGTCCGGTGTAGACGCGGTGTTAGCTGAACACCCACTGCAGGGCTGCTGTGTAATATTTGGCTGTATTTACCACACGGATTATCCAGGCGGCCATGCTGTGGGGCTGCCTGCTCTTTGGCCCGTCCCAGCCCTCAGTCAGGTCAAGGGACCATGAGGGCGAGCTCGGTCTGCGGGACGCGCTCCATGCTCCCTGAAGATGGGGTGGGTTAGAGAGAGAGAGGAGGAGATGTGGGCGAGAACATGCAACAACTTAAACAGTACAGCCAGCAAAGAAACATACAGATACATGCATGTACAACACAGACATGGTTAACAGAGAACATGACACATCAGAGCTGTGAATGAACTCAAAAAATGACATCTCAGACAAAGCGTTTCCTGAAGAAATACATTCAATTATACTGCTCTCAAACATGCAAACAAAAACGTTCCTTCTTCTGTAATCTGTATATATATATATAACTGTTTCGAGGACAAAAAGGGATGTTTTCTGTCAGTCTAAATAAAGTGAAAGACAGCATGCGCAAACGATGGAAAGAACTGGCGAAACTGACATTAAAAATGTCATCAGTGCCTTAAGAGACGATTTTTAAAGGTCAAGTGTGTAGTTTATGAAATGAACAATTAAAAAAATTAAAATAAAAATAAATAAATGACTGTGTCCAAACAGGTTTAAACAGGTTTTTTATGTTTTTGAAAGAAGACTCTAATGCTTAACAGGAATGCAAAAATACAGTAAAAACAGTATTATAATAGTATTATAATTTAAAATAACCGTTTTCTATTCTCAAATGTAATTTATCCTTCTGAAATAATTCTAATGTGCTGATTTGATGCTCATGACACATTTCTTACTATTAATGCTGAAATACTTCCGTTAAAAATGAAAAAAAAAAAAAAAAAAAAAAACGGGTTTCAGGATTCAAATAGAAAGTTTTTAAATGAAGTTTAATTTACATAATCTTAATTTAATTACCCTTAAATTACTCATTAAATTAATTCAATTTAGAAACATTTAATAATATAATATGAATATATATTTTTTAAAATAAATAAAGCAGTGTGTTCTTTAGCATATTTTTATTTCTTAATGAAAAATGAATTTTCTTTTTGGTTTTGGTTTCATGACAACTCTAGTGAGTTGTATTTCACATTAAGCACAGGAAAGACTTTTGCACTTTACACTTTATCACACTTATACACAATCACACTTTAGTTTGGGGATGAATTCTCACTATTAAATACAACTTCTGCCTCAATAAACTACTTATTTGCTGCTTATTATTAGTTAGTAAGGCAATTGTTAAGTTTAGGTATGGGGTATGATTAAGGGATGTAAAATATGGTCACACAGAATAAAGCATTAATAGGTGCTTTATAAGTTCTAATAAACAGCCATTATGCTAGTAATATGCATGCTAATAAACAGCTAGTTAACAGTGAGAATCGGTCCCTATACTAAAGTGTTACTGAGAGGCCTGGCATCAGAACGCTTGTGCTATTTTTGTTGCCATGACAACAGAGACACTTGCTGTCTTGTTTACAAACGTGTGTGATTATGTCAGCACGACATCACATGACTCCAGCACACGAAGAGTGAAAAAGAGCAGGCCTCTAACAGCCGCCTAATTCCTGTAATTAATCCGTTTGTGGCTATAAAGTTAATTAATACTTAACGATCATCCGGAAATCACAATGATGGCTGTGAATTAAGACTTGCTCAATTAAAACGTAAAGCAGCTTGAAGTGAAATTAACACGTCGGTTTTTAACCAAATATGCAAATGCATGTATGAGCTTGTTGGGGGTGGTGGGGGGGGGGGGGGGGGGTGTAGCTGCGATGTTTTTTGTCTACTAAGATGTCATCTGATCCATTTAGGTGCGATTCGGTGGTGGACGAAGAATAAAATAAATACATCTGACATAAAAGAAGTATATTAATTAATAGATGTTAATTTCTTTCTTTTTCAGATTCTTATTTATTTTCTTCACTTGGTTACATCGAAAGCTCACTTGGATTTTAAATGTTATTAGTTCTAGATCATTAGACATGACGTTATTTTTCCCTGGATGCCGGTCTGAATAAAACTGCCTATGCAGATTGGACAGCAAGGCAGATGCCTTCAGTTTCGGACACAGCCTTTATGAATTAGAGAGTGTTTGGTTAACAGGAAAACACAATCAGAAACAGGACGTGATGCATGAATGATAATCTGATGGCGGAGTATGACATGTATGTGAGATGTCTAATGTTGAAATAATCCCCTTTGAATTGATATTTCAAGCCTGTGTTGTTTCATAAAACAACCAATTTATCAAATGTTTAGTCTATAATAAAGCTTCTAACTCACGGAAAGTTGTTCCAGCACAAAATCAAACTTTTACACACAAATCACAAATATTTCCACTAGACAGCATGTCTGAGACTGAAACATAAGGAAACATTTTCTTCTGCCTCTGAGTAAAAAAAAAAATTAAACAGCTAAATGCATTTGTGAGGTATAACGTAACAATTACGAGAATTAGTCTCAATTACAAGAAATACATTTGCAAAAGTCGCAACTGTATGAATTGACGTTGCAATTATGAGATTTAAAAAAAATGTTTTTTTTTTTTTTACAAGAAATAAGGTTGTAATTGTAATATATATATGATCACAATTACTGGAAAAAATAGCATTTGTGAGGTGCAAAGTCATGTTGAGATATAAAGTTGCAATTACGAGAAATAATATTGCAATTATGAGAAATAAAGTCACATTTACAAGAAATAAAGTCGCAATTGTGGGATATATGGTCACAATTACAGGATTTTTTTTTCATTTGTAAGATACAATGTCATATTGAGATAAAGTTTCAATTATGAGAATTAACATTGCAATTATGAGAAAAAAAAAATCGCAACTGTGAGATATATGATCGCAATTACAGGAAAAAATGCATTTGTGAAAGGCAATGTAATTTTGGAATATAAAGTTGCAATTACGAGAAATAATGTTGTAATTTTTATATGGTCACGATTACAGGGGGAAAAAATCTAATTTTACACTGTCAAACTGAGATTTAAAGTCACAACTATGTTAAATAATGTTGCAGTTGTGTGATATAAAGTTGCAACTACAAGAAATAAAGTCATACTTGTGAGATATACGATCACAATTACGGGGGGGATCTATATTTGTGAGACACAATGTCAAATTGAGATGTAAAGCTGCAAATATGATAAATAAAGTGAGATATAAAGTCAAATTATGAGATATTAACTCATTACTTTTATGACATGAAAATTCTGAAAATTACAAGAAATAAAGTCAAAATTGTGACTGGTTTATTTTGCGGAATAGAACTATACAGGAATCTGCAGACAACAGATTAAATAAACCAACACACAACTGCTCATAAAGTATATGACTGACCTGCTTGACTCTGGGTCTTCCAGGTGAAAACTTCCTCTTAGAGATGGCCGGCTTGCCCATGCCGATTTTTGGAGTGAATGGTATGAAGGTGGACGAAGGCACATTGCTGATGGCTTGTCCTGAGACAGCCTGGGTCTGGGCCTGGAGCTGGAGCTGGGACGCCCCATACCCAACTGAGGGCAAACCCTCAGGCTGCCTGAATGGAGGTTGCTGTAACGACGTCCTCTCCTCCACCAGTGAACTCAGCTTGGCCAAACATCGCTCATCACCATCCATAGTGATGTCCATTTCCTGTGTGCGGCTCTCGGGAATAATGTCGCGCTGCTGCACCATAACATCCGTTTCCTCCTGGCTCTGAACTCCTGGTGTAGTCTTAGCAGCACTAACCTCAGGCTCTACAGTAGCTCCATGAGCCATTGTGGAAGGTTCCTCCGTGAAGGAAACCTCCATAGGTTCTTCCTCATGGGAGGTACAGGCTGGAGTTGGCTCTTTGGTGGGTGATAGGTTGGTTTTTTGCTCCTCCAGGCAGGGTTTGCTGTCATCCTCATTCTGGGAGACGTTTTCTGTGAGTGCAGCTGACGTCTCTAGAGGCTCCTCTGTTTCAGGGGATGACACAAGCTGCTGGACTGTGGACGTCTCTGGAGCTGAATCCAGTTTCTGCTCGTGCGGCTCTGAATCTTCAGGACCTTTTATCTCCTGAGGAGACGCAACTGCAAGAAGCAGAAAAACATTCAAAATGACTTCTCAAGAATGTACAAAAAATACACAGGGATTTTCCACTGTAGGTCAGAGGGTAAAATTTGACCATAGTGTTAATATTTTAAAAAATACTAACCATATTGTTATGATTTCACCAATAAGTACATTGTTCTAGCCACTTGGGCTTATTTTACTACTGCTTGAATAGGATTGCAGAAATACTTTTGGGAAGCTGACATATTACACTACATCCAAAACTATTTTTAATAGAATACTAATTCTTTCATAAATCATGATTAATGCATCATATGAGCTCATATTGATTGAGATTATTAATTGATTATTTGTACCTTTTAAAAAATATAAAGAATATACTCTTCTTGCAATATATATTGCAATATCATTCTATCCCAATCTGTAAAATGCTGCTTATTTCTATAGGCAGCGTTTGGAAAAGGTATAAAAAATGTGGGAGTATATTGTTATATTTTTATTGATTCAATTCCGGAGACTAGGCCTAAATATGGTAAAAGTTCCATCTTTATATGTCTGATTTAAGTTTAGAAATTGGTGGCTGATTATTTTTCATCAAATATTTATGTAATATCTTTAGGTATTTGAACCCCCATATATTTCAAAGAATCCTCTTCCCATTTAAACTTGTATTTGCCTCTCAAATCCTCAGATGGTTGATAATTAAAGTTTAATACCTGCGTTTTTTTGTATGTTTGTTAAATAGCCTGATAATTTTCCAAAGAATTCCAGTGTTTCTATCAGAACTTCTAAAGTTTTATTTGGTTGACCTAGATAAACTAACACAATCTGCAAATAGTGATCATTTCTCCTCCAATCATATCTATTCCCTTAATTTCAACATTTTTTCTTATATATTGGCTTAATGGCTCTAAAATTAGAGCAAACGGGAGTGGGGAACAAGGAAAGAAATGATGATCTTATACATTAATATTAATTTTTAACGAAACATCTTGATGATGAAAAACTTTAAAAATGTATTTTGTTGGCTGCATATCTACCGATATGCAACATCCACTTTTCATGACCCAATCCAAATGTATAAAATCCTGTCCTTTTTCTCTTTGTGAACATCCTGCCCAGACAGTGTCAAATTATAGAAATAAAATAGGATGTAAATGCTGTTTTATGCTGATTTCATTTTTCAAGATTTATGGTTATGGACTAAGTTAATTGCTTGTGGAAGATGAGTATCTTCAGCTGTTGTTGTCAAACGTTCATCAAACTGTCAGAGAAAAATGATATTTTTCAACAAATTCTAAACCACTTGTTTTGAACATCCCCTAAAACGGACATATCCAAGAATGGTGGTTATGGTTAAGATAAGAGCATCTTTGATAACATTAACCGTGTATGTGTCACTGGAGGCAAAGCGAGTAGATGAAGTACCTGAAGTCTGCTCATTTTCCACGCTGTGGTCTGAGGTCTCGCTGCACTCTGGCTTGGCTAAATCGCCACTAGCATCTGCACCAATTTCTAGAGGAGGGGGGAAAAAGTCAATAGACAGTCCCGACTTGTGTTATGTAATACACATTGCTCCGAGCACTAGTGGAAATAATTACAGGACTGGAAAAACAACTCAACAGGGTAGAAAAGTGCAAGTGTGAACACAGGCACAAACGGCATGTGTGCTGTTCAGAAAACATTGAAAACATCAAGAGAATACAATGACTTTGAGCAGTACACAAGTACTGAAAGTAATCTACATTTACATGTATGCATTTAGCAGACACTTTTATCCAATGTGACTTACAGTGCATTCAGGCTATACATTTTTTATTTTTATTTTTTTATCGGTATGTGCGTTCCTTGGGAATTGAATCCACGACCTTTTGCGCTGCTAACGCAATGCTCTACCACTGAGCCACAGGAACACTAGAAATAGGCGTAGAAATCTACGCCTTTAATTAGGTCGATTTATCCAGTGTTGTCTTATATGACCGCCGTACGTTTTATTTGTGGCTCTGACTACACTCTAACATGCTTTATTGTCCTCTTACTGTCTATAATGTCATTCTCTTCTGTTCACTGCATGCCTGGAACAACAAATTTCCACCTCAAGCACTTAAACCCATTGATTTTGCGAGCCTTATCAGATAAATCACCTCATATCTCCTCTAGGAAGAGATAACCAGCCATTAGAGAAATCACGTAATCACAGAAGACTAAATGACTATCGTCCAGCGTGGCTGACATCAGCTGAGCGCTTCCGAGGTAATTAGAGGGCATGTTTCTTTCTAATCAGAAGAGCAGAGATACATCATGATTCTGATCTGGACCGGTGACTGCTATAATGGAGAGAAGATACGGGCTTACGATAATGACTCGCACATCTGGTAATTCAGCACATCGTTTAATTACAGAAAGAAGCAACAATTGCTACTTATGGCCTGTTATGTCAGATGAAGTCAATCCTGGGTAATAGAAGACATTAAAGGAAAAAAGATATCGAGAAAGATGGAAACAAAGACATAGTTGATGTCAAGATGTAAGTGGACTAACTTAAATGGGCATAACATATTTTTTTTTTTTTTGGATGTACAATATATTGGTACCATATCTATGGAAGCTCGTTTCCGCCACTGAACAAAAAATAAAAAAACGTTATTGCGACTTTTCTCTCACAATTCTGACTTTTTTCCCCCACAGAATTGTGAGATATAAACTCGCAATTGCAAGTTATAAAGTCAGAATTACGATTTATGAAGTCACAATTGCGAGATAAAAACTTGCAATTCTGACTTTTTTTCACAGAATTGTGAGAAATAAACTGACAATTGCGAGTTAAAGTCCAATTTTGAGGGGGGGGGGGGGGGAGCTGATATATTCTCAGAATTGCGAGTTTATATCTGACAATTCTGACTTTATAATTCGCAATTGCATGTTATAAAGTCAGAATTGCGAGAAAAAAGTCAGAATTGTTTTTTCTCGCAAGAGAAAATGTTTTTTTTTTTGAAGTTTATGTCTCGCAGGTCTGACTTTATTTCTCAGAATTGTGACTTTATCAATTCATATCTATATTGTGTCAAAATTACCTTTTTTATTTTTTATTTAGTGGCGGAAACGGGCTTCCATGCATATCAGTTATTGACCATGTTAGATTTTATTTTCATTTAATGGTATCAGAGATTATCAGATATTGCTTATATTAATTTCCACTATTTTTACATTTAGTTCACTTTTGCTGTCATCCAACACTGACAAACGGTGTTAAATATAATCCTCAGAATATCCATTTTTCATACTGTACATTATAATGTTGTGATGCCTAAATTCACTTACAGCAAACCAACTGAATTTAGTTTTTGGTGTTTTATTTTTGAATTTATTAAGATGTTTACTAAGATTAAGATTTACTACATATCAGCTAAATATTACCATTTAGGTTACACATATTCTCATTTCAGTTTTAATTGAATTTTTATTTATTTCCAGTTAATTTTAGTGCTTCAACTTAAACTTACTTTATCAACATTTATCAACATTTTTGTTTAGTTTAAAGGGATAGTTCACCGAAAAATGAAAATTCTGGCATCATTAATTTCTTTATTCTGCAGAGCAAAAAAAATATGATATTTTGAATAATGTTAGTAACTGTGCAGTTGCTGGTCGCCATTGGCTTCCATACTATTTTCCCCCATACTATGGAAGTTAATGGGGACCAACAATTGTTTAATTACCCACATTCTTCAAAATATCTTTTGTGTTCAACAGACGGAAGAATTTCATACAGGTTTGGAACAACATGTGGGTGAGTAAATGGTGACAGAATTTTCAATAGTTTTAGTTTTATTTAATCATAATAACCATAATCTGTTAATCGTTCAGAATTTTAATACTTTCCATCCATAATAATCTTAAAAACCTAAAGACCCAGTATTAAGATTTAAAAGATTTACATGATAGTTTTGGACTGAGAAGGAAGTTTGAGTTTGGAGAAAGATACAGTATGTTGGTCTCCAGTCACATCTGATCACCCGCTGCGTCTCAAAGCCATTTAAAATGTGGAGTCTCCATGGTAACCTCTGATACAAGGTCATGTCAAAAGACCTATGGTCCGATAAGCACATATTCTCCCATTCATAATCCATCAGGCACATATGGGGTCTTTCTATGATGGGTGAACACCGGTAGACCAAGACATGTAACATAATTCAGTGTAATGTAATGGAGAACGACAGAGCTAGAGAGAATGATCAGCTAGAGAGAATGGACACTGGTCCAAGAGGGCATCATCTCCAGAACTCTCTGGTGAGCGGTGCCGTAAACAAGCCTCTCCAAAATCAATGTGAGGGTCAAAGACCAATGAGCAGAAGCCTTGAAGTCTTTCTTATTTTTATGCCTTTTTTATTAGACAGGACAGTTAAGAGCAGAAAGGAAAGTACTGGGTGGACAGAGGGGGGTGGGATCGGCAAAGGACCCAGAGATGGGAATCGAACTCGGGTCGCCGTGAGCAGTTGTGCTATACGTTGGCGCACTAACCACTAACCACCACTTATCAGTGCCGACCAAAAAAAAAAAAAAGGCCTTGAAATCTTTCTGAAAAGCTTGTTGCTGCCATCCACATCATCACTTGTTGCCATGTAACTAAATTCAAGATGAAAATAAATAAATAAAATAGTTCAATAACATTCTTTACTAAATTAGCTTTCATACTGCATATTAGATTATTAAGTAGGACTGGACAATAAATTGATATTGATATTTTCTTACAAAAATAAATCCATGATATTGATAATAATAATTAAAAAATGAAAAAGAAAACAAAAAAAAATTGGTAAAATATTTTGAAAAGAGATTTTGTTATTTTAACATACTCTGAAATTATAATCAAAAAAGATTTACAATGTACTCTACAATAGTATTTGTACTAAAATAAATACATTGTTATTGTAGAGTAAAATGTATTTCTCAAACAAACCAACAAACAAATGTTGATTTATATATATTCATACAGTAAGTTCTGTTGTGCAGTAGTTTTAAAGACTGTTTAAAATGTTAGCGTTAAATGAGAGCATTTCATTCAACACCTTTTTCATTAAACAGAATTCAGAATAAATAAAACAGATTGGGAAAAAATAAAATGGATTTTATAAGACCCTAAATGCCCAGTCCTACTATAAACTTTGGATCGTTTTGAGTAGTGCGACAGCCATTTTCTGAACTTTGGTTCACATGAAGGAACTGCACTAATTATATTTGAAAAGGAGGTCTGGTGTTTATTTAATGCCAACTGCAATGCAATATATGAAAAATAAGAGAGAAATACCAAAATAGCATGGCACAACTGGCACCTTTCCTCCTGATTTTTACCTACAGTGGTAAACAGCTGCCACTAGTCCTTATGCAGGTACTGAGGCTGATAATGGAAACATACAAAGCCAAGTAAGTTCTAAGCCAAGCAATACACAAAAAGGGACCTGCGGAGGCACAGGGTGAAATCAGACTTGGGTTTAGGTTTCTTCTCTGTTGAACCTTTTCAACTTACAGCAACAGCATACCATGCAACATAAGCACACATGTTCAGGGCGCCCTGCGGCACCCTAAATAACCATGAACCCAGCGTGGGATGAAGCCAAATCTGTCACCTCTGCATCTAGAGATTTGCACCGGGACGCATAATGCTGAAAAGGCCTGTGGGCAGCTGTTCCCCTAAAGGTTGGGGAATTGAGTTACCAACACTGTGCTGAACATTTGTACAATGACAGCGGGGTGTTAATGCACCGCATACCCAAAGCTGGTTGAACGCAAAGCTGTGATGGTATATTACACATGGAGGAGATTGGCAGGAATGTAAAACTTCCTGCAGATCTGCAAAGTGAGATGGTCTTCAGTCTTCAAGTGGAAAATTGAATCGCGCTCCACAGAAAGTCATACGGGTCTGGAACGGCATGAGGGCGAGTAATTGATGACAGGATTGTCATTTTTCCTTTAATATGGAACTATTTCAGTGAATCACCAGATATTCGAAAGCACATAAGCAACACTTTCAGAGACTTTTTGCGTTCCCCAGGCAAAGTAGGCCAAGTTTCAAATACCCCTTTCCTCAAGACCAGTCCAAACTAATCCAGACAGATCTGAGGCATGTGGGCCTATGGGATGCTTTGGCCTAGTCTTCCACTTCAGCAACTTTTGGCCTGAAGGACTGGGGTGCTTCACAGAGTAACCTCTGTCCTCGTGCTTCAAAGACTCGGGGCTGAACTTACAGTTATTGGACCACTGCGAAAGTAAGTGAATGGTAAAGACACCAAACCCAAAACCAAGCTAATAAGACACTAAAATCAAATAAAGACTTAAAAGATTCCATTTGAGAACCACAAAAATCTGTCAGAAACCAATCCAAAAAAAATCCTTTTACAAAGATGATTCATTCTAAGGCTAACTAGATTTGTCGGGCCATGCAAAAACAGGTAAGAAAGAAGCCAATCTGTAAATTTATATAATGTGCTCTCAGAAAAAAAATGGTACAAAATCTGTCACTGGGGCAGTACGCTTTCAAAAGGTACCAATATGTACACTTTAGGTAATAATAGGTACCTTTAATTTGTTAATATGCATCCTGACTTCCAGCGGTTTAGGTCTAGCAAAGCCACTGGAAAGCAAGCCTGCAACCTTTAGCCAAAAAAAAAAAGCATAACGCTAACACTAATGCTGTGGCTTTGTGGGTACGCAGTGAAAGAGACAAGAGGCTGTTTTTTTTTTTTTAAATGGATGTCAATGAAGGAGATGCTTCACTATGCTGAATAAATAGCTTTTGTGAGGAAATAGCTTATTTAATGAATCGACAGCCTGCTCACTAATATTCAACATGTTGTACATTAAACAGTACTTTTGTTGGAAACTATATACAGTTATTTTTAATAAAGCACATATTCTGCATGACCATATTCCACATCCCTAATCCTACCCAATACCTAAACTTAATAACTACCTTACAAACTAATAACGAAAATCGGACCTTAAAATAAAGTGTGACAAAATGTATTTTTCCATTGCTTCTAAGTTTCAATAAATAAACTTGAAATGTAATTACTTGTGATATATATATATTAAAAAAATAAAAATAAAAAGGCATTCTTTCTATGTCTTCCAGATTTCAACAAATGAATTACATTTTTAGTGACTAGTATCAGTTTTATTTATGCCTGATTGTGTTCTCTTAGAGTGTAAGAAAAACTCCATAAATCCCACATGCAGTGGGTTAATTCTCCCAAGAACGATCCAACAATAACTTCAGGCACTAAAATGATGGGTCTTACCCGTCATTTGTTTTTCATCCAGTTGCTTCTCTTCACTCGGCATCTCGCTGACAGGCTGGTGAGGTTCTGCGTCTTGAACTTTGGCAGGCTCCGAATCGTTTGATGGAACTGGCTGTGCGTTTTCTTCTTCCACATGTGATTGAATCTCCGCCTGTATTCCTTCTGCATCCGTGCGCACAGGATCTGATTCAAAGCCGGCGTTTCTACAGACGGAACATATGTGATCTTCTTTGGACTGTGGATGTGCGTGACCTTCACCTGGACGCTCACATTCTGGGTGGAACCACCTGAAAAAAAGAGGCAGCCAATGATTCACCTTTTCACTGCATCCAAAATTAGGTTCCAGATATGGACTTTCTGGACGTGTAACTGCTACTGAACTAGACTACAGATTTGAGATGGAAATGTACCTTTTGCATTGATGGCAAGAAAGCAGGTCTTTGTGGATGTCGGGGTCTACGTCGCTGGGACATAAGCAGGGGACGGTGGTGTCCTGTTGATCGCCACAGTTTTGGCACAGTAGGCTGTTGTGGTGCCATTGATCACTGCTCCGGGTGCCACACTGAACACACATCCGGCAGTTCTACAAACACACGGCAACGATTAGCTATACTGCATTCAAGAAATGGGAGATAATGATAACAATGTCTCTCAGAGCCACCCATACCTTACACCTCCAGCCGTTGGTGGGGATAGAGTCCATAGCCGGCTGCAAGCAGAAAGTGTGATAGCCTTTGTCGCACATATCGCACACTAGCATTTTAGTGTCTTCTCCAGGCTCCCTGAAAGATACAAGGACACAATCAATCTAATTCATTCTACCAATGCATCTTTTTTTTTTTTTTAAAGAATACATTCCTACACTGTAAAAAAATGCTTAAAAATCTGTTCATTGGTTAATAGTAAGTTCCCTCAATATATATGGTGAAAAACTAGTAAATCTAATAGGACATCTGGGGCCAGATTTACTAACAGCTTGCGTTAAAATAGTACTGTCAGGATTTACTAAAGACGTGCAGTAAAGAATTAGCGCTGAAAAGGCGTGGACACAGTTATGTTTCCGCCTGAGATGATTGATTATGCATTTGTAGGAGTTTCCCTTCAGACGCAAAATTTATGGGAGGAGAGTATTAAAATGAATCACGCAACGCGATTTACTAACGTTTGTACTCGTCAAATTACTGGTATTTGGGCCATTATTTAATGCCCAAAAAAAGCATGTCTTAAAGCAGGCGGTAATTTGCGCTGCTCTTGGTCGATTGCGCTGGTCATTATGGAAATGATCTGGCTGCGTTTGCGTTCTTTAATGTACGCATTGTTAATTAACCACCTTATGGAATTGCGCTCTAACGCTAATTTGCCCCGTTTATTAAATCTGACCCTTAATGTAATTTCAGTCAAATTCTCTTAAATTTACAGGGGTTTATTTTGTAAATGAAAAACAAATCATCTTTTGAGATTTTTTTTTTTAAGAAATATTTTAAGATATGTTTTGCGTAAAGCATCTTGAAGTTTGCACTTTAATTTCGTTGTAAAATTTGTGCAACAACAAAGGTATTCTGACATATCCCAGAATTTACCTTTGATGTTTTTTCATATAAGTAACTGTTTCTTATTTGTTTTTTCTTCTTCTTATCAGCTATGTACATTATGGTTTATATCACATTGTATGTCGTTAAATTAATGGTTGCATTATTTTAGTGTTATATGTGTTACCGTGATGGTGTTTAGTAGGGTTGTTCCGATTCCGATATCGGAAATTCCACCGATACCACAAAAAATTCTGGCATCGGTATCGGCGAGTACTTGAACCCATGCACTGATCCGATACCATTTTTAAACAAGACCTATAGTTATGCGCGCTAGCTTTGCTTAACGCTGCAAATCGGAAATGATTTCTTCTTCGCTGCTCAGAATGCAAACACAGGAAGTTGTGCTGTGTTGCCACACAATCAACCACTATTTAGAGCAGCGAAGAAGAAATACAAACGTGCTGGCACATTGCCAGTAAGTTAAATCACTTGCATATGCGACTAAATCTTCACCCTGGGCGACTAAATGATGTCTAATATAAGCCACTGGCTAATAAATTATCAGATTTTACTGGGAGGCTATGTATAAGTTTAGCACAGATATATTGTCACTCGCTGAACACTCGGAGCGCTTCAGAGTTTCTCTCTCTGTCAAGCAATCTATTTTTCAGATCATCTGAATGAATGCGCAGAGCACCTGTATTTGACGCACAGTAAGCTCTAGTGTGAAGCGCACGACTCGCCGTCGCTTTGCTTTTTTCCTCACACGCAGAGAGAGAGAGAGAGAGAGAGAGAGAGAGAGGGAGCGAGAGAGTCTTACGTGTAGCGCGTCAATTCTGCATGGTATGTAAACGTTATTCTTTGTTGTATTTTCCTGTCAAAATAACGCAGTTCCTTTGGAATTCTTCAGCTTTTAAGAACTGCCGGGTTCTCCAGTAGTGGGCGGAGCTAATGCGCAAACGACAATCTCATTGGCTGGCGCTCACCTATTATCGTCCCTGTTTTGATTTCAGCGAATAAGTTGGAGCCAATGCAGACAACCTGATTAATATTCATGAATCCAGCAGCTCGTTAATCCTTAGTGCATTTTATATTGTTCTTAGCAGAATTAATAGTATGATTATTATCTTATCAGTATTATTGATAGTTTTTCCCCATTTTTACAGAAACACTGAATGACCAAAAAAGCACCACCACCGGTCCAAAATTCAGTTAAAATTACTTGCCACACTATCTATCTATCTATCGATATATATGGTGAAGCACACCATAAAATAATTTGTATCAATTCATACAGGTCTAGTAGTACATACAGCTGTATAACCAGATACACACCCAGGTATCGGATCAGTACTCGGTATCGGCCGATACCCTGAGCCTAGGTATCGGAATTGGTATCGGGAAGGGAAAAAGGGTATCGGAACATCTCTAGTGTTTAGTATTTGTGTGTATGACACTGTGTGAATCTGTTATATATTACTATTTACCTCAGGTTTTGGAAAAGCAATGTGTGATGAGCTTTGATTCATCATGTGGCTCTCATTACCATGTGTGTTTTTGATGGTTGTCAATGTGTATTATAAAGATTAAAAAGAGATTTTACTACTTCAATAGGTTGATAAAATGTAAAAAAAAAAAAACCTAACATGTTACTACTGTATTTTTTACGGTAAAGTTCTCGCAACCACAGCTGCAGCTTTTTAACTCTGTATGTTACCCCATAGATTTTTATATACAACATATCATTTAATGTGTATAATTAGTGACTACACATTAAGCCCACATGAGACGTGAGCAGGTGTCTGTTTATTCCACAGAAAAGCAAACTAATGCAACCTCAAAGGATGCATGAGCAAATAAAGATGAGCTATTGAGGATGGCTCTACAGAAATGAGTAACAGCGCAGGCACGCATCACAGACTGGGGAGAATGAAAGGCAAAGCTTGGCTGCAACTCACTTGCATGTCTGACAGACTTTGCACTCGGGGCACTGCCAGCCTGCCCTCTTCAGAGGAGTGACGCTGATGTCCAGACACATGCCGTGGTAGTGCAACCCACAGCTGGTGCAAAAAAGCTGGTCCAGGAGATCCCCGGGGCTGTCGCACAATATACAGTTCGCCTCTTCGTCAACTGAGAGAAAGAAAGATGAGCGGAAAATCAACATGAACCTTATTTACCATTTAAATCCAAGGTCCTAGTGTACTTGTGAACTATTAGTGCACATTATGCCCACTTTACATGACCTAATCCAATTTCCAATGACTTTTAGAATTTAATTAAATAATTATTTAATTATATTACACATCCAATTAAATAACCATTATTGATATGACAAATAAAAAAACAATAATACTATTGGCAATAACCAATATGTACTGTGAATCCCTACTCTAAAGGAATTAATAATACATTTGTTGTCATCTGTCCACCAGTGAGACACTTTGTGATTAGTGCTGTCAAACGATTAGTTGCGATTAATCGCATCCAAAATAAAAGTTTTAGTTTACGTAATGTGGTTGTTGTGTATATTTATTACATATACATATACATATATATATATATATATATATATATATATATATATATATATATATATATATATATATATATAACACACACAGTATATATTTTGAAAATATTTACATGTATATATTTATATCATTTGTATTATACATAAACATAATATATAAACATAACATATTTTTCTTAAACATTTACACGCATGTGTGTGAATTTATATATACACAATTGATATACACTTAATACACATATATATTATGTAAACAAAAACTTTTATTTTGGATGCGATTAATCACGATTAATTGTTGGACAGCACTATTTGCGATTTTCAAAACAACAAAAATATCCAGAAGATTCAGACTAAAGGTTTCTGCACACTGAGCCCAAAATTTTCGTATACGTTTTTTCGTATTCGTTATCCTAAAAATTCGTCACACACAGAAACTTTGCACACTGAGTCCAATGCGTACTAATTAATCTGTTGCAAAAAAAAAAATTCAAATTGCAAAACGGTACTAAATGGAGTCTTCAAGCATGGAGGATGATTTTGTTGTCCTCTCACTTCTTAAAAAAAGAAAAAGAAAGGAAATATTGGGTCCATCCTTATTAAGGAGCAGTGGGATTATCACGGGCGATTCAAAGTTTACTTCAGGATGTCAGTGGCTCAGTTTGATGCTTTGCTAGTGATACTAGAGCCACATATTAAAAAGAAGACCACCAATTTCTGTGAATTCTATATACTGTGCAAGGATCTATATACAGTGCTTTGTGCTGCGAGACGAAGTGGATGAACTTGACAATCGCCATTCAGGATTGTGACGGTGGTTCTGAACTGTCAAAACACCTCTCAAAATGCTTGTTACGGATGCGAAAAACGCAAAAAAATGAACCCGACCTGAATGTTTTTATGATGGATGAAATTTCGGAGGCAGTGTGTAAACGTGATTGACATAACGTGAGGTTGTATTTATTTTTTAAAGTGCGAACATTACGGACAAAATTTTTGGACTCAGTGTGCAATGACCTTAAAGGAACACTCCACTTTTTTTGGAAATAGGCTCATTCTCCAACTCCTCCAGAGTTAATAAGTTGAGTTTTACCGTTTTTGAATCCATTCAGCCGATCTCCGGATCTGGAGATAGCACTTTTAGCATAGCTTAGCATAGATCATTGAATCCGATTAGACCAGTAGCATCGCGTTCAAAAACGATCAAAGAGTTTCGATAGTTTTCCTATTTAAAACTTGACTCTTCTGTAGTTATATCGTGTACTAAGACCGGCGGGAAATGAAAAGTTGCGATTTTCTAGTCCTATTTGGCTAGGAACTATACTCTCATTCCGGTGTAATAATCAAGGAACTTTGCTGCCGTAACATGGCCTCAGCAGGCGCAGTGATATTACGCAGCGCCTGAAAGTAGTCCCCAGCTATATTATAACTAGTTATCTAGCTGGGGACTACTTTCAGGCGCTGCGTAATATCACTACGCCTGGATCATGTGACACTGAAGACTGGAGTAATGATGCTGAAAATTTAGCTTTGCATCACAGGAATAAATTACATTTGTAAATATAATAAAGTAGAAAACAGCGATTTTGAATTCTAATACTATTGCAAAGAGTGCATAAAAAGACCAAAAAATAAAGATGGTCCTCACATTTGGTGACGGCCAGCTCAATGTGCTCTGTGCACAGGGCAGAGCGCCTCCTGAAGTCCTGAAAGGTGCCGGCGGCCCCCGCGCAGGGGTAATGGTACGAGCGATCACACCCCTCCTCACAGCACTTGATGGATGCTCCAAGGCGCTTACAATATGCACAATGCTATAAAAGAAAAGAGTCACAACAACTGATGAGACACTGACAAAGCAGTTGTGATGTTAAAACATGTTAAAAGAGGGCCATCAATTATTTTAAACACAGTCTATAGTCCTTAACTAAAACCTCACATGCATTAACTGCTCGTCACATAACTGACATTCAAGCTTAAATGTCTGGCAACTAATATTAAACCAAACAAATCTATACAATGAGACATGAAAGCTGACAGTGTAATGCCTGTGGTCAGACTAACAGCAAGGGAGAGCTGTGACATAAACCACAATGATGACAGACTGACGGATGTGCAATTATCCCATCATGCCTGTAATCTCCCACAGACCACAGACGAGAGGGCCAATTCACGAAACAGTTGTGCGCAGTATCTCAGCACCATTTATTGAAATGAAGTCATTGTCATCTAGATGTGCAGTAAGTCAAGTGCACTTTCTGCGAATGAAAGAGCAGATTCAGGTGTGTGAATGAGAATGATGCAGTCACAGTAAAGTACAGCATATTACAGTAATCTGCTGCATTCTCCATAGAAATGTGCTCCGAATCGGCTTGCAAACTGGGAACTGCGCTGTGCAACACTAATTTGGGGTGTGGGGTCTTTGGGGAGGCGTTTATACAGATTTGCATAATTCCTTTAGTGAACTGGGAGTTAAAACAACTCAGACAGAATGTACAAACAAGGTTTTCAGCAATTCATTTTTAGTCTATACTGTTCAAACTCTTATCATACTTCTAAGCAAATGTAAATTTTCATTTCATTTCAACTATCCCTTTCATCATACTTTTCAACAATCATGTTCTCATCGTAATTTTATTTTCACCACACTTTTCATCGAACCCTCAATATTAGTGTTGTCATAATACTGCTACTTCTGATATTATACCTAGAAAAAAACAAAAAACAATATTCAATACCACAGGGAAACAACTGCCACGAAATTAAGGCCATCAAGGTTAATTTTCACCCTATTCAAGGTATTTTCTTAACAACTGAAATTCTGCTGTCTGAAATTCTTCATACCTTTTAGCTCTTAGTGGGATTATATCCTAATAATAATTATTATTATTATAATAATTTTCTTAAAAATGATTATTTCTAAGAGAAATATATTAATATTAAACTACAACTGCTCAGTAAATTCTAAATTTATTATTTCATCATATTAATTATGTTACTAGTAAGTAGTAAATTATACAATACTTATGACTTTATTTCAAGAGTTTAAGCTTTTATTATGGCAGTAAAGTGCAGTGAGACATTTGTGTCTGTGAAAAGACTACAAATGCTTCTCATTACAAATCTCCAAATGCTGTAACCATCTGTTAAACATTAACAGTAATATGACAATTATATCATATATAAAACAGTTCTGAGTTGAATTTCTACAAAAACAAAAAACTAAGATGAAAACGACCAGTGTTGTTACTATTTGCTAAATAAAACTGAAAATTAGAACCGAAATTTAAATTAGAAATGCTAACTGAAACAAACAGTTAGTTGAAGATGAAGTACTAAAATCACTAAAAAAAACAATTATTGGACTGTGAAAGTAAAATTTAACTGGTGCATACTGTGTTCCCAAACGCACATGCAGAGATGGAGTTAACAGAGCCGTTCCGAGATGCTGAAAACACTGGATCTTGATCTGGTTGCATGTGAGAACACAGTGACGCGCTTCACTCTAAAACACTCTGAAACACAGTGTACTATAATACACACACACTGCAGTGTGAGTCACCTTGATGTCGGAGAGAAAAGAGAAGGAGAAAGCGCAGCTGGGAATGGTGTATCAGTACTTGGAAAACGAGTATTGAAACAGTTCTGAATATTCAGAATCGGTATGCATCGAAAAATCAACATTTTTGACAACATGACTCACATATACCCTCATCAAGTACCTGCATCTGCCCGCAGCCCTCAACAACCACTGCCAAAAACCAGCAGCTGGAGCACGCAAGACCTCCGACAAGCCTCAAGAATTGTGAAATAATAATTGCTGTTTACAAAAACAACTGTCACTGTGGCCTCGCTGTGAATTACAAAATCTTTCGAACCTGTGCTACTAGTTAGACGATTCCTAACAAATATTCAGGAACAGCAAAAGTGTGTAATTCCTCATGCATCCCAGCTCTACAGTGGCATATCATTAACGGAGTAACAAAGACATGACAGGTTATTTCGTGGGTCAGGTGATCTAACTGTACTCTTCCCTAATGTTAGGTTCCATTTGGCATAAAGTATAACTGTAACCCATAACAGCTTCCTGAAAACACGCAAGTATTTCCCTCTGAGCACCAGCACTAGGCCAGTGTTCCTTTCTCTATTGGAATCGATCTGTTCTGCGTCTCTGTCCATCGTGCTGCTTAATGAGCTGCTCAGGAAGCAGCTGTCCGCTAAAAGTCAAGCAACACCACGAGACGAGTCCAGACGTGACACGCCGTTAGCCCTCATGTTTACAGCTGCTCTCCACATCTTGTTAACTGCGCATTTTATTTCGCACCTACAGCAAATGGATTGCGTTAAGCGTGCGCTCAAATGGAGTGCCGCGTGATTTACGCACATCCATCTAAGGGCGATCCCACTCAATCTGATGAGCCACCTACATGAACGTTCAATTCACAAACACGCATTTCTTTAGCTCTGAACTGGCATTTACTATTAAATGCAGAATTGCTGTTAATTCACGAGATCAAATGGCAGAGCGCCATTAAGGAATGTGATTGGAGAGGGTCGCTGCACGGGGGGTGTTAAGTGATGAAGCCAATGACGCCGCAGCCCCTTTGAGTGCTGTGACCTTTTCTATTTCACAGCTGATCAGCGGCGACCTTTAGCAGCCAGTTAGATTCCTCCTCCAGCTCTAGTCTTTCACGGAAACACAGCAGCACGGTCATACGAGTCAGCAGGTATATGAAAAGCCCACAACCCTATCAGGTGTCATTAGAGTGATATTAAACGAGCAAGATATGAACTAAAAATTAAGCCTGCGCAGAAATAAATGCATGCACATGTGTAAACTTTTTTGTATACAAGATTTTTTATTTGCTTTCTCCTGTCACTATCTCCCTTATCTCATATGTAGCACAATATTTGGTTTAGATAACTTCCTACCATTGTATTTTAGTGCGATTTCTGTGTGGATTTATGTACTTGTATTTTTTAGCATTTCATTTTTTCTTCTTCTTGTGGGTGTTTATTTGTATAAGGTGCTCTGTTTTTGTTTTTAGGTTGACTTTTTAACATTCTGTCAAAGGTCTACAAATTAAAAATAGCCTTTTTGGCTAATTCTGGCACTTTTACAGCCATGTTCATTCATGTGCATTGCCCCTGTAAACAAAAACACTACTTTTTTTTTTTTTTACTAGATTAGATCTAAACTATTAGACTACATTATCCAAAAATAGTAATTATGACATAATTAAATAATATATAAAACAGTTTAATTTCAACAAAATTATAAATTACTATACAATTAGATATGTTGTTATTAACTACAACTAAAACTATTAAAATTGTTTTTGTTAAAACAAATAAAGTTGAAATATAATGAAATATATATATATATATATATATATATATATATATATATATATATATATATATATATATTAGATCAAAACAAACTAATATTAGGAATGTTGCCTTGGCAACAAACTTAAATATAATGAGTTAAAGATGAAGAATTTTTTTTTTTTGAAAATAATTAACATTTAAAAAACATTGAATCAATAATATTACAATGAAAAATACAAAGATAAAAGCTCATTTTATAAATATGAATAAATAATTTAATGTCACGATCACGCTGGGGACGAAGGAGCGAGGAGATGAGGAATTCAACGAAACAGTCTTTAATCATTCAATCACTGGAAACGTAGGAGATCCAACAAAGGAACATGGGAAGATATATAACAGCAGACAAAGAACCAAGGCATAACACAGGACTTATAAAGACAGGGAAATCAAAGGAGCAAACGAGAAGATTAATGAACTCAGGTGATTAACTAATGAGAACAGGAAACAAACTAAATAAGGGCAGACAGGAACACACACACATGACATATAATAGTTTATAAATAATACTAAGATAATTATTTTAAAATTACTTCATTTAACATATGAGATTTTGGAACCGAACAGGACCAGCTTACATTATCATTGTTTATATGCACCAATATGAACATTTTGCTGGAACCTGATAAATGGCAAAAATTCTGCAGTATTTCTCTAAATTCTCTAAGCACTAAAAACTAAAATCAATAGTGTAAAACTTATTTTCCTTCTTCTTCTTTTTTTCCAATAACCAGAAAATGAATTTTGAGATTTGCTGAAGATTACATTTAACAGTTAGTTTAACATTTAACTAAGTTAGAGCAAGATGACAGTCTAAACATAAAAGATGACGTCTAAACCTGAAAATAAAAATATCCAAAAAATTGACTGAAATTAAATATATGATATATTTATACAAAAAAAAAAAACCCTGTAACACCAGCAGATAATATGGACAAAAACCAAAAACACAACATATTCTGGCGTTCCACTATGCTGGAATCCATATAGGACAAAATCTTAAAACAGCTTCAGGAAAGACAGCTGCCATGGATAAAATTAAAATACACACACATTATGGTCAATCAGCAAAAGGAAAAAAAAAAAAAACGCACTTTGATGCAGCCATTAAGAGAGCGGAGCGTTTTAACCCTGATTTGCATAACCTTTCAAGTACTTCAGTGAGGTGATGTAATATTTGCATAAAGTTTACAGTCATTACTTTATTCACGAGTCCTCGCATACTTCAGCCAAGATAAACGTCAGCTAAACCAGAGATATCCCAGCATACCTCTGTGCTCCCTGAGTGGATGGCTTTGTCCACGTTTAGCAGTGATTGATCCTCCGCTTGACACACAAAATTTGACCACAACGCGCAGCTCTGATGAGCCCAGCACTGACCTGCAAACACAAGGAAGGGGGAAAGGGATCAGAAGACGGCATGGGATCTTTTCAGGAAAATGTCATCATTTCTTTTCAACTGTATAAGGAGACATACTGTCTAAGCTCTCATTCAGTGTTTCAAAGAAGACAGAAAGTCACATTGGTTTGAGAAGCATAGTAAAGACAGTTAATGGCAGAACAGCCATCCAAGTTCATTTGACTGAACTAACAATTTCAGTTCCTCACCTCAAGTAAGTGTGATGTTTTCTGACTACACTGTCTAGTTTCAGGCTGTTTCCTGATAAAAGCCTTCATGCTTTGTTTTTAACATCTTTAAATCATCCTCTGTACAATCAGTGGAAAAAGTAATTTGAACATATTAAAATGGATTTCAACAGCTTGATATGAGAAAAAAAAAAAAAAAAAAACTTGGTTTCTTGTATAATATAGTTTTTTTTCTGTTATTACTTACAAGAAACACTCTAAATTACAGTCTAGGCAACATATTTTCTATAGTTAGCTCTTCTCTGTCTGTGCCTCAGTAACAGTATTTAACAAGTTTTTACCCGACTCATCAAAGAGTGTTTGGACATCAATGCCGTCCGGCAGACCGACGTGGCGGAGCTCGTCCCAGAATCTGCCTCCTCCTTCCTCGGCCCCGACACTGCAGGACAGAGACAGACTGATTAGAGGTCATCCGAATTAGTCTTAAACCATATCCTAACCAAGATTATCTGTTTGACTGAACAATGGTGGACAGGGGTCAAATAATACGAGATATCTTATTATCCTTAGATATCGTTTATTATCCAGATTGATTTTATTTCCCATCAAACAGTTCAATTTTAACAACACTGGCGGCGACAAAAAACAGCAGAAAGGCTGAATGAAAATGCAAATTCACTTTCTGACAGTAGGGGGCGCTTTTGGACAAGCAGAAATATAGCAGTTACCATGGTTATCCCTGTACACAAAGCAGCAATATTTTATTAGGCATTATATGGAGATAACTTGAGAAAGAAAGTGTCAACGAAACCTTTCTGAGGTAAGTCAGTTTCCGTTCATTCATAATGTTTCCCCCTCTAAACTGGTAAATACACTGCCACTCCTTGCTCATCTTCCAAGCAGACATTTCCCTGAGCCCTCATCGAGTGACACTAAGAAAACTCTTGCATGCAATGTCTGACTTGAAATAATTTTGTTTTACCGCATAAAAACATTAGAATGACAGTCGGCTCTGATAGCCTTGTGGACAGCACACCGACATACAGCACCGTTGCGTTACAAGCTTCCCGAGTTCGAATCCCGAAATGCAAATGTTTTTCCATTTGCATTTCCATTTAGTGACATTTAAAGGGGTCATAACATAAGAAATCTAATTTCCCTATCTTTTAGCAGCATAAAAAAGCATTTATGTAAATAAGCTCCCAAAATTATCCTTGTTTGGAATGTTGTGGGATCTGTGCTCTCATATGGGCAAACACATTTGCATATGACTGCCTCCAGAGCAAGACATAAATATCAACAAATACTTATACATTATCACATCACAGGTTCTGCCCACTTGCATTGCATTAATCCCCCAAAAACCTAAAGTCTCAATTATTTCTGAACAGTATGACATCATACTGCTCATGCCCCGCCCACAACTGCTGACAGATTGTCCCGTATTAACATATTCCCACATTTAGCCAGTTGTGCGCTGTCTGCCATTTTCTCTGCATTGAAGCAGCTGTAGCGACAACAGTGTCTTGTAAGCAATGCAGGTGTTTGTAGGTGTTATGGATGTAAAAGTGTACCCAAGAGTTTTAATTTTCTCCCAACATCAGAGTTTCTGAAGATGCAGTGGATTGGTTTTGTTTTTGATGTTAATGTGCCATCGAATACACAAAAAACTGAAGAGGGGGTGGGGGAGCAGTAGCTCATTAGCATTTAAAGAGACATGCACTGAAATGGCTCACTGTGAACAGAGCTGTTTTTGACAGGGTGTTGTTTTACACAGCCATTGAGGAATTTTAACCAAAGTATTTTGCAGACATTTCATGGAGACCCTAAAGAATCATACCAACTTGTGAAAAATGGGCATCCAATGTCCGCTTTAACAGCTTGACACCTGTTTACACCAGACATGAGCACTGCGTTGCATCATGTCGAAACAAACAGAATCCATTATTATCACTGACATTGTCTATACTAGATAAAATATACAATTTCTGATGTATTTCATGCACTACAGACAACAGGACAAATGGAAGACCAAAGCAACACCCATTTTAAACAGCATCTATACAGCATTTTATGACAGTCTTTTATGACAGATTGTCTTGTAAATGAGGCAAAGTGTAATGGGCAGTTTGCAAAGAAACTTTTGTTGAAAGATGTAGCAGCCAACTGTACTGTATCTGAGAGTAGCTACATCACAAAGCACAAGTAAACAATTTCATAATGCTTTGTCTTTAGATGACGGGTTTTATATGAATAATGTTTTCAAAACACTTGCTCACATGCAATAATGAGGGGGTGTTAATACTGTTTCCCATGTAATTGTGTAAGCTAATCAAAGCTGTGGCTGTTTTATTGACGAGCCTTAAGTGAGATGCTCCCCTAAAATGGATCATCTCAGACAGTGGGTCAGAATGAGAGTTGCTTTTTTTGTGGCAAATATATAATTTTTTTGTTTCCAACGTACCATTTTAATATACAGGTACGTTGACTGAAATTTTGGACCAATGAAAGTTCGCTGTGAGCGGAGATACTCAGCATGATGTGACTAAAATAGAAACCAATAAGGCACCAATGTTTTATTGCTCTGTGCTTTTCACAGTCGTAACTAGTTTGGACAAAAACTCGGTTTGTGCTTTGTTATGTAACGCCTGGTTAGGTCATGTTATTAGGAGAGGATGTGTCAAAATTAACAAACCAAAGACGTTATTTATATTTAATTTAATGAAAAGATTAACCATTATATCAAAAGCAATAATGGACTGTTTCTGTAATAATAATAATAATAATAATAATAATAATAATAATAATAATAGTGCGACCACACTGCCACATAAAACAAGTAACAATATCAGAGATGTGATTTTACAAAATATGTTTCCTTTGAATGTAGAACATTTACAGAACCTTTCAATGGTCTGGCACTAGCTTATTCACAAAATATGCTACAATGTCAGTCTGCCAAATATCAAATTAGATCACCCAACTGCATCCAAGTCCAATTAATTTCTAAACAAACGGTCTCTGGCTGCTCTGCCTTTAAATTTCTGACACTAATAATGGAATACGGTAGCGCAAAACACTGAAATTGGCCATTTGTGCCTCTGCATCAGCTTTCATAAATTCATTTACAAATATTACTAAATATTTTTACTAACACCTACAAATTCTCTGGCCAGATCAAGTAACAGTCACCTGGGTTATATACAAACAAATAAAATATACGCTAACTGAAATAATAATAATAAAAGAAAAACTTAAACTTATTTTATTTCAGTGAGTTTCCAGGGCAAATTCTAACTATAATAGTATCTGAAATAATACAGATCCAAATTAACTTGATATAGCATTATTTATTATATTTGTATTCCTAATTGTTCCCTTTCAGTTCTCCAAGAGCTTAATATGATCTTAGCCTTTTTTTTTTTTTTATATGAACTGGCAAAAAAATTAATAAATAAATAAAGTAAATACTGTGTATACATTTTTAAATGTAACATGCAAATAAATTTTAATTTAACATTTTTGTAATGCCTATTCAATGATTATTCATCTTTAAATGATGTATAAATTATTATTTTTTTTTTATGCGACTTGGTTAAAAAATGTAAAATAAAAAAGTCTAAAAAATAAATAAAATAAATGTGTACTGTGTATGAATTTTTAATGCAATGTAAATGAATTTTAATTAAATTAAATTATTTTTATTTTTGTACTGCCAATTCAATGATTATTCATCTGTAAAATATTTATAAATTGTGCACGTCTATAAATGATCTTCATTTAGGCTTTTTCACTAATTACAATGATATACAGAAGTGCGGTTGATAAATCTTAATTAATAAGTTCATATCATGTACTTAATTCAATTAAAATGTTTCCCAGTCCTAATTTCTACAGAGCACATACAGACTGAGAAGAGTGAGATGAATGTGTACATGCTGTCTAACTGCTGGCCCTCTATCATGAGCCACCGGCACCAGGAGAGTGTTAATTTATTCTTGACATTCAGGCACTGGAGGGGTTTGACTCACAGCCATTTTAATTTAGGTGTGGGGGGGTTGTGTGGGATGGTGCTGATTGATTAACCACTTACACAGAAATGACTCATCGTAAATACATCATGAGACAAAAATGCATCCATCACAGCAGCGCATCTCATTACACCCCTCCTCTATCCACCTGCTGGGACGGCTGGCATATACGAGGGGTCAGCGGTGATTTCAAACGCAGCGTGTGCTGCTGACTGACATTCTGAGCAATCCCTCGACAATAGATGGAGATGATACAAAATATAATTTCTGAGAATAACGTGACAGATTATTTTACCTAGTAGCACTCATACTGTATCTATACAAACAAACATGTTTCAGCTGAAGACAGTATATAACTAGCATGCAGTGCTGGAACTGTGTAAAGGTGCTTCATGCGACCTGCTTAATTTTCTTCTTTGTACCACAGTGAATGTAGGTATGCACTAATATTAGAATTCAGGCCAATACCGAAATGTCAATAGTTGCGTTATGATTAATAAATGAATGGTTTTACAATTCTATTTTCTCTAAATAAATAAAAAATGACATGCTAAAAACATGACATGCTTTTTAATATCTTTGTAAAAGCTACAAATTAATTTAGCCTTAACATTATTATAATGTAATGTATGAAAAATGGATGTTCATCTTGAGATATTCAATTTGCTAAACATTAAATTTAAAAGATTGTTTTAAATATGAACTTTAAGTGAGTGTTAGATGACAGAAAATGTAAAAAAAAAAAATTAAATAAGGAAAATGAGCATTAATATTAAATTAATAATAATATTAATATGGGCTGACACTGTTTATAAAAATGTGTGTGTGTATGTATATGTATATGTATATATAGATATAAGAGTGGGAGACAAAGTTAATTGTCATAAAAATAAAATCCTAATGGAAATAATACTAATAAATAATAATAACAAATGTAAATAAAAAAAGATAGGTTTAATTTTTTTAATAGAAATTTCTTTCGATTTTGGGACAAACTATTTATCATAAGGTTAATAATTATAATGACTACTTCCCAAAAGAAAGTACAGAGACAACTGGGGACAAAAAATGCAGTTAATTGCCAAAAAGAATGTGATTTAAAAAAAAAAAAGCCCTTTAAAAAAAATAGGCTCAATTAAAGAAAAGAAAAAAGAAAGTGGTTCTAGACAATTACATGAAATGCAATATTTTCTAACCAATATCATAAATCTATGATAATTTTCTATCATGCTGCTGCAAAATGAACCAATCCAGAAACTCCCTTAAAATCGCCCTTTTCCACCGTAGCCTCTCACTACTCCACATTCAGACCTGCTGCTCGATAGTGTGGCCCACAGATGACAAAGCTCAGCAGGGCTGGCGAACCGCCAACATTAGACTGGCAGCACATTACGTCACACGGGCCCCTGGGAGACGGCTGATTGGCTCCAAAGAGCCAAGACAAATTAGGCAGCTGTGCGAGAGAGCAGGGAGAGGGCCCTTTGTTGGGCTGAGCGCACGCTGGGGCCGGCATCTCACATCTCGCTCTGTGACTCCCAATAGCTGCAGGGTAATGATCAGCTCGGGGAGAACCTTGCAGAGAGCCACATATGAAAAGCAAACAGCCTTTGTGAATGAAGAGCAGGCCTCAGGATTTACATTTATCCCCATAACACTGGGTTATTTAAGGTGTAAACAATATCGCTGTAGCACTATGCCATTAAATGCAGCTCAAACATGGCATTTGTTTATTGATTAAACATACACACAAAATACGTGCTAGATTATTCCATAATGTAGAGGACAACATAAATGGTAATTTATGCCAGTAATGTTTCATATTTATTTCACCTACACCTACATAAGGATTAGTGGCCGACCGATATGGGTTTTTAAACAGCCGATGTCTTGGAAAGCAGGGTGGTCGATGGCCGATATAATTTTATTTATAATTAATATTTAAGAAATTTGAAATCATTTGAAAATGGATTACAAAATAAATGTGTAAAATAAACATACTTATACTTTAGATGACAAAGTATTTTTCACAAATAAATACATACTTAATAAATATAATTAAAGGGGTCATATGATATTGCTAAAAAGAACTTTATTTTGTGTATTTGGTGTAATGCAATGTGTTTATGCGGTTTAAGGTTCAAAAAACATTATTTTCCACATACTGTACATTATTGTTGCTCCTCTATGCTCCGCCTTTCTGAAACGCGCCAGTTTTTACAAAGCTCATCGTTCTGAGAAGCGAGGCGTGCTCTGATTGACCAGCTATCCAGTGCGTTGTGATTAGCCGAATACCTCAAGTGTGAGACGGAAATGTTACGCCCCTCACCGTATTGTGATGCCTTGTCCCGGCACGACGAGACAAAAAAAATAAAACCCATTACAAACGAGGCATTTGTTGCATCCAGTGGGGACATAATTACTGATTATAATGACTTATACTGTCTTTTTACGCGTCATGTTGCATCATGCTGCGTAATTATTACCATGTCTGCATTTGTGATCAGTTGGAATTGCCTCACTTTATAGAAACAGTCTTTGAGCAGCTAGCATTGTTACTCGGTATCCTCCGTAAAATGCGCTGCACACACTCTAATATTTGGATTGAACTGTTCTGGAACAGTGCTGTAAATACAACTTAACCACTGATTTCTAGTTGTGTCCTCTTTTGGAAGCCCAAACAAAGTAGTTTCACTTTCACAACGAAACACAGCGTCTCCAGGACATGGTGACGGCGGCAGCAACAATACGACAGCGAGAATAATAGTTACCCTTCTTTCTTTGTGTATACATTTGGGCGGTGTTTTGCAAATCTTCCTACACCGTGGCGTAGACATGTGGGGGCATGTTTGAATGAGCCGTTTTAGGAGGGCGTGGACGAGTATTAACTTTTATAAAGAATATCTCTTTGGTTTTGAGACTTTAGTCTTTGCAACTTCAGGGATCTTATGTATGCACAAACAGCTTGTAACACTCCAAAGAGAAAGGAAAACTTGCAATCGCGTCATATGACCCCTTTAAAAAGGATTAAACACTGTAACCAACAGGGCACTCAGTATTCACACTCATTTTATATACAGCACACAGTGAAAATAACATGAATATAACAGTGGGCAGTGCAGCATAATTTGAAATCACGAGTTTAAAGATTATCTATCGCGCATTTCCAGTGAAGCTGAACTCTCCTACTGTCCGCATTCAATTTGCACGGATCGACCGTCACGCAGAGCACACGCGATCATGCAGGATACAAATGCACTATCCATATTAGACAGAACTGTTAACGACAACCGCGAACAAGAGGGAGAATGTGAGCGCTGTGAGCTCAGGTGCTGCTAAGAAAAACTTATCGGCCGATATATCGGCCACTAATAAGGATCATGTGACTCTCAAGACTGGAGTAATGATGCTGAAAATTCAGCTTTAATAAAATACATTTGAAAAAAATATGATAGAAAACAGTTATTTGCAAATTTAAATTAGAATAATATTTCACAATATTACTGTTTTAAAATCATTTCAAAAGACTACTTTCAAAATCATTATTAAAAATCACATTTATTACAAATGTTTGACTGCTATATACAACATATAGCTTTTACAGTCCTTTAAATTTACACCATGCAAAAGTTTGGCTGTTTGACTGTTGACATACTTTTATTCAGCAAGGATGCATTAAATTAAAGAGACAATAAAAAATTATTTGAACTGAATATAAATATTTAAAATAATTCAGTTAATTAAATAATTTCTATTTAATCTAAATGCTGCTATTTTGAACTTTTTATTTAACAAAAAAATAATCACGGTTTTCACAAAAATATGAAGCAGCACAACTGTTTTCAACACTGATAATAATAATAAATGTTTCTTTAGCAGCAAATCAGCATATTAGAATGATTTCTGAAGGATCATGTGACACTGAAGACTGCAGTAATGATGCTGAAAATTCAGCATTGCTTCACAGCAATAAATTACATTTTAAAATATATAAATATGTATTTTAGAGACAATTTTAAATGTATTTTTACTGTAATTTTACTGTATTTTGGATCAAATAAATGCAGCCTTGGTTAGCATGAGACTTCTTTAAAAACATTTAAAAATCCTACCAACCATAAACCTCTGAAGAGCGGTATATTACTAATACAACAGAAGTAAACTACAATCATATCATAGCTTTAGGAGACACTGACCCATTGCAATATGCTTTAAATTAAAGTATGAGGGACAAATAAGCATTGCCATTTGCTGAGATGGCGCAGAGGGTCACTTTAGGACAAATCCTGTGTTTGCTTCACATGAGTCTGTCTCCAGGATATTAAGCAAAAACACACACATACTAGAGCACTGCATGCAATTTTCAACTGGAATGATCCGTATTCAAACAGTCTCTGCCTGAAATCTCATCCAGATGACGATGATTCAAGCAGTGACGTCAGATATCAGCGCCCCGCTGCCTGTAACAGGCCTACCGTTCAGAAGAGCCCTTACAAACACCGTCACAGAGAGCGCAAACGCACACACGCGCACATCCTTTGGCTCGCGTAACACTTTCCTCTCTCTAACAATGGCCAATACCATCCGATCTATTTCACAGGGGCCGGCCGAGAAGAAAAAAACTGTTGTGAGAGAAGCCCCTTTTAGCTGAGCTCATTTAAACATTACGCTACATCACAGCTGATATCACACGACAGCCCCGCTCCGCCTCAGCCAATCAGCTTACCTCTCTGGGCCCCTGTGCCTCCCTGATTGGCTGGCAGCCCCACTCTTGTCGTCACGGTCGTGGCCATCCTCTGCGGAGGATTGTTGGAGTGGAGGGTCGTATCCGGGCGTGACCCTGAATGGCTTCAGATCCCCCTGGCCCAACAGGCTTCGACCACCACAGTAACAGAAGGCACAGAGCTGTTCGCTGTGAGGAAACGAGAGGAACGCGGTCAGCCAGTGAAACAAGATGGCATACAATACAGTTCTCTAATGGTTTTGAAGGAATGTTTCGGTTGAATGCTGAACGTTCCTTTAACCCTCAGAGATCTACTGATGCAAAACTGCAACAATTGCAATAAAATAATACCTATTTACACTCAGTGTATAACATATAAACAACATGAGTCAAAATCTGCTAAGAGGTAATAATGGAACTACAGTTTTATAAAAAAACAAAACAAAAAAAAAAACAGGATATGCATTTGCAGGGGTTTCAATATAAGAGTTTTGTTATAAGAGACAATAAAACAAAACAACTTTGTGCATCACATTCCTGGATTAAAAAACAAACAAACTTGATTCTCAAAAGTCAATTAATTTGCGACAGTGTAACATTTTTGACCAGGCAAACATGTCAGTGCCTGAGTAACATGCAATTTAAGTCATAAAATATCCATTAAATAAGTATAAGTTTAATGAACTTATAAAGCATTAACAACGTCTCCAGCATGTTTTATAATAACTCAAAATTTAAACATAGTTCACACTTATGCACATTATCACGTTTGTCAAAAACTTTGGTTGGCTGTCGACTGGAATATTGGAAATAAAAACATCAATGTAACATCAACGGACATCAATCGCTTCACTGAAAACTTGCAGCCTCTTCTGAAAGAGTATTGAACGTCTAGATCAAAACACAGCGAAGCAGCAGCTGAAACAAGTGGTCACATATGTAAGCAGATGCATATGTAAAATAATGCAATTATTTTTTCTTTATATATTGTTTTTTTACATGAAACTTTCCCACATTCAAGTATTGATAAAAAAAGATTACGTCAAGCTAGAATAAAACAGGTTATTTTTTTTAAAAGCAGAGACTCATACTTCATACAACAAAATATTCTGGGGGCCATTATACGTTTGTGAAAATGATAAAAAATGCTGGGGGTGGCTGGCAACTTAAAAAAACACTAGTGGGGAAAGAATGAATTACCCCTTTGCAGATTTTGAGCTATGCATATCAGCAGCTCACACTTTTAAATGTATGATAAACAATTCTGCCAGGAAAATACTTCAAATTTTCCTTAAACTCAAGCCAAATGCTTCTCGCTGTTAATTGAAACTCTGAGAAAATGCGTCCTTACTAGGGATGCACGATATTAGATTTTTTTGTCGATATCCGATATTTTCAAATTCTTTTGGCCAATAGCCGATACCGATATATATATATTTTCCATTGTTTTGAAACAACACCAAGTCTTTTCTCTGCAGAAACTATAAACAAATTGTTTTTAATTTGGGTTATTTTTTAGTAAAAACTTATTTGTTAAAACTAATAAACATTATTAAATTTATAATTTTAACTTAATTATTTAATTAAATGTAATTAATAAAATATCATCTTAGGGGTCTTAGTGCAGTGTTTCCCATACATTCATTTATTTGTGGCGGCCCGCCACAATATCAAAACTGACTGCCACAAATAGATTTTCCAAAAAGCTTTGACTTCGTTGAATAAACATGAGCACTGCATGTTTCAAAATCGAAACCCGGTGCGGGTGTTTTTATATCACTGTATTTCTGAAGGAAACCGGCTGTCTTAAGAAAATTTTGGATGTCATTTTCATTTCATCTGGCATGTAATGTCTGATAAAGCAGTGTTTGTGAGCGGAGTTCTGCTTTGTGTACAGCGTTACCGGGGAAACCGCTATCTCTCCCGCTCTAAAAGTGTCTCCTGGTGGCAGAGAATGAATTTGCATATATATGCCGCCACAAACAGAGTCTAAGTCTGTGGGAAACACTGTAATGATCAACCTTTTTTCCCCACAGACAACATTTTTTTTATGTTATTAACACAAACAGAGCCCATTCAGTAAATCTTTCACGAGTTATTCCAAATTCATATAAAACACAAATTCTGTCATCAATTACTCACCTTCATGTCATTCCAAACCCCTAAGAACCACACTTGGCAAAGAGAGCAGTGCAATGTAATTTCCTCATTATCATCTCCTGGAAAGTTACCAGGGCAATGCAGCGCGGCGTCCATCATCCCATTTGCTGTTCTTACAACATAAACATCCTATTACTGTTAATATAGTTGTTGCAAATAAATATGCGTTTTGTAATTACATCCTGTATATATTTCTGGACTTCTGGAAGAGCCCTTCGTGAAGGGATTCACTTGTTCTCTTTTCATTTGGAACGCTCTACAAATGACATCTCCTTCCCGAAGTGCCCTTCAAGCCGCAAAAAGGCTATTTGGAATTCATCCAATAATTTTTTGGATTTTACTGAAAATATCTACATCCGTATTTCGACAATGAATAAAAGTCTTGGATTTGGAATGACATGAGGGTGTGTAAATGACAGAATTTACTTTTTCAGCAAACTGTTCCTTTAAATCCTTTGAAACTATGCAAGCCATTATTATTTTTAAACTAATTATTTTTGTAAAATGGTGCAAAAGGGTGCAAAAAATCAAAATATTGAGAAAATGCCTTTAAAGTTAAGTTATTAGCAATGAATACTAATCAAAAATGAAGTTTTTATACATTTACGGTAAGAAATTTACAACATATATTGATGGAACATGATCTTTACTTAATATCCTAATGATTTTTGGCATAAAAGAAAAATTGATCATTTTGACCCATACAATGTATTTTTGGCTATTGCTACAAATAAACCCCAGCGACTTAAGACTGGCTTTGTGGTTCAGGGTCACGTGTTAGAAATGACTGAAATACACTGCAAGAGAACAAAAGCTCCAAAGAAAAAACTACCTGAGTGTAAATCTCTACATGATACACTCAAAGGAGATGAAAGCAAGAAAGTTTATACTACTAATAAGTATGTGGGAGTGTTAGAATTCACACATGCTGTGCCTTTTATTTTCGCACTCCCTGAAAATGGGAAAATTTTCAACAATTAACTGGAATAGGAGTGAGGCGACGGCTTCACGCTAACTTGTTTAAATATAGCTACACAACAGATTCAACCGTGAAAGGCAATATTATGAGTAACTCCTCCTCCACAACTTTTTAATGTAACCATCAGATCTTCATGACAGACAAAATCTCCCTCAATTTGAAAACAACAATTTTAGTCACCATTCACTATAGACTGGACAAACATTCATTTGTGTTGCAGACAGTGTTGCTCCGTCAAATCTTCTATCACTTATTGTAGTTGCAAAAAAATAACATTTGACCACTGCAGCGAATCCTCCAATATTTATTAGTGGGGCTGTTGTGTTGTCATCACAGCTTAAGGAGGAAAACAGTAAATATTGATCAGATATAAAAGGGGTCCCGACATCATTGGCCCTCATGGGCAGTACAGTCCGTCCCAAAGAGCCTTTAATCGTTCAGTCTGTTAACTGCCTTTCATGGACTGGAGTCTGGGAGAGCCGCGGCCGTGGTGAGCTGACTGTTTGGACAGGGGTTTGTGTGTTTATGTGTGTTTGTGCATGTGTGGCAGGGGAACCTTAAATTTGTAGTGTAACATCAACATTGAGGCACATTCAGCTGAGAGCATAAACAAACAGAAACGGTGCATGAACATGCCTACAAACCCAGAGACAAACCCAAGAAAAAGATTTCAAACTAGCAATAAAGGCTATGTACTGCTCTATACTGTATACTGCATTACGCATTTTGTTTTTAATAAAAGAAAATGTGGCGTGCATTTGCGCACTACAAATGTTTCAAACTGTTGCATGCTAAATGTGTGTCAACTGCAATTAAATGTGGTTGCAATTTTGGATTTCAATCCAAATCATCTTTTTGGCGGTCCAATCAAATGAGTTACAAAAAAGGTCTATGTTTGAAATAGCATACTAAAATCTTACTCTTACCATTTCTGCTGTATATAGCATGTATGCAGAGCACTGCCAATCACATTTGCTCAAATGTGAAGTATGCAACAGCAGGATAAGCTATGCTATGCATCTGACTTGGCAATTCATTTCTATTGTGATAAGTATTTTCAGCTCTCTTTTATCCGCATTAATTTTCTATTATTTGATACCGACAGTTATTATACATCTTTTCAGATAAGAAAAACTAGATATGTTTTTAAGATGACAACTGTACACCACTCACTGCCATATTATTATATACTTTTGTATATTTTGTTGTATTCTTTCATATTTTGTGTACATATACACCCACCCACACACACACGTGTGGCATAAATGTCTAAATAAATTGGAAATTAAAGAGACATATCTATATAAAAATATAGATATATTTATATATTTACAATTTATTTCATCTGTAACTATATACATTTTACAAATGCATTTCATCCAACGCCTCCTTTGCTGATTCCAAAACGTCATTTTAAACCTAGTAAGGGAGGCTTGAGCCGTTAATAACAGACTAATGCAGTTAATACAGTTAATAACCAAGTTATGAGAGAGAGAGAGAGAGAGAGAGAGAGAGAGAGAGATTACATCTCTCAATAGTGTTCGGCAGCAATGTCTCTAGTTGTAGTGAAACTTAGTTCCTTTTGTTCACGAACAGCACCGTTGTTGTTACCTCGCTTGTGAGAAATCATGTAGTTTTTAAGTTGTTTACTGATAAAATCGTCAGAGTAGCGCTAACAACATTAGCGCGATGTATGCTAGTGTGTGTGTAAACTGTAGCTGTTATGTATGTGCGGTCTGTGAGGGAGAGAGAGAGCGAGAGAGAGAGACTATGTGTTTTCCGTACATAATAAAGGGTAATTTTGTGGCAAAAACATGGACATGATCTGTTGTTTTTATCATATTGTTTACTATATTTATTTGTTTGGCCAGTGTCGTTTTGGGTTTTGGTTATTTTGGCTGTTGTAAGACTTTTGAAATAACAGAAATCATTTGGTGAAGTGATATGGACATGTAATGCGGTCAAGAGCTGCCTGGAACTACGTTCGCCGTGCGTTTCCCTGAAAATAATTGCACACCTTAGAACGTTCGTCAGCCAATCAGATTCAAGCATTCAACGGCCCCGTAGTATAAAGAATGGCATTGATTTTTGTACATTTTATTTTTGTTTGACTTTATTATTAAAAATAGTGTGTCTTTTAATTAGCATGTGGTACCGAAATTGGTACCAAGAACCGTGGATTTTCACTGGTATTGGTACTGAATACTGAAATTTTGGTACCGTGACAACACTAGCTCTGACCATAAAAAGCTTGACACATGTAATGCGAGGTCGTGTGAACCAGTTAGTTATTAGTTATTTTACAGCTTTAAAATATCATCATCTTACCTAAAATAAATTTAAATTAATAAAATAATTAAGTTCATTTTAATTGATTTCAGTTCAAGTTTATTTTATTTCAAGCAGTTAACTATAATAACCCTGATGCAAACAAAATGTAGCATACTTCTGTTTAAATATTTATTGTACACAATGCTTACGGTTTCATTTAATATGCAAAAAATAGTGGTCAACTATTGAATTCAGTGTATACTACTAATAGCAGTAAGTTACTATTCTATTTTGAACACAGAACGTCACAGAAATAACATGCGATTTTTTTACATTTTCACCTATAGCCTATAAATGTCAAAATCCTCAATATTATTCCTGTGTCATACTATAAATGTAAGGTCAAACTGAGCACATTGCATTGTGGGATACAATACTCTATACTGTACCTATACAGCACATTTGGGGAATGTAAACAGAAAATCTGCATAGTGCACACAGGATGCGTACTGCAGCTGGCCTCACGTAGCAGCACCTTACTCATCTTTGAGAAACACAGTGAACTCTCTGAGCCGGAGGGCTGCGCCACGTTAGCACTTCTTCCTGGGTTCCTGCACTGCAGTCGTCTTTACCCAGAATGATCTTTTAGTAAGCTGAACAAGTGCCCATCCCCCATGTTAAGACAGAACGGTAGCCAACAGCAATACATGCACACATACTTCGGCACACATGTGTGCCAACAGGCATTGATCGTTTGACCTTCCATTTTGAGATTTTGGTAGAAAGGCACAATACAGCCAAAAAGGCTTAAAACACGAAGCCATTCACAAACGTTCACACTGACACACACACACACACGTCCGCATGCGCACGCTTCCCACGCCGGCGGTGACTCAGCCTGGCGAGAGGATGCTGCTCTGACCTGCTTTTAGCTTCTCCAGAGGCTGATGATGTTTGTGCCGCCCCCGTCTCAGGGCTCGCAGGAAGAGGGGATGACGACTGCTCTTCTTCCTCCCCCTCTTCTGAAACTGCCACGGCAGAGGCGCCCGCCGTCTCCTCCTGCTGCCCTTTAGTGACTGACGAGAGACACAGATGGAGAGATACATCCATGTTAATTACAGCTGCACCAATACAGACATTTTCAACAAAACTGACATGATTAAACCTTAAAGTCCCCCTGTGGTGAAAATCAAGTTTTTTATGTTGTTTATTTGTCTATGTGGTGTTTTTAATATGATTTTAGACAAACCATGTGCCAATCCATTAATCAACACCATTGCTGAGTATTTTCTCCTTAAAACTGTAGTTTCCCAAAGGCTGACCCAGAAATGAGGTTTGAAACAGCCCTCGGGTTGCTACATCACAAACCAATAACCAATCACGTCAAGGAATTGATTCCTATCACTAGCATCCAAAATATACCAAATACCAGCACAAAACCAACATAAATTAGAGCAAAAAACCCTTGAAGCTGTGGTTTAATGTGAATTTAGAACCGCTAACTTGCATTATAGCCCGCGGCAACCGTGTAAAAGTAGCCCGGAGTCAGCCCCACCTCTCCTGCACACGCGTATGCTCGCGGGCACGAATCAAGAATCACAAATGGCTGCATTTGAGTCTTTAAGGCATTGAGGACACAACATCGCCAAGTAAGTAACTTTAACGAATGTTACAGTATTCACTGTAGTTGTCCGCTAGTAAAAACATAGTTTTATCAGTCATTATCTGTGGATCAGGAGGTGCTGGCTGGTGCGACTGAGTGGAGGCGGAGCTAATTTGCATATTCATAGATCAGCGTATAGTAAATGAGGCAAGGGTGTTGAGTTACACTCAAGCTATTTTAAGGCATGAGAAAATTATTTTCACAAGAAAAAACATTTAAATATGTCATTTTGATGATCAAAGATAAGTTTTAAGGGATAAAATATTTGACTACGGGGGACTTTACATGCATGAGTGTTTCACCTGCTGTATTCACCTATTTAAAGATGAATTTATACACTACAGTGATTGGTGTCATTTAAAAATATTTTATATTTAGAATTTTTATGACATTTATGTGGACTATTATATCTAAATTGAGGAAAATAAAAGAAATGCTGCTAAAAACAAACTTGACATCATTTATTTATGCGTTACCAATCACGATTTTCAGTGAGTTCTCAAACACAAACAGCATCAAAGGCCTGGATCCTTAATTGCTCTCAGATACTCTGTTGGGAGAGTTGGAGCAAGTTTAAAGTCCTTTTAGGAAAGTCAGTTCATTCAGCAGCCATCTTGCTGATGTTCTCAGACATGCAAACCACTTCAAAATAAAAACAAATGATCAATTTACTGACTGAAAAATGCAAGCAACTTTTCGGTTGTGTTGCTGTCGCTATGTAGGGTCAGAAAGCTCTCAGATTTCATAAGAAGTATCTTCATTTGTGCTCCGAAGATGAACGAAGGTCTTATGGGTTTGGAACGACATGAGGGTGAGTAATTAATGACAGAATTTTTATTTGTGGATGAACTATCCCTTTAACTACTATGTACTTGTGAAAAAGATTTTATAGGTACAGTGTACTACAAATGGCCAAGTCAAGATATTCGTTAAATACGATGTTACATTTTGGTTTGTTTTTCACCAAATGATGATTTAATTTTCATTTTTGGGTAAACTATCCCTTTAAGGGTTGGTTGACGTGTAATTATAGATGTTACTACATAAATGAATTACAGATGTAATGTAATTACAATGTAATACAATGTAAAAACGTATGTACACAAAGGCACGGTATCAAAAGAATAATTTAATGTTTGTACATTTAAAAGAAAGTGGGTCTATTCACTTAATTCTTGTTGAAAATTTTAGTTGAATGTAACAAAAACTGCTAAACCATTTTAATACAACATTTAAACTGCATGGCGACTGCATTAAAATGACTTTTAAAAGAAAGCATATTGTGACATTTAACTAGCGTTTCATGTCTGTTCATGTCCATCTTTTGAGATATATTAGTGCATTATTTTATTGCTTAACATTTTTTAAACAAACAGTTTTAAAATGTCTATTTGTCAATTTGAAAATAAATTATTTATTAATAAACTGCTTTCCTCATTTTACTTTTAAGTGGCCCTCTTTTTCATCCAACAGGCAAACAAAGCACAGCTACTGTCTACCTTAAAAAGGAAAGGCAGAAATCTCAGATGACACCAAAACATTGTAATATTCAAGTTGGTCCAGCTAATGTGTATTTTCATTGTGGAGTAAACAAACAGATTATGCATTTATCAAAAAGACGACTGGTTCTTTTAACCGAAAGGTGAGATTTCCAGGTCAGTGTAAGTGTTGAAGCCCTCAAAAGGAACGTCACAGCCTCGGCTAATGAGACTGACAAGCATGAATGGCCTCTGACTGCGTACCTTTGCCTCAAATGAATTTTCATCCATGAAATGTTTGTTTTTTCTGAACAGTGCTAATTGTTTCCAGGGCACCAGCCTTTCAGTTTCAGGCCAATAAGTTTTGTTTTTTAAAGATCCCAAATGACATGTGAACAACGGCTGGATTTGCACAATGTCAACAGCAGCCTGCAAAACAAAAGTGTAGAAAGACCCAGGATCTTTGCCTCCGCTGTTTCGACCGCAAACAAGTAACTTTTTTGATTTATGGGGAAATAAGCAAAGCACATGTGCCGTGTGTTAATAAGAGAGAAATTGGGAAAACTGTCGCCTCGGAACGTACACAATGTGGACAATTAGAGGTGTGAGTCACCTGTGACTAAGAGCTCCTAGTGAGCTGAGATCTAGTTGTGGTCTAAAATAGACCGCATTGAAACCACAGCTGCAGTCAACCACCTCCTGAGTTCATCTCATCCACTGCAGTCTAATCGCATAGGGCTTCAATGGAACTACAACAGACACTACAAATTAGGGTCAATTTGCAAAGAAAACCAGTTACTGGTTCTTGTTAAGGAAAGCATCATTATTAGCAATGCGTAAAATGCTTTGTATTAAACTTCAATAAGTCATCCCATAACATTTGTACCAAAGACGTAAACCGTTTTCTAAGAATTGTGCAGGGTGTTGGAGAGATGTGCCACTATTTTTCTAAGCAATCAGTTATTTCCACTAGCTGGATGATAAAATGGGTGAAAAATCCCCATAGCTGAAAGAGACTGTAAAATATGCATAATCGCAATGGCATGTGATATCTGAATTATTCTTTTAATAATAGGCTACTTCTAAATGTTGCGAAAAGTTATGTTTTAGGTCGATACATATAGCAGAGAACAGACTTGGCACGCGACTGTTACTTGAATTACGTGAATTGCTTGACGTTAAAAAAAGTTAAGTGCAATTAAGTTGCAGAGCAGTTAAAAGTTAAAGCACTGTTTTTTTTTTGGATTTTTGGGTCTTTTTTGTTTTTTTAGATTTGTGACATTGCTTGTGTAATGCTAAAACATTGCTGGTCACAGATCACAGAAGTTGTAGTGATGCTTTCTTTTCCAAAAAAGAATGTGAAATATACATATTGGTTATTTTTTAAATATAATTTCAATTGATTTCACATATCGAATATTGCATTATTTAACAAGGTATCACATATCGCATTTTTATTCAATATCGCACAGCCCAGAATGAGGTAAACACACTCAGAATAGCCTATAAACTGAATAACTCCATAGAAACTAAACAGCAATGTGCTAAAAAACTCAGAACAACTTCAAGATGGTAAGAAATGCAGAAAAACACTCAGAAAAGCTACATGGTAAAACAATTGAAATACCTTAGCAACTAAAAGCAACAACAACAACAACAACAAAAAATACAACCACAAATACTGCATCTGAATAGTGTTATGCTAAATACACTCAGAGCTCAGAATACCAAACAGCAATGCCCTAAAAAACACTGTTAGCATCTGAATAGCAATATGCTAAACACTCAGAACACCCCAGAAACATAGGAACGTGCTAAAAGCATCCTATAACCTGAATAGCAACATGTTAAAACACTGAGAACACCTTTGCAAAAAAAAAAAAAATCACTGTGCTAAAAACACTATAATGTCTAAATAATAGTATTACAAACACTCAAAAAAGACTAGAAATGGTAAAAACATGCTAAATACAATCAGAAAAGACTGTAAAATAAATAACATGCGAACACCTTAGCAACTAAACAGCAACATGCGAAAAAACATACTACAAAGAATACCTTAACTGAATAGTGATATGCTAAACACACTCAGACCTCAGAAAACCTTAAATAGCAATTTATTAAAAACACTGTTCGCATACCAATTTGCTAAACACTCAGAACACCCTAGAAATATTCAGCAAATGAACAGCAACATGCAAAAAACACCTTAGCAACTAAACATCACTGTGCTAAAAACACTAATGTCTAAATAGCAATATTACAAACACTCAGAAAAGCCTAGAGACGGTAAAAACATGCTAAACACACTCAGAAAAGCCTATAAACTGAATAACAACATGGTAAAACACTCAGAACACCTTACAAACTAAACAGCAATGTGCTAAAACACTAAGGCCACGTACACACTGCAGTTAAATTTGGTTGTCAGTTCACCTTTTACTCCTTAATCGCGTTCTGTACACACATAATTCACTAAAATACAGGTATTGACAAACGCATTTACAGAAATTCTACGCATTGTGTACGGAACTGAACTGAACAACCAGTTGTTAATGACGTATTTGAACGTGCATCAGAAATGTGTCTTCGTCTGTATGTGAGATGCAAGAAAATAACAGTGAAAGAAGACTTAACTGCGCTCATGAGCCCAGGCCTGCGGTAGTGTCAGTGTTGCCAGATCTTCATATCAAAAAACAAACAAACAAGGACAAGCACAAAAACCACTAAAACACGCAAATGCTTTATGTTTTATAACACAAAAAAAATCATTTCTCTCATATCTGCAACAGACCACTTTATTGACTCCATAATCTTTATGATATAGCCTAACTGTGCGTTCACACCAGATGCGACTTGCGCGAATAAATCGTACTATTCGCGCGTAGTTGGACGCTTGAACATTTTGAGCTTACTCGCTTCATTCACGCATGAAATTCCCTTCACAACAGACGCGAATTCGTGTCAAGGAGGGGCTTCTGCCATTACACTACACTGGTCCAATCCCAAATAAATATTTTTTACTATACTATTGTGAGTGTATTTGCAATAAGATATAATTAGAATGAATGTTTGCCATAAGTAGCCTATTCTAGTCTTAACATAGAAATAATATTTTTATGTAACAAATAGGCTATAAATTATGATTTACTATGTTGTGCACAAAGTAACACACCAAGCAAGATCCTTTTTATTCCTGTTTCTATTAAAGAATAATTTACGGGACCCACGTTTAAATGCGGTTGTCACTCTTGAAACTTGCAGTGTGTATGTGGCCTATGTTAGCATCGAAACAGAAATTCATAAAACACTCTGCAAACACCCTAAGAAAGCTGTTTCTAGAGCAGTAGATTGATTTTGCACTGAATATGATAGCACATAATTTTGTTGTACTTTTTGTATAATCACAATAAAGATTCTGATTCTGAAAAAACACCCTAAAAACTGAACAGAAACAAGCTAAAACAGCTTAGCAATTGAAAAGCAATGCCCCGGCAACCATTTGCAACACTGGCATTGAGGCAGTGGGTTTGGCACAGGCAAACATCACTCACATTTTCTTCAGAGAAAAGTAAAAATGTAGTTAGAACAGCACTTGAGAAAAAGAATGAAAAGTCTGACAGCTTCCTCCAAGAAGCAGCACTTCTTTTTTAAAAATCTCGAGTGGTTCTGGGTACTGAAGGGTCTTTCATAATTATGGTGCCATTTACTTCAGTGGTGACCTTGACACAGAGGTTATTTCAGGGGTTCAGGAGGCTAAGCAGTTACTGACAGCACCTTTAATGATGCCAGCTTGTATTATTGACTGCGGGGGGTGTTCCAGCCTCCAAGGTGAAAGTGACTTGACATTCAAAGGCAGCGTCAGCTCTCCTGCAGTGTCAAGACAATTCACCTGGTTATTACAGCTCCACGCAGGCTCCACAGAACGAATGAAGAAACTACTATGACAGTTTCAACTAATCCAACTATGAAAAATGGCCTATATTGTAAATAAACACAAAAACAGACTGTATTGTACAGTGTTACTACTTCAGGTCTTAGACAAGACAAAAAGCATGATAAATTTGCTTTCGTGGTGCTAAATGTTGTGGGTTCCTGCAGCATCGGGGAGTAACTAAAAGTAGTGATACTTACAGGTGTAATTCAGCACTGACAAGGTGGGCTTTCAGTAAAACTTGTCTGACTATGGCATTCAGTTTCGGTAAAAGCTAGGGAAACTTTAACACACATAATGCACTGGGCTTGATCCAATGTCAGTGAGCTGTCAGTGAGTTGGTGATAGAAAAATGCAGAAGTACGAGCTGTAGTTTTAACTAAAGCCCTGGAGCTTTCAAAAGTCTGACGGATGACGCGTTTCGCGCAGCTATTCCAGTAACAAGACTTTTTCTGGTTGCCACTTTGTGCGTCTCTCGCAGATGTGGCATTAGACAGTCCAATTCATTATATAAAAATCAGTTCACTGAAATCATAATAACCAATAATCCCCCTGAACCTGAAAATCTTACCAACCCCAAACTTTTGAATGTTAGTGTAAATTATGGTCAGTTAAATAAACTAATATTTTTCTTGCAGTTAATAATGTGTTTAATTTTAATGCTTTCATAATGATGAGCACACCTCCTCTCAACAACCCAAACAATTTAAGATGTCATTTGTGTCCACAGAAAAAAACAACAAAAAAAACATTGCCACTAGTGAGGTGTCAACACTTAAAGGGGTCATGAACTGAGAAACCAAAATTCCCTTAATCTTTTGACATATAAGAGGTCATTGTGCTATAAAATCATCCTGAATGTTTCAAAACTCAAACTTTATTGTTAGTCTAAAAACAGCGTATATTGAAGCCTGTCTGCCAAAATGACAGCTTGTGGAATGTGCCACTTCATGACGTAATAGTGTGGATAAACACCGCCTCCGCAGAAGATGATCAACGCCTGCTTCTACATCACTGCCTGTTTAGCCCCGCCCATTGACTCATGCGTGTATTGTTTACGAGAAAGGTCTATGCAGAAACCATTCGATAAAGATGGCTCTGAAGACAACAAGATGCTGTGCAGTATCAAGCTGTGGAAAAACAGTCTTTGCATTGCCTGCCTTCTGATCCCAACATCAGGAAAGAGTAGATTAACTATCTTTAATTAACATCCAAACCACGTCAGTGAGAACTTGGTACTTTGTTCACTTCATTTTACTGTGGATTTGTTTATAAACAAGGCACAATTCAACGTGGGACTTTCAGAAAGAGATAATGCTGTGCTGCCTATATTGGATCCGACAGTAAATGTCTCAGCACACAAGTGTGAGTAACTGTTTTCATTATGTGATAACTATTGCTTTGTCTGTTACACAGATCGCTTGTTATGAGTATTTATGCATTTTTAACCTAAAACGCAGCAGTCCATCTGTGAAGGACGTAGGCTGTCAAACATACACAAAGTTAGCCAATCATAACAGTGGGTGTTTACTTTCGAGTCTACAATCTGCCCTGTCTATTCGAACATAGCATTCTGATGAGGGGGGTCAAAAACAGGACAGAAAATGCTTTTTGATGTAATGATTCTTTTTGATGTAAAAATATTGATGACATTGTAAGTGTACCTCAGAGCACAGTGCAAAATAAAAACAGAGGCAGTTCATGACCCCTATAAGAGTTAGGAGTAAGAATATAAAACAGTCATACTAATGACCTTCACAAATAACACTAATTTACAAACCCCTCTAAAGCTAAGTGGTATAAACACAACTGCAGAGCCAAAACAAGTAATTCATCTGCTTGTGAACCTGAACGTACATCATACCGTCAACAGAAAGCGGCCAACCAGGAGCAGGCAAAAGGGCTGAGAAAATGAGGGCAAAATGCACAAGATGAGATTTTAAAAGGCTTTCAGCGGGCATTAGCTTCCAGGGGCTGCTGCAAACCTCAATCACATGCTTTGAGAGGAGCTGGGGCGACTCCAGAGCAGAAAGGCTGTGGCTGGAGTCAAATCCTTTCAATTAGAGCTAGAGAGCGGAGCCATGTGGAGACTGGCGAAAATCTCATCAATCCTGCTCAAGGAGTGTGGACGGCCGAGCCTCTCGAAAGCTCCTCCTCGGCCGGCCGAGGTTTGAGTTAGATTGACTGCGCAGCTGGGAAAGAAAATCAATTCTGGGCTCCACATTGTGATTTTGTTTATCATTGGAACTGCCTCAGAGGAGAGGCAGCCTCGCTCTCTGACTCTTGAGGAAGGGGGATGTGACGGCTGAAAAGAAAAGACTGACACAGGAAACCCGGAGCGCTGGGAAAAGACGTTTAAACAGGGTATATGTGGGGGAGGAGAGAAGAAAAGAGTGGGAAAGCAAGCAAGGAAAAGAGGGCTGCAGTTACCTGTCTCCTGTGTGCTTCCTGTTTCTGCGGTCTCCATTCCATCTGTGCTGTCTTCATCCTCCACCAGAGCTTTTCCTCGCCCCCGATTCCTGAGAAAGAGACATTCATTAGCACGCTTGCTTGAGGGAAGACTGGTTGATTGTGAATTAGTTAAATACAGTCCCAGCTGTCGCTGAGTGTCCGCTGCCCCAGGCGAGGGTGGGGCGGCCCTGTGAAAACTGTGTGTTTGTGTGTGGGCACGATTGTTTACGTGCGCTGAGGGGGAAGTAACGGGTGCGAGACCTCTCATTAAAGCTGGTGCTCAATGGACGAGCTTCATGAAGATGTCATTTCCGCATTTACTCAGAAGCCCTGAGGGCGGATACACAACCCTGCTCTCAAACCTAGATTACACACTCAACCGGGTTTCATCTTCTTGGTGACTCATTCTCACGAGCTGCGTCCAGTCGGATCAGGTTTGGTCCGTGCATGGCATATGTGAGCATTTAAGCGGTGCGCTACATCCTGTGGTTTGTGTGAGCTGTAATCGCACAATAATTAGCCTTTTTGGAATAATTAAAAAGGCTGAACATTTAAATACAATGAAATAAACTTTTATGGTTTTAAAGCTTTGCTGGATACATGCATCTTGAAAGGAAAATAACAGTCCAACCAGAACAGCAGAAAATGGTCTATATGACAGGCGATTGGAGGGAATGAAAAATAAGAGGGATTCGAGACATTGAGTGAGAACTCGGGCATTTCCATTTCCACCACAGAATAAAAAATATAACATTTAAAGCGCAACTGTGAGGAATAAAGTCACTTCGCAAGATGCTGAAAAAAAAAAACCCTTCTAAAATTTAATACGCTAATTTGCAGCTCAAGTAACATTTATTATTATTACCAATATTGAAAATAGTCATGCTGCTTCATATCTTTGTGGATTTTTTAATAGAGTTCTTTGATGATGATAAATAGAAAGTAAAAAAAAATAATAAAAATAAATAAATAAATGCAATTTTTCTGAAATAAAATTATTTGTAACAATGTAAAAGTTTTCTATGTAAGTTCATTTCCACCTCATAAATAAAAATAAATCAAATAAATGTAATTGTGACTTTTTCTCACAACTTTGTTTCTTACACTTCTGAATTCTGAGTTATATCTCACAAATCTTTCGTGCAATTCAGTTTTTTATATATATATATATAAGTATTTGCGACATTTCACAATTCTGACTTTTGTCTCGAAATTGCAAGGAAAAAGTCTGAATTGTTAGATAAAAAGTGACAATTACCTTTTTTTTTATTTTTTATGTGTTCTATTTAATTATTTATTCTTTTATTTATTATCATCATTATTATTATTTGTATTATTATTATTACTACATGGGGGTAAGTACAGGTTTCCAAAGTCTTCACTGTCACTTTTGATCATTTTAATGCATCCTTGCTGAAAAAAATATTTAAAAGAATCTTACTGACTCAAAACCTTTGAACAGTAATGTACTTTGCATTTAATTATTTATTTTTCACTCTAAGGTGAAAACAAGCTTCCATAAAATTGTGCACAATAAGATCTAGAACATATATTAACTAAGTAAATAGGAACAAATTTAATTTTATCTTGACTTTAACCAGCATCAATACTTCCTCAAGCCAACCTGCTTCACCAGCTACAGAAATCAGCCTGGACCAACTCAAAGACTCCTGCTGGCGTTTTCTTGGTGTGCAGAACCAGCACTCATGTTAATACACACAAAAGGTTATTATTTCTCAATGTCTGATTGACCGGGAATCTTTTCGGAAGAGTTGATGCTAGGAGAACTTGAGCACAACCAACCCTACCACTATTTTTACTGGTTTCCGCGTCGTTTGAAGAGCTCATTGTTCCCTATTTTATGATGTCACTGACTCATGCAGTAAAACCAACCTTTGTTTTCAGAAAGAACAGATAGAAATGCAAATCTCATTACCTTTACTGATGCCAATAAAGTATTCTCTTTTTTCCCTCATCCTTTCAATGAACTGTGTCACGATAGGCTGCCAGACACAGGAGTTTGCCCTCAGAAGGAGCGCGGTCTGAAGCTGTTGCCATGGTGCTTCGTGACGCTCCAGTGTTTCAGAACAAGCAGTACTCAAGAACACAGTATCTAATGGACAATATGAACATACTACAACATACTAACATCTAATGCAGCCCATAGGAAGAGAGCCTCTGTAAATAGTGGTTCCACATCATTAAGAGCGACTAAGATATCTGGGTGGTCTAACACACTCTCATGGCAATTCATAACAGTTTCAGCGCTTTTTAGGGTGATTTTGTATGATTTAATTTGTAAAATCTGCTTAAAGTCCACTGACGGTTAGGTTTAGGGGTGGGAAAAAATCATGTTACATTGGCCACTTTGTAAAACAGGTTCTCTCATGAGATTGGGTCGGTGGTCCAGTGCGGTCACAGTCGGCCATTGTTTCAACATCATCTACAACAGAACAATGGCTGAAATGTGAAGCTGGTTATATAAGTGTCTATATGTTGCTTCCCTAAAACATTTATACACCGTTAGCACATATACACACACTCACAGTTCCTCTGTGTGTTTACAGTAACAGTAAAGCTTCCCTGTGAGACATCAAATTACATCTATGGGAAGGCAGCTCAATTGGCGGCCATCTTGGATATGACCCCGGCAGTTTTTTCCAGCCATGCAAGTACAGCTGCTATTTATTTGAATGGTAAGACTGAAATCTCAAGTTTTTCAAGGCTATATTTAAATAATACATTTTACATTAGGAATTCTTACAGTGGTAACCTAAATTGATCAATTTCTTTGGCTTAAATCAGACATCAAAGGGATATTTCTCAGGCTTACTGAGCCAACACACATACACATTTAACAGAGTTGTTTTTAACCGTATAGCCTGAGAGTTATGGCTTCTCCTATTGATTTTTTTTTTTGGTTAAATGGACCATCTCCTACTTTTATAATGTACAGTAGAATAAAGATTTTCAAAAGCTTCACATACTTAGTGACTAGCAAATAGTGTGAGAAAAAATATTTTGCATAAATAAATAAAATGTGTATTACAGTATTGGGAATCTAATGAGAATTACTATTTAGATTCATTAAAAAAAAAAAAAAAAAAAACCTCTAAAGTAAAATTTATTTAATTTTAATTTGTATTATTTAAATGTGATTTTATTTTGTTTGTTTTGAGGTGATACAACCTGCATGTTTACATGAGATTCCTCTAAATATATGATAACTGTACAATAAAAATCAGTCATTAAAATTCATATTAAGTCTTTCAAATGTGCACTTTCATGTCCTGTTATTAGACTTTGTTAAGTATGCTACCACAAAATTTACTGCAGACTAATATGGAAGAAAAGTCTTCTATAATTTAGTTATTCAAATAAGTCAGGTTAATTATTTAAATCCCATAATGATGATACTATTTATTCAGATCATTAAAACACATTCAATGTGTGCAGAACAACATGACAGCTGTATGAAAAAGATCTACAATACCAAAAGATCAGGGCCTGTATGTATAAAACTTCTCAGAAATGCTCTTAATAGGCTTTAAGCTTTGACTTAAGTGTGAAAACTTTTCTAAGAGTAGAAGACTTTTATAAAGAAGCTAAAAGCAACTTTCAGTAAAGTCTAAGACTGATTCTTAAGTGTTGACTGAGGTGACTTAAGTGTTGTGAACCAAGGACTACAATGATGTCAACACAAAATGGCTGACCTCGACCTCTGAATCGGCCAACAGTGAGTCTGCTCATGTGAAGACACAGCAGCACAACACCAGTCATTTAATGTAACTACAATACAATCGTTTAATTAAGACACTGAAATATTTTAATATTTAAATGTATTTTTTTTAAACGCTTTGCATTGTGCAAAATTATCACAAATTATTACTGATGCTTTATTTTCTATTGGTATGTCTCTTTGTTTTCAGTTGGAGAAATGATGTGAACTTGAGCTCCATCAATGGCTCCAACTACTTCAAAGCCCACAATACTCACAAAAGTGGCTTGTTTTTGCAATATGGTTAAGCGGTCAGTTGGAAAGTCAATATACTGCCATATAGTAGTGGCCAAAAGTGATGTCCGGCCTAGGAAATTTGACATCTTCACCTTTAATTAAAAAAATAAAATAAAAAAGTGCAAGATTTTGTAAGCATATTGCATAGTTGCTTAGAGTCAGTTGTTTTATTTGTGATAATAATGCAATGAAACATGCCAAATTGTGCGGTCATAATTTTTGGCCATGTTGTCATACAAGAAATTATTTATGAACACGTGCAAAAACAAGAGGGCCAATGAAATGTAAATAACTTATGTTGTAGTCAATGTGCCAATGTTGCATTTAGTGACTTCCTCACCTCTTTAGGCACTTTTTTTCAAAAGCCTAGCAACAAAATCAATTTCTTGGACAAACCTCATCTACGTTCCGAGACTCTCCCATGACCTCATAAAGGCGAGTTCACTGATCTATATAAATATAAATATAGATCATTGAACTCACCTTTATGAAGTCATCTAGCAACATTAAGTGACCAGTTTTAGCCACTTTCCGATCGAAAACAGTTGGCAACACTGGTCAGTGTTTTTTGTCCTTTGTATTTTAATGGTTTAAGTGAAATGTGGGGTCATAAAAAAAAATAAATAAATAAAAGCATTAAAAAAAAAAAAATTTACACATCACTTTTGACCACTTGTGTTTGGTGGGGTTAGTGCCAGAATATGTAAGACCCTGCTTACAGTGTCTTCACCGGTGCATTACTGTATTTTTCCAATTTTCCAGCCAAAAAAACTTAATAACCACTACCATTTCTGCAGTTAGATCATTGACTTGTTGAATGGAAGAGGTTATTAAATTTCTTGCTTTGTCAGTTACAAAAAAAAAAAAAAAAGAAGACTTTTTGATCTTGACAATCAAGTTTATATCGTTTTATCAACTCCATATCATATAAGTCCAAAAGTGTTTTTGTCGTCTCCTCTTTGCTGCCATCTTGTTACTCCTAACTAGGTTAGGAGACCTCTCCAGCTCTCTTAAATAATTTAGGAGCTGAGACCTAGTCTTAACATTTAGGAACCTTTATTAATCACTCTTATTCTTAAGTCTAGGAATAAGAGTAAAATTACGTCATTTTTAGAATTTTGATTCACTTAAGACAAAAATTTTACTCTGAGCAGCTTTATACATACGGCCCCAGAAAGGAAAGAATTCTTATCGCTAACACTAAGAGTATGGTTGGGAATCGAAAATTAATTCCAATTCCAGAATCAGATACTTAAGGACAGGAATAAATTTCGAATCCGCCTAACAATTCCTATGTGCTCACCGGTGGTGAAAAGGGGCTGTTAAAAATTTGAATCATTCATTTAAGAGATTCATTCAAAAACACTGATTCATCCAGTAAAGAAACAAGTAAATCTGGTCTTAATGACGACTCTAACTTTTGTCTAAGTTCATTAAAGAAGAGAATGTTGTTTGCTGGTTTTACGGCTGCAAAGGCAGCAATAATACAAAACTGGTTTACTCTGCACATGTGTGCAAAAACATTTTGTACTCATAGCCTCCTTAAAATAGTGACTTGAATGTACAACAGCACGAATTGACAATGCTAAACCTAGTACCATTGATGCATGGCAATGTTTTTCTTCCAACATATTGGACTATATAAAGGACTAACCATATAAAGTTTCAGATTGTAAAATTATTGATAATATGTCTGCTGCTCCCCCCTCCCTGTTGTTTGTTTGAATGGATGTTATTTTATTCATCTAAAGTCAATAAAAAGTGGATCACAAAAAAAAGAAAAGAAACAAGTAAATCTTCAGCGAGTCATTGATTCATTCTATTCATAAATTCCAAATTAATATATTTTCTTCAGAATTGTGAGAACTACAACCTTATCTAGAATTGTGCTACTCTTTTCTGCACACAAACAGCTTTTAATTGAGCCCAGTTTTTAATGTAGCCTGCTGGTTTTTGTTCATGGTATTATGCAACAATTAAATGTTTTGCAAAAAGAGTCACAGAATAAATATGTTTGATATCCAAGGCCCCGTTTACACTAGTGTGTTTTCGTTTTAACGCCTATCGTTTACACTACTCCGGCGTTTTCAAGGTCGAAAATGGAGACTTTTGAAAACGCTGCAGACCCGTTTACACTGCGTTTCAGTGTTTCAGTGTAAACGGGGCCTAAATGTTTGACTTCATTTTTTTTAACCACATTGGAATCGAAACAGGGAATCTATAAGAATCGGAATTAATAAAATTCAAACGATACCCAACCTTAACTAGGAGTTTTGCAATAAATGTTCGACAGATACATAGTCAATTTAGTTACTCATCTTTCCGGCATTTAGGCTTCTCCAGTCCACCATAAATTAGGTATAAACTGTGACCGGTTAATGGCTTTATTGCACTGACTAAAAAAACCCTCTAGTTAAAACTTATGCATGTGAAATTAGTTTGACACTTCCTTTCGGTCATGTTGCCTAATTTGTTGTGGTCATGAACTTACAGAGCTCTGGAATTTTTCACATTTTGTATGATGCTGACCTCAGAATACTTCTTCTGTTTTCTATAGCCCCATCAAAAAGGTTTTATGATGTAAAATTTGATTCTTATGGATGTTTTTCTAAACCAAATGACACGAGGCTGTAAATCATGGCTTCTAAAGGCCTGTTCACAACAACACGAATGCTCTGGGCATGTGACCAAAAGCACAAATCCTACTGGCTGCCCAGTTTTCTTCGCAGTGTGATGAAAATCCACTCCATAAAAAATCCAAATCTCATTCTCAATCCAAACATATTCCCAATCCTATAACACACACATATTGCGCAGTCCTATTGTCTGCAACACTAATAAAACAGTCCTGCGACCCATTCTTGGTCACGATCCCCCAACTGAGAACAAACACACATCCATCTTCAGCCAAACATCCATTTCTACACATCCGGCCCACAAATGCGCAGTAAAGATCCATGGCTGTGAGAATCCCGTGGGGGGCTCTTCTTGTCTGATCTATGTATCACTTCATCAGGGTGATAATTGTCAGGCATTCAAATTAAAGTCTCACAGTTTGAAGACGGAGGAGGTACGGCAAGCAGAGTTGAAAGGGAAGCCTGCCCCTCTCTGGGGCTGGAGTGAGGAGGGAGTGTGAGGGATGGATGGGTAATTACCAGTGCCACTGGAGAGAGAAATCGCAGTCTGTCCCATGCCAAAAATGACTCCTCCCTGCAAATGACTTCCTATACCAGACAGTTAACAAGGCTGAACGCTGACAAAGGGGCGGAGGGATTTCACCCAAGAGGTTACAGACACACATGGAGCAAAATCTTCAGAACCACAGACCACATGTCTGGGTGTAAGGAGCTAGTTGAAATTAGCAGTTGAAATTAGTTTTTTCTTTTTCTTTTTAATATATCCAGTGGTGAATATATATACACGCACACCAACATAAATAAAATATAGGCTCACAGTGCAGCCCTCAAAAACGAATTAATTGTCATTTTAAACCTTTATCAATCTTTGCCATTATCCTTCAATCCACTGGGGTTTACCCATTTGTTGGCAAGACGTTTTAAATCATTTAAAATATAATAAAATTTAGTTTGATTTTTATTAAAATGTATTTTAATAAGTACAGGTCACATGTATGTTGTTGAATTTTTACATAAAAATATATAACACTGAATGACAATGAAACATTATTTCACTCATATTTTGACATTTTATTTTCACAAAGGTTATTTGAAGCATTGAAGCAGACACTTGAGTTGCATTTAATATGCTTTCTATGTATATACAATGACTTTTGTAATTTTATTGGATGCAGACACGTCGTCTAAGCCAAATTAAAATGCATAACATACAACCAAATAAATAAAGGCAATAAAATTATAATAATAACATAAATCAACTTACTGAAACTTTACTGAACTAAAATAAACATATGCACAGTTATATAAAATACTTAATCAATATTATCTAAAAATTAACCAAAAAGAATAACCCAGAAATTTTGTATTATTCACATTTGTCAAGATATCAGTAAATGACATATTTTTGTTAATCAACCAAGCAGGCAAACCTATCAGTTTATACTGATAATCTCAAAAGAGCTGACTTGAAAAATGTACTTAAACATTACAAAATGCAAGTAAAAATTGGCATTGCAGAATTACATGCCAGCACATCATCTCTAAACCAAATGAAGTATAACAATAATGTATTTTATTAAAAAAACCAAGGCATATATGGAATATTACTCACATTAAGCCACCAAAATATAAATAGGAAGAACAAAATGACAATGCGTTTACATTTTTATGCCACTGACTCATTTCATATATGATGCTGTGTGAGAGACAAAATGATAATAAATCAATCAAAATAATCCCATTATCATAAGGACAGACATGTGTCTGTGTGTGTGTGTATATATATATATACATATATATATATATATACAAATATTTAAAAAAATGCTACATATAGCTTCACTGTTGAAATATTTATTGGCTGTAATATGGCCAGCCGTTTGCATGAGCCTATATGAGTAAGTAAACAAAGCGTATCACCACTGGAGCCTGAGCTCAATGTGTCTAGTTCAAATGACACTTGTCAGGGGACAAAGGCGTTTGTAAGCCGAGCACCAAGGTAGCCAGTAACATATCCCTTTGTGATTTCCAGAGGAAATCATTTAGTACACATATAACACAAACATGCTAATTTAGCACACACCCTGTGCCACACAATGAAGCTAATACTGCTCCGACAGGTTATTAATCTGTCATTCAATGCACTTCAGGATCGATTTGTTTGATCCATGTTAGGGCTGGGTGGTATATCGAGTTTGTACGATATATCGATATGTTCTTTATAAGCGATACGGTATGAAGCAATACCGTTAATATCGATATACAGTAGTTTGATACGAGCGCATCTGAAAAAATTCTAGGAAGGACACAGACTGAACTGCATAATACAATTTGTTCAACATGTATCAGGCTTTAAAAAAAATCGTAAGATATAGTAGCCTATAGTTTATAGTTTCAGTTTAAAGCGGCTCTGACAGAAAAGCTGTGTGTGCCACTCACAGAGACGTGCTGTTTTCCTTAACGCATAACTTACATTTCACAGGTATATTCTCCATCTGTAAATGTTAGAAAGCCATGGAAATATTTCCATTTTGCAGTCAGAAGTGCGTGAGCTTTTGTTTTGCGATTCTCCGCTAAACTTCACAGACCATTTAGAACGAGCGCCGCCGCGCGCCAAACAGACGGAGCGCAATAACTCTGACTAAAATATACATTTTGCTGAAATATTTGTAATTAATGAATGTGACATATGTAGAATTTTAAACCGACAAGTAAGTGTATTTGTATTATAGCACTAACTGCAGTGTAAAGGGGTAATCAAAATAGCCTTTTTACTCAATTAGTCTGTGCTTTTTTATTATTTTCATTTTTAGTTTAGTAAATTTAACTTCTGCTTTAAAAGCATTATTTTTGTTTTTAGATTGCAATGTTACAATGTAATGTGATTTTATCGCTTTTTGCACCTAATATATGCCTTCATGCTTACATTTACTTTATTTGTTTAATCCAAATACAAAATACCGAGATATATACCGTATACCGCACATCAGCCAAAAAATACAGAGATATGAATTTTTGCTCATATCGCCCAGCCCTAATCCATGTGCCTTTAGAGTAAACCTTCAGATATTCAGATGGGTCGGATGGAGGCACCACAGAAATGAACCGTGTTAACGCCCAAACCCAAGACGACTCTATAGTAGACAGAGGATTAAATATGCATCACGATTGCCAGACAGCCAAACATCAACTCTGTCTGGATGAGGAAACATGAAAATGTCCTACTTATGAATGGTCTTTATGAATGTAAACGAACAAATGGAACAATATTTGAATAGCTTTCCCATAGCTCAAACAGCAGAGTGATGTGCTGCTAGCAACACCACAGTCATGGGTTTGATTCCCAAGGAATGCATGAACTGATCAAATCTGCTTTGAACGCACTAATGCAACGTAAGTTGCTTCGGATAAAAGCATCTGCTAAATGCATTCATTTTAAAATGATTTTAATTTAAAGCCAACATTAAAAATGCCATTCGCAAACCAATTTACTTCCATAATGGGATTGAGTGAAACAGTACTCAATGAGAAAAAAATCTGAAGAATATGACATAATGACATTTCTAATAACTGATTTAAATGACTTTAAATACTAAACCTTGGTCTCATTCAAGAATAACATAATAGCCTCACACTTATGATGTCATCTAGCCTCCACCTGCAACTGCCAGTCATGTGTCACTACGTAATGCTGACGTTGTTTGTTTTAAAACCCTGTGTTGGCTCTGCACAGCATTAAATGTCACAGGTAAAATAAAAATCGGCATGCAGTACACACATTTAAAGTTTGTGCATATATACACATAGGCACTGGTCTATGTGTTTGCAAAATGAAAAGAGGAGAACACAGTAATGCACGGTCCATTTAGGCGTGCTCGGCACCCAACCCCCAAGCCCAGAGACCTATAACTTATCCCCACGATCCCACCATACAGAGAGAGAGACAGAGGAAAAAAAACTGTTTTAGAAAGTAGAGCCAATGCAGGATTACAGTATAAAATCTGGAGTGGAGTTTTATGGAATGGATTTTTAAACGTGATGCAAACAGACCCAATGGTTTCCTTCAAAAACATGGGACTGAATTCAATCGAACCCTTAGAGATCCACTAAACTGACTAAAGCAAGCAACAAAAGGGACCGTAAAACAATAAACTAAAGAATTCCTTTTGGTCGCCAAGGCAAGCAGCACTATTGCTATTATTAACAATTAAGGATTTCAACCAACATCTAATACTGAATATTAAATGTGTAATCTTTCCCGCACTGTTTGTGATACAGACTTGGATGACACCTCAAACCATGTGGCTTGTTGAGGAGAGGAATACCATTATTTCTCTAAGCGTTGGCGGATGATAAAATGGGTGAAAAAACCTCCAGACTTACACTGAATGGAATCTCATACTTGGGTTTGGATCTGTTGTCATGGACTATAACACTGTGAAGAAACAGCCTCATATTACCTTAGCAACCGCATAGCAACCACCACACAACACCCTAGCATCATGGTTAATTTCATAATGACTTTGATTTTTGTTGGAAATTTAAACCAAATTTATTTTTATTTTTTTATTTTATATATATATGTATGTATATATCTATATATATATATATGTATGTATGTATACACATACATATATAATGAAAATTTAATTTGGTTAAAAAAAAAATTATATATATATAAAATAAATAAATAAAATATATATTTTTTCTTTTTTGCATTATAATGTCTATTAAGTATTAAAATAAATACTTCACAAAGGTCATGTTTTCCTCTTGTAAACATTTTACATAAATTTTAGAATTTATAACATTCAGGTCAGATATGGATTTCTGTAAAAACACTTTGAAGCAATATGTTATATGTTGAATGCAAAATGCAAAATGCAAAAAAAAAAAAAAAAAAAATTATAAACCTGAATTTACAAATACTTTAATTTAACCATTTATTTTATTTATTTAATTAATTTTACAAATGATGTAATAATTGTACAAGAGTTGTAGTAATATGTAATTTGGTGTCCCTTTGTACCACTAAATGTAAACTTTTTGTTTACAAAAAGCAATTGTTTTACTTAAGTACAAGAGCACATTAACAGTTTTAGATATTTAAAAGCTAAGCAGTAGGTACTCTTTGGTGGTTCTTCTTATGAAGAATATGGATTTTGTGAGATCTGTTAATGAAAAGCACCTTGCACTAGACCGTTCCTAGTTGCAGACACTACCATCACACCTTACACACACATAGTAAGCTCCTAAGCTGGCAGAGGCACCTGCGCTTTTCACTTCAAAGACTCCTATATAATTAATCCCCTCAGGAAAAATGCCAAGTGCCTCCTCTCCATTTAGATGGTTATCCAAGTCGAGAAAGATGCACATACTCTTCTCAAATGCAGATGTGAAACAGAGGAAGTCTGCCAGGATTACCGTTCAATAACTGCTCCTGTACATTCAATGGCTTCTGGTGAGCCTGAAGTCCCTCCCTGGATTATGCTGCCAGTCAGGTAAACTCTAAGCAGGTGCTTCTCGTTAGAGGAACTAATGTGTTCTATGGGTAAATAGCCTAAGGGCTCAGAGGGGTTAATTGAACGCACCGTCATTCAAAGCTGCCTGTCAAAGAGACATATCAGAGCCGGTGAGAAGGTCTCCACTGTCGCGTGTCCATGAAGCTAAACTGGTCAAATGCATGACTTGTCGCATAGGAGGAAAGCTAATCATTAGTCCATGGATCAAATTTTTGCACCATGTCAGCACTGGATATGAGCGGTGCATCATTTATACTGTTCTCAGTATAAATCAACAAAGCTGGAAAGTGTCCTCACTGCAACCTTTTTCACTTTCTTTTTGAGATGTGCTGCACTGCTAACCCTTCCACGTTATTTTTAGCATGCATCTGAAATATTATTTTATATGCATTCACCATGCAATATTGAAAATTTGGCTAATACTGATTAGTGAATTTTTTTTGTTCATAATAAAAAAAAAAATCAAATCAATTTAAAGGCCACAAGTGAATTTAGGTATCACAACAGAATGAAAAATGGATATTCATTTTAAGATTGGCTGAAGATTGCATTTAAAACAGTATTATTAAATTTATTACATTTTTGGTGTTTTTAAAGATGAATTTTAAGTCAGCATTAGTTGACAGCAAAGGCCACATAAATGTAAAAATAAAATAAATAATTCCAATAAAATTAAATATCAACATTTCCATTTAAAAGTAACTTGCTCTGCTGCCGAAACAGCTTCACCAGCAATCTCTTGCCTTTCAAACCCTCTCTTGTAACCACTTTGCTTTATTCCGGTACATAACAACCCCTTTTTCTTAAATTATGGCATGTTGACTTTGACCATTACACCAATGGCAATTTGTGATGTTTCTGTTCTGACCTACTCATTTAAATAACCTCTTGTTTTTTAAAGTTTCCTAAATATATATAAGATGTTGGAACAAATAATACAATTATAAACAAAACTCTTTTGGAATTCAAAAACAACCCACCAATAGACAGCAATGGACCTACATTTCAAAATAAAATAGGACACAAAGTTGCTGAAGTCTAACAACAAACTCACAACCAGCTGGTTTGTGGTTGGTGAACATTTTGAGGTGACACTGACATCAACATTGACAGCCTTAAGTTTACTTTGCTTCCAGTATAGACACAGAGTTTGACCAACAGGATGAATTTCATAAGATCATACTATTCTTCACTTTTAAGACCAATGATCATCATTTTCTGAAGACATTAGGCTTCCAATTTAGATTACTAATGACAGCAATTCAGAAGTTTAATTGAACTTACTTCTTTCTCTGTCTGGGCACAGCTGGAAGCGGTGTTGCCGTGGATAATGCGTCCTTACGAGGGCGGCCCCGGGGCCGCTTATCTGTGGGGGCCGGACTTCCCGTGGGAGTGGCCCCAGAGCTGCTAGGAGGTGGCGAGGGTCCTTTGTCAGAGGGGTCTAGACTTTTCTCCTCTGATGACATTCTGTGAGAAAAATTATGTACAAGTAATATATTAGAAAACATATATAATTGTATTCTACAGTGTAGACTTATATCATAAAATGCTACATTTCCAGGAAAGCTTTCAATACAGCAAGTTTTTCCAGCTTTACACCTTTAAAGCACAACTTTCTCCAACCAGTGAGGTTTTAATTCTGATTTTATTAAACACTGGTAATGCCAGAGGAGAAAATAATCCCTGAGCTTAATACTCAAACAATATTTTAATAAGCTTGTATGATTTGCTCATAATAAGGGGTCAAACTCAAAACTGAATCACCATGAAAATTAGTCAAAACAAGTGTTAGCACACCTTATTAATTCCAATAAAAACAATCCTCACAATGCTGTTTTGTTATTGGTTGCATTAGATATCGGAGCAAAAAAAGCAACAGACTTTGGCTACACATTTTTCCTCTCAATTTCAATGGGAAAAAAATAAAATCGGAATCATTATCAGTTATGTGATTTTCAAAGGGGAAGTATAGTTCTTGAAATAACGTGTTATCTATCTATGTACGTATCTATCTATCTATCATTTTTGACTTTTGATATATTAACACAGCATGAAGTGCATGGGCCTCCATGCTCCAATATAGAATAAATGCAACACAAATGCAAATGTAGGTGACAGACCAAGTTTCGGTCATGTTTTTGTATTCTTTCTGAATGTTGTGCATATTGTTAGTCGCTGCTCTGCCGGATCCCCAGCGCTGACCCTTGCGCCTGCTCTGCATGGTGCTTCTGCCAACCTGTCCACTCAGCTGACAAGGCATACTGCCAACGGGATGCTGTCTTTTCCGGGAACTACGTGGGATCCCTCCCTGGGCTGCTCTCATTGTATCCTGCCTTGAGTAAACAATTAGACCTCACATGGTTGAGTCAAGCCTTCAATGAGGCTGTGTGCATTGCTATTAGTGCGTACGTACACATTGTCTGTGGTAGCCGTTTAAAGACCTCATGAAATGGCTTGGCGAATGCATTTTTCTTTAGTGTTGATTTCCTACTGAAATAGGAAGCTGAGGGAGGATATATCGAAGAAACTGTCTCCTATTTTTTTAAACAGCCAGTAGGCTTTAGTTTACATCACAGCTGAGATGCATGAGTTGCTACGTGCTATTGCTAGTAAAAAGATGCACAGGCGCTGTGCAGACCGATTGGCATATGACATCAAAATACGGCAAGAGTGATTGGAGCGCAGACGACTTTTTATGCTTTTGAATTGCTCTCACGGTACTTTGATGTCACACCGATCGGCCTGAGCAGCACTGGTGAATCTCAAACAAACCTAAAAATGATATTGGGGCATGGACATAATCATTCTAGAGAGCATTTGATTGGATAAACATTTGTATATGCCCTTAAGTGCAGGATGACTCATCAATATTCTCAGTTCTTTTTTTTTAGAAGAAAAAAAAAAGGCTGTTTATTTTGTCAACCAAGAGTAAATGAAACATGAACTAAAAGTCGCCAAAACTCCAATTCTGATTTCATGAGGTCTTTAACAGAAAATAAAGTATCAGAATATTGACCAGAAGTATAAAGACAATGGTTTAAAGGTGTCTTTTAAAACTGGCTTAACACTATACATCTGAGTCCATAGCATTCATCAACCCATAGTTAACATCTGCATCATCCTTGCAAGTGCAAAGGATTTCCAAACCTCTCAAGAAGTATTACAAAGTCATTAAAAATTTTACAAGTTACATTTAATAAAAGGTTAAAGGTTACAAAAGGATACAGGCCTTTGAATCTTTCCCTCTCTTCACTCAATTAAACAGCAGTACAGAATGATGCCACTTCATAATTATAAGTCTTTGGATTCATTTCACAACACAATTAGCAAATTTGGTATCTTTACATGCAATTTAAAGTTTTCACTTAAGTTCTGACAGATGTAAGGACATTAGGTTTTTCTAACTCACAACATGGTAGCAGCACCAGCTAATGCATTCACATGGACATTATATTTGTGTTTAACTGCATTAATGTTTATTTGAGAATATTTGTTGTTTACATTTGATACCGTTGCTATTTTGCACCTGAATTTCCCACTGGGTTCAATAACAAGCTACATAAACTCTATATGTAGTAAGATCTAATCTAAATGGTTAAGTAACAAGTTATTTACTATAATACTCAATTCAACTTGATTACGTTAACTTATACCAACAATAGTAATTCTAAGGGTAAGCTCAATCAAAAGAAAACAATAAATAAATTTACAATGAGGACCATTAAAGACCTATCTATGCGTGTGTGTTAATTGGATCTCTAATGTCTCCATCGATCTACTCAATGATGAAGGAACATTCAACCAGCTTTGTATGCAGGACTTCTTTTGAAGTTAACTAGAGAGTGGGTCAATCAAATGCATGAATACTTCTGAACACTGTCCTTGCAATGCATACCTCACACAAAAAGACGTACTGGAAATGATTTAATATCACAACACATGCAGGAACCAGAAGGACAGCCTCAGTGAAACAGCAGAAGCACACAAAGCAAGTGCTTCTTCACATGAGGGGGCATGTCCAGCTTTTTGCCTTTGTTCAGTTGTCTCCAGAGCTTTGTTTCAGAGCCTTACGTACGCAGGGTGCCAATAATACCATCATGCCATGAAATACTCCAACGTTTTCCATACTTAATACTTTTTATAAAACGGAAAAACCAAGAACAAGCCGGCTACTTTGAAGGAGAGAGACGTATTTGAACTCTTTAGGGAGTCCATAGGCTAAACCTACCTGCACGCCAAGTATCGCTGCCGTCCAAAGACTCAACATTTATGATGATAATCGCGTTTAAAGTGATGTCAACTTAGATGAGATGGTGTTATAGTGGAAATATGACTGTAAATGCGCAAGAAAGGCTATAAGTGGATACAGTAGAGGCCTTGCAGCCCGGCTGATTAACTTGGAAACATTACTCAAGCCTGGAGTCGCCTATCCAAGCGGGAATCATATAACGGCCCATTAAAGGCAGTGGACAGTAAAGATGCAGGGCGTCTTTAAGCGTATTTTGACGGTTTTATAGCAAATAAGGAGGTTAGCGAGAATAAACGATGAAGAAAAGCTGCACACTCGGTCGAAATGAAGTGTTCGCTTGCAGAAAGGCGACAGGAACGACAAAAGCGCTCGCAAACGATAACAAGAAACACACACAACACACTCATCGATCGATATTTACTTACCTCTTCGACCCTAGCAATTTTTATTTATTTCCTTCATGACAAGAACCGTCATATACGTGACATACAGTACTTTTGTTATGTGTTTGAGGCGCTGGGGGGGTTGGGGAGGAATACACCACTATTCCTCAGGAAAATAAGCCAGCGTGACAAAGCGATATCTTCAGCGATACTGTACACGTATTCCAGTAAAATCCACTTTTAGATCCAGAAAACCTACAATGTTTAATCCAAAGGCAGAAAGCAGCCGCTTTCCTTCGGTTTGAACGGATCACTTTTCTTTATTCCGCTTCATCCCACATCGCCAAATCCTCGCGGGTTACATCCCTCATCCGAAAACAAGCCATACCGACCGCTATCTGAGCCCCTGACAGGAGCCGAGCCCGGGCCACATTCGGGAAAATACAGCCAAAAAGATCCTCAAATGAGGGAAAACCGAAAGCAGATTTCGCTTTCAAGCTTTCAATCCTGACGATTTCGATCAGCTCGAGGAGCAAGCTGCAATTTCGAGCAATACTTTATTAACGCTAAACACATCGAGATGATCTCCTTGCCTGGGTATTCACAATTTGTAGACGCAAAAAAACGGTAATTCGACGCGACCGTAGAGCGGAGATTGACGTAAAACGTTACATTTCTGCATTAGTACAAATATTAAAGTTGTAGCTCTGACTCCATGGTAGCCATATTTGAGTGTAACCGAATCACGCCCCGCGAGCGACACCATGCTAAATAGTGCCACAACATTAAGCACGGCACTCAGAGGAACTACCCCCTCTCACATAGAAAAGCATGCCTTTATCCTTCATAATAAGACTAGAACGTATTTTTAAATCACATATTGGCGGTTTTACAAACGCCAGTGCAAAATAAAAATAATATAAACTGACCCTGCGGAGTGATACGTTGGAGCGCTCAGCAGGTGAGGCGACTTTTTTTTTCCACGCACAGAATTTCTGCAAAACGCGGAACGGATTCTTGTATAAGAACCGATCGACCGGACTTCGGTCTCCATCCAGGCCATGAGGTCATGTGGTCGTGTTTCCAGACTTAGGATGTAATTGGTGGTTTTTTGTTTTGTTTTTTGTAAAAAAGAACATTATGAAAATGTGTTTTACACGATGCATTTATTTTGAATACCATTCTGGTTGGTTCTTGGCCTACTACAGATCAGTTTAGATATTACAATATAATTACAGTTTCATTATTCCACAGATGTGTATCAAATAAAATAGGCTTGTTTCAGTTTGATCTGCTCAGGGCAAGTTGTCACAAGTGCTGTTCTGTACAGGTCGTCAGTGATGGCTTTGCATGTTGTTTTAAAAATCTAGTTTAAAAACTTTATAAATTAGAATAGGTTTTTAACAATGTTCTACTTCTGTTTGCTCCTGTTGTTTCATATTGTTTTGATTTTCATGGCTGTTTTACTATTTACATTTGGCACAAAAGCTGGAACATTTTAAAATATTCACATTATTGTTTGGCAATAACAGTGAACGTGTTAATAAGCCAAGACATTAAGGTATGTTGACTTTAAAAACCAAAAACAAACCTTTCATGAGAAATACTCACTTGAGTAAAAGTATGACAACAAGCCCTGTGTAATTCTAAATCTAAATCCTTCATCACTTAAATTGAGATTACAATAATTAAATTTTAAAGCACAGCTTTCTACTTTGTGATCCTTCTGAGCGTCAATACAGATGTAAAATCATAACAGGAAATAAAAGACGTATTCAGATGTGATCCCCTTTGTAATCATTAACATTTTCATAAGTAACTAATTTAATTACACATGTTGTCTCAGTATCTGTAACGGACTACAGCTACTTTCATTCTGTAATTAAATTACGTAACACCGCTACGTGTAATTAAAAAATGTATCTTACAGACACTTGAAATAAAACAGAAAAGTATAGGCTATATATCTTATATACAGCAAAGTTGAACTGAAATATTTTGTAAAATATGTTGATATGGTTTTTTTTGTAGTTATTACTAACTTGCTTGGCTAGGGGGCAGTGTGACACTTCGTACCATTTCTTCAGAGTGTGATAGAAGATCTTCATGAGCATAGAATCATGCAAACACACACACACACACACACACACACACACACACACACACTGCCCTGAACTATTAATCTGTTAAAAGAAGTTGTATAAACAAAGTTGTGAACTGGAACAAAGGTTTTAAATTAATATCTGTCTTTAAAAAAGGGGGAAACACTTCTTTAGACAAATTTAATGCAGGGAAAAGGCATCCAAATACATTCATTTGCTGTAGCCCTATATATATATATATGTGTGATTTTCTTAATGCTATTGTGGCACTATGCTTGACTGTATGTTGTCGGTCTGCCACAATGACATCTGGATGTTAAATCAAATGTTTAATAAAGAAGACAAGGACTGTATCTAAACAGGCTACAGACAATCGAGGGCTCATAGCCATATTTTATACATGAAACTGCATTCACGACTAACTTTACTCTGTATTGTGACTGCACACTTGACTGTATTCTAAATGAAATACTATTAAAAGTCCATCTGGTAAAGCTTATTTTTCAAATGTTTGCTATAACCGGAAGCACATATCAATCAGCATTAAAATTCTCTGAAGGAATTTCTTTTTTTGAAACAAAGTTATTTTGAGAAAAGTTTTAGCTTTTTATTTTTTTTTTTTTGTTTTGTCTAAAACTAAAGTTAAAAAAATTGCCGAAACTGTTTGGTTCTTCTAAATATCTTTTGTGTTCAACAAAAGAAAGTACAGGAAGTCATATATGTTTGGAAATACATAAGGATAAGTAAGTGATGACCATTTTAATTTTTGAGTGAACTATCATTTTAACAGCTGGCAGGATTTTAGAAAAGCTGTATTATATAGAGAACAACAGTAGCCAATAACAACAGCTGTTCGGTTGACATTAACAGCCCATGCAGTCTAGATGAGCTGGAAAGGAGAGCTGTTTCTGAAGCAGAACAAGTTTTTTAGATGCAAAATTATGAAAAAAGTTTTTGTCCTTTTGGATTGGAATAATGCAAACTGACGAATTGCTCACATAACAAGGGATGTGTATTGGATAGGGTGCAGTAGTATACGATTTTAATCTAACCCTGAGAGAGAGCTTTGATCAGCAGTTTAAATAACATTGTCTTCATTTCTAACCATTTCTCCATTTGTGTGTAGCAAATCCAATCTATTTATTTATCTATTTATCCAGTTCTAATTTTACACAGACACACCAGCATTTATTTCATTGGTATATTCTGCAGTGGCCGAAGTTGGTGCAAGACATATGAGAGGACTTTTTTTTTTAATAGCCAATGTACTGTTTGATATCACACACTTTGCCACTTGCTAGTCAGAGGGCAGGTGGTGCTGGAGGAGAATTCTCATTATTGAATATTTTATTTAAAAAACTTTTGTATAAGTGTATGCATGCAAGACAAGTCATCAATATTCTTGGACCGTTTTCCACACACCAATCTTCAAACACACCTTCAGCTGGTCTGTGGGCAAAAGAGAGGAAAGAGAAGACAGTCCAGTGAGAGAGACACTGTGACAGGATGCAGTTCAAACAAGATATTTTAATGCTTTTTGAGGAATATAGAGTCCACGTTTCCTGTGTCAGTGAAATAAGTAAAGCACATTTTTGCATTAATCTACATCTGTCTGCTGTCTTCATGCAAGTAGTAAAAACAATTTGCCAACCAATTGCAGTACAGACTGATATAATTACACATTAAATAATGTATACCAAGACAATATGAAATATCATAGATTAAAAAACACGCATGGAAAGGCATCAGCACATTACAAAATTAATCTCACAAACTCACAGTCTTAACAACGTTGGAATTTAAGGTTAAGTCCATAAAAGCTGGGAAAAGTTGCTATATATATATAAGTACAGCAGGTTTTCATCATTTGCATTCACTACACATTTTGAAAAAAAATGTTTGTTCTTATGCATAATACTAGTGAAAGATTACCTCTGTCTTGTATCTTCACATTTATGCACAAATACTGTCACGCCCCTGGACTGTTTTGTTGTGTTTTTGCTCCTCATGTGTTCTCTGTGACCCAGTTTCTTCCCAGTCTGATTGTGTTAATTTGATTCCAGGTGTGTCTCCTCAGTTCCTTGATTGTCTTGTCTTTATAAGCCCCAGTCCTTTCAGTTAGTGTTTGTCGGTCTTCAAGTGTCTACCCTACCTGTGATTTATGTTCCTGTCTGAATATTAAAACCCCGTGTTATGAATTCCTCGTCTCCTCGTTCCCGTGCTTCCCGTGACCCGTGACAGAAAGACTGACCCGAATACAGTAACCTACGTGTTTATACCCTCCGTTTTGTTTCTGTTTTTTTCCCCAGTGGTTTTTCTTTCCGTTTTTGTTCTATGGATCCCCATGTACGGCCCGAATTCCTCCTCCTCCTGCTGGAGCAGGGGGACAGATCTCTCGAGGACCACACCAGACACTAACTTGCTTGGCTGATGATAGCTAATGCCACCAGCTACCCGGATGGCACGCTCTGCTCATTCTACAACGCAAGTTTGAACACCGCGTGCAGAGCGCTGTCGTCCGAGGATGGTCCTCGAGAGGATTTCGCCGCCTTCGTGGAGTGGATTCTGGTGAGAAACGGATCACCCCTCACCGTCTCTCCCGAGGATGATTTCGCCAGATCCACTCCAGACCCAGAGCCCAGCCCACCAACTCCCAGCGGTGCGGAGCTTCAGCCCGAGCCCACCGATGACGGAGAGCCATTCCCTGCCGCGATCTGCGAGCCAGCGCGAAGCCGAGCGACTGAGCGGAAGATCGCCCCGGAAGTTGAGCCCAACACATCAGATCAGGTGCGAGAGCCGGTGACCGTGCACATCGCGAGGGAGCCAACCGTGGACGGTGTGAGCGTGGAGTGGAGCTCCGCCCACTGCACCGTGGCTGAGGGTGAGTTGATTGTTCATCTGGGGCTGCTAGACATGGAAGAGGATCTCATTGACTGGGAGACGGATCTGGAGGTCGACGTTCCCCCTCACCAGCCGCCGTTTGCGGCCCAGGCAAGCCCGCCGGCAGAAAGTATGGCAAGCCCGCCAGTGCCGGCCCCTCGCAAGTGCCCTACAAGGGTTAGCCCTGAAAGCCCCGGAGGCTCACAAATACCCGCCCTCCCACCCGCTCCTGCTTTCTCCACTGCTGTCATCTGGCAGCCCCTTTGCTCGCCCTCAGCCCACCATCAATGCGGTGCGAGCCCCACGGGACTGCCATGCTCCAGCGTCGCCGGGGCTGGAGTATCCCTCACCTCCGCCTCCAGCCTCCTCGGCCCGGACTCCGCCTCGGCCCGTTGACCCAGTGGCTCCACCTTGGCTCCTAGCTCCCTTCGCCTCCACCGTCACCCATCGATCCTCCAGCTCCACCGGGCTCCCTCGTTCCTCCGGCTCCGCCTTGGTCGGGCGTCGACCCGCCATCGCCTCAGGACTCCGCTCCTCCGGCTGCACCTCGTCGCTCCGTCCCACCGGCTCAGTTGGGCTCCTTCCTCCCGCCAGCTCCACCTTGGTCCTCAGTCGCTCCGGCTCCACTGCGGATCTCCGGAGCTCCGCCTTCGCCTCAGTCACCAGAGCACTCGGCTCCACCTTGGCCCCCCGGATCCTCGGCATCCCTCTGGCGCGTTGGCTCTCCGTCTCCACCTCGGGCTCCTCCACCACCTGCTCCGCCGCCGTTGGTCGGTCCCCTGGAGTCGGCGGCCATCCCTCCTCCATGGCTCCTCCCTCCGTCGGCTCCACTGTGGGCCATCATCATGGTGGTGGCCTGGGTCCTGCCAGGCTCCTCCTGCTCCGGGTCCCTCCTGTCTCCTCCCTGGCTCCTCCCTCCTTCGTCACCTCCCTGGTCTCTGTCAGCCGGCCCCCTCCTGGTGGTCCGTCCTCCTCCTGAGCCTCCGCCTTTGTTCCCACCCGTTTCCCCCCCTCTGTTGTTCCACGGTGTGAGGACGCACCTTCCGGGAGGGGGGAGTAATGTCACGCCCCTGGACTGTTTTGTTGTGTTTTTGCTCCTCATGTGTTCCCTGTGACCCAGTTTCTTCCCAGTCTGATTGTGTTAATTTGATTCCAGGTGTGTCTCCTTAATTCCTTGATTGTCTTGTCTTTATAAGCCCCAGTCCTTTCAGTTAGTGTTTGTCGGTCTTCAAGTGTCTACCCTACCTGTGATCTGTGTTCCTGTCTGAATATTAAAACCCCGTGTTATGAATTCCTCGTCTCCTCGTTCCTGCTTCCCGTGACCCATGATAAATACAACCATATATATGCGCACTCTATACTATAGTAGACTTTCAGAGACCGGGATCATATAATACGCAGTTTTCGCATACATATGCATCTACCCCACAACCCTAATCCTACCCAGGCCCGTAGCCAGCTATGAGGCCACCGAGGTCCGGACCTCGGTAAATTTCTCATGTTCAAAAATAAAATTTGTTCTCTGAATAATTAATTTGCTGTTAAACTGTTCATATGAATGTCTGCATGACATGTATAATTCAGTTTAGACAGTTTGCAAGAATGTTTAGCATCCGTGGTATGAAAATTATCACTGCGAGATGCTGCCGGAGTGAACGCTCTCGGTTACTTGCATAACCTCGGTTCCCTGAGGTGAGGGAACGAGACATTGCTATGGGAAATACCCTTTCCTCAAATACTACTGAAGCCTTATTGAATCACGCCAGTGAAACTGGCCAATGGCGTTCAAGGGCACGAAATATGAGCGGGAATCCCACTCTATATAAGGCAGCGCTTGTACGTCATCCATTCAGAATATTGACTGAAGCAACTTGGCATTTTAAGATCCTGACACGGCAATAACATGTGAGGCCAGCAATGACACATCTAGGTTATAAAACCTCGCAAAAGTGCTGGGTGACGACCAGCCTGCTGCCATACAAATGTCCTGAATAGATATGCCATTTGCCCAGGCCCATGAGGATGCGAGTCCACGGGTTGAGTGGGCCTGAACCCCTATAGGACATTCCACGCCCTTAGAGCTATAAGCCAAAGCAATTGCGAGTCTGCAATCACCTGGCCAAAATTGAATACAAGAGTTGTCAATTCAAAGCGCCTGCAGGTCGCCAACTCGCTTAACAGAGGGCAGTGCGAACAGGAGCACTGTCTTGAGAGAGAGCGCTTGCAAGCTTGCTGATTGAATGGGCTCGAACGGGGGTCCCGTAAGAGTGTCAAGCACAAGTGCCAAGTCCCAGGTGGGTAGAGTGGAGGGGCGAGGAGTGCCTTCAGCCTTCTTGCTCCTTTTAAAAATCGTATGATCAGGTCATTTCTGCTGATTAGGTGATTCTAGATAAGCGCGTGAAAGGCTGTTATAGCGGCCACATACACTTTCAATGTGGATGGCATACAACCACTATCAAATCGCTCTTGAAGGAAGGCAAGGATTATTGGTATTGGGCAGTTGAATGGGTCTTCGCCCCGTTATACGCACCAACTTGTAAAAACTCTCCATTTATGTGCGTAAAGACGCCTTGTGGAAGGAGCCCTAACCTCAGAGATAGTGTTCCTCGCTGAGAAAGTGCATCTGTTACTGGCAAGCTCCGTCGAGTGGCCAGACATGAAGGCTCCATGACTCTCGATTTGGGTGCCATATTGTTCCTTGTGCTTGAGAGAGGAGGTCTCTCTTCAGTGGGATAGTCCACTGGGGGGCTACCAGCATCTCCACCAGTTCTGGGAACCATGGCTGATTGGGCCATTTCGGTGCCACTAACAGAACAGATTCCTTTTCCTCTCTGATTTTGCAAAGCATGCGAGGCAGAAGTTTCACTGGAGGAAAGGCATACTTGCGTACTTTAGGCCAGTTGTGAGCTAGTGCATCCACTCCCAGGGGCGAGTGTGTCAGTGAATAAACACACCGCCTTAGTGATTTATAAACGCTATCACTGCCATGCTGTCCGTCCTGATGAGAACATGACGGTGGAGAATGTCTGGGAGAGAGCACTCGAGCGCTAGGCATTTCAGTGGGGGAGAGCGCCCTAACTTGAAGACTGTGAGAGAGCTGATCAGTTTTTCTGAGCACTCCTCCAACAGATGTGCTCGCATATTGATTGAATTCAGCTCCACTCCTAAAAAGGAGATGTTCTGGCTCGGTACCAGCATGCTCTTTTGCATATTTACAGTCAGCCCTAAGCTCTGAAGATGAGCAAGGAGTCTGAGCTTGTCGCTGAGCAGCGCGTTCTCTGATTGGGCTGAGACTAGCCAATCGTCGAGCCAATCATTCAGGATGCGCATTCCGCTCTGCTTCAGAGGAGAGAGAGCAGCATCCATGCATTTCGTAAATGTACGAGAGGCCAGGGATAAACCGAAGGACAGGACCGTGAATTGGTACGCTATCCCCTCGAATGCAAATCTCAGGAAACGCCTGGAGCAGGGGGCAACCTGAATATGAAAATAAGCATCCTTTAAATCCACGGAGATAAACCAATCTCCCGGTCTGATGTGTGAGAGGATTTGTCTCAGCATAATCCTTTTGAATGAACGCTTCGAAAGCACGCGATTCAGCGGTCTCAGGTCCAAGATTGGATGGAGTCCTCCGACTGTAGAAGCTGCTCTCGCAGTCTGTGAGGGGCACTATCTCTATAGTTCGCTTTGCGAGAAGGTTGTGTATTTCCTCTCGCAGAACTGAGGCATTCCGCACCCGTACAGTGGACATTAATACACCCTTGAAAAGGGGTGGTCTGCAGAAGAACTGAAGCGTGTAGCCGTTTTTTTTATTGATTTCATAACCCACTCTGATACCCCTGGCAGTGCCTGCCACGCTTCTGTGAACTGTGACAGCGGGCGAGGCGGATTGCACACCATCAGGGATAACTCGCCGTTCAGGGGCGGGGAGTTTAGTACCACACGAGTGTGAGAGTGAGTGATGGGGGAGAGGGGAGTGAGCGGAAGAAAATTGCCCTGATATTGAACCGGCTTTGATTCTGGTGCCGGTGGCCTGCCGTCTCTGTCAGGGCAGAGTCTCTGGCCCTTCGAGCCCCGATGGCGCTTCCGCCACGGCTGTCTTGATCTCACCTCAGGCTTATGTTCGCGCCGAACAGCAGCAGAAGAGGCGTGTGGTTTTCCAGTGCGCTGCACTGAGGAGGAGCGGGAACGCACAGGAGGATTCGCGCCACCGCGCTTTGGCAGGAAGTGGCTAATGGCCTTCGACTGCTTCTGCGCTTCAACGAAGTGCTCTGCGAACGTCTCTACCACCGCTCCAAAGAGACCTGAGGGATTCAAGGGCTGTTTTCTCTGAGTCCTTTAACTCGGTCAGAGTAAGCCACAGGTGACGATATAGCACCACAAGATTCCCCATATTGCAGCCGATCGCTCGAGCTCTCACCTTTGTTGCTCTGAGGGTGTGTCGGAGCTCTTTGAACACTTAAGGGTCCGGCCCGTCCTCATCCAGAGACTTGAGCAGCTTGGCCTGATACACCTGGAGTATCGCCATCACGTGCAGTGCTGAAGCTGCTTGGCCCGTCACAGAGAAATCCATGCCGGCAAGGTTTGCAGTGGCGCTGCAAGGTTTAGAGGGGAGAGATGCATTGTTTCTCACTCTACAGTTCTCCGCGGCTGAAAGACAGAGATGGGCAGCGACGTCTTCCTCCACGGGGGGGAGTTTGACATGCCCCACTTGGTCAGCACCGTCCACAGAAGACAGGAAGGAGGATCCCGGGTTGTGCACCCAAATGGTGAGCGGTGCATTCCACGACTTTGTTATCTCGTCGTGCAACTCAGGGAAAAAGGGGCCAGGTCTCCACGGGGTGTCCTTTCGGCCGCGATCCGACTGGAGGTACCACTCGTCCAGACGACTTCTGGCCGGCTTGGCAGGAGGCACCCACTCCAAACCGAGCTGGGGGAGGGGCGGAGATCAGCGGTCATGAAGCGCACTGGAAGGGGACCTGCAGCAGGGGGGTGAGGAGCACGTGGGCACTGAGCCGGCGCGGGCTCGTCACCTGACCCTGACAGATCTGCATCAGAAGCTCGCGGCACATTCCTCCTTGGCTCAAAAGAGGCTGCAGAGGAAGAGCGCGGCAGTTAGTTGGGCGAGTTCATCGCCTTGGACGATGGCCACACGGAGCCTGAGAGTCCGACCCCCCAAGCGCCACCTCTGCGTAATCAAACTTAAACTGACAGTAATCAAAAAAGCCCATGGACAGGTTATTGCTGACAGGATAGCACATTTGGTCAGAAACGTTATCAACGCTGTCAAAACTGTAGCATTTGACACTAGTACACAGATCTGTAGAACAAGTAGGTTCCAGAATGAAATGAAATATGCAAACAATAGCCATGTATAAGTCTTTGCTATGTCATTCAGTACTTAAATTAGTTAATTTAAATTAGATGTTAAACTTACCATCCATATAGCAATGGTTATTAATAAAAACTGTAACAGTAATGTGTATTGTTGCATGAATAATAAACAGCTGATAAAATGATCCACCCCTAACTAAGCTTTAACAAATTTTGATGCAATAAATAGGGTATGATTTAAAAATGATCATCCCTACAAAACAGAGAAAACATCTTTCACACTTCTTTTAAATCGTTTATAGTGTATATATGTAGTTGTATTTATAGAGGTTATTATAGCACAATTCTCAAATTCTTTAACATCTTTAACAAGAGTCTCTACAGTGAACCCAGCACCTGACTAAAACACGCAGTCTGTGAGGATGAAGTCAATGCTTCTCATCAAACAGCAGGAGGCAGAAGATGCTCTAAAATTGGGGTTTCCGTCCTTAACTTCTCAACCTATATATGAAGCCAGTTCAGCAGACATGACAGACCTGTTTAAAGGGTAATCACTGTATCTAATTACTTAAGCAAAAAGAACAGGCCTCAGAAGAGCAAGAGTTGAACTCCAAAGGCTATGCCTTGTCCTTTCAAAAACATAAACTGGATTTGCTTCCAGATTTTACATTAGACCTCAAGTGGCAACCACACAGTTCTAATGGGTTCTAAATGTCAATAATGATGTCCACAGATAAAATAAATAAATGAAATAAAATAAACAATAAATTCGTCTGTATAAACAAAGAGAGCAATTAAGATATTTTATGGCAGCCCCCAAAATAACATATATGCCTTCTGAACGCTTTAGTGTTTGATAACCCTGGGTTGTAGCCTACAAGTCTTATGCTGAAAAAGGGATTACTGAGGCAAAAACGAATGCTTTGGTACAAAGAGTGAAGGCGATCGATAACTTGTTATGATGAAATTTGAAGGCTTTACTTTCACATGCATTCAGACAGACCCTGAAAGAGCCTGTGTTGAGCCAGCTTAAACACAAAAGGAGATCTAGATCCATCTATTGAATGGGCTGAGCTCTGTCACAAAATCTCTCCAGTGCTTTAAACCTGATGGGACTTTCCATTTGAGAAAAGACTGAGAGACTGAAAGAATAAATAATCAAGGTGCTGCTGTTTAGACGGTTTCATGTATGAACAAACATTGGCCTGTGATTTGATTTGGATAAGCACAAATTTTTGATCATGTATGTGAGTAAAAATGTTTTGTTCATTCTGTGCAACTCTTTCACAAGAATTTATTCATTTAAGGCTTATGCCTTGTGAACTACAGAATCACTTTGTTCATCCACAAAGCACTTATAGTTTACACTACAGGACAGACGATCTTAAACTTTTTTATTCTAGGAACCACTTAAGAGAGGTATAATCTTGAGATGCAAAACATTTTAGACTGAAATATGAGGAACAAAAACATTTGTTGTCTTTTAATTAACAGTTTTCACTTAATGTTACATTACATGGGTAGGCCGTTCAAAGTGATGAAAAAATGATGTTTTTATTTTTTAGTATATTTAAAAATGTAATAAAAATGTAACAGAAAACATTTGTTGGATCATTGTATGTAATTTTGTGGTTGTTAAGTAAAGTATATTTTTAATGCTAAATATATGTTGTAAACAGTGAAGCTCAATGACACATATTTTTAAGAGAACATAATATTTAGTTTCGACCTTCATATACCAAAATATATTTCAAAAAGTATTTCAGTGGCAATAAAATAGGGTGAAGTCAGCTAAAATGGGCCACATTTTGGTAAATGACTTAAATACCATCAAATAAGCTATGCATGAGATCTAATGATATTCTTATAAATTAGCATGGGTCTCTTAAATATATGTATATTTTTTTAAATGTGAAAAAGTATAAAAGCTTTAAAATTATGAGAGTTATTACAGTATCAGCAGGTACCTTCTTGAGCCATGGCACCATATTCAGGTAAAATGGGCTAATATAAAAAGAGAACAACAAAAGTAATTTCAGCTTAAATAATTTTATTTTTAACAGTAAATTGACACTATGGTCTTTAGTGTGCCATAGCAACACCATAAATGTATTTAATTAAATATAATGTTGAATGAATATTTAATTAAACAATGCAATTAAAAATGAACTGATCATGTTGTATAGGTGTGCGTTTCTGTGCATTAGTGTCTTTTGGGCACATGTATGTGTCAGTCCTCTGTCGTGTGTGTCATGTGTTCCCGCCTCTTGTTTCCTTGTTTGGTTTGCTTCCTGTCCTTGTTGAGTGTGATTATCTGTTATTCAGTTCAGGTGTGTGTTATTATCTGTGATTGTCATGTGTATTTAGTTCCTACCTGTTTAGTTAGTTTTGGTCTGGTCTACTTGTTATTCCCTGGTGTTCCTCTCTGTGTTAGCCTTGCCTTGTCTTGCCCTGACTTGTTTGGATTAATTAAAGACTGTTATTTGAGTTATCCTTGTCTCCTCGTTCCTCCCTGCTGTGTGCACCGTGACAGTATGTGTGTATGCTTGTATTTTTTTTAAAAGACTGTTAAGATTTTGTATGGGTACATATTTGTATGGATACGTTTTGCAGTGCATTATGTTGTGTCCTCTGGATTCATCCTCACAAAGAATCTTTAGGCAACAGAAACATAATGGGGGGAAAAAGACAAGCAGCCAAAGAATACATAGCCATCTGCAAAACCCAGCTGCTGCTCCAACACGTGGCCACCATCTTTGCTCACCATCCACTTTGACAGAAATGTCTTCTCTGAAAAACAAGTAGTAGAAATAGCACACTTTTAAAAGGCAAAGCTCATATAGAATACACAAATCTCTCAAAACCATAGTTGTTCTCTTACCATGAATTATCAGTCTCAGGGTGGCTGGCGCTGCTCATGTCTTGATGCTTCATTGCAGTTGCCTTTAAAACAGAAATACAAAAAATATTCAGTAAATCTTAAATTCCATTAAAAACTATAACAAACTAATTCTAAAACTAGAAAGGCAGCTAGCCATAAAACTAGTTTAACCTAGCTAACATAATATTTTTTTTCTCATTAGGCTACTGGCCAACATTAACTACTAACACCTGAACTAAATTTCACATTAGTTAACCTAATGTTAATATAAGATAAGCATTGCTCGTTAAAAACAATTTTAATTCAGTAACTTAATTCAATAAGCAGACAAAAGTCGTTTGAAACGACAGCGCAGTTTACCATAGTAAAGTCCTGTAACCGCCATGTTGACCAGTAAATGTTACTATGGGTTATGCTGATCTTATTGTCTCGTAAGGTGCATCGACACACAGCGCAGATGTTCTCCGGAGCTCTTTCCACTCTCGCAGGGTCATCCCCGGGAAAAACCTGATGCGCTGCCCTGCAAGCGTTGTAGACACGGTTTAGGGCAAATTGTGTCAATCCAAATTTAAGAAATGAGGAAAATAAAACAACCTCAGTAGAATGGTGACCGTTACAGCAAATACAGTGATATACAGCAATTTTAAAAAAATACAGTAAGTCTCTGTATGTGGGGTCTGACGTCACAGAAAATTCCCATGATGCAAAGGGTATAACAGTTATTTACTGTAAAGGGAATTTGGAGTATTACACTGGGTGATATACAGTAAATAACTGTGGAAATTACAGAAATGTCTAACAGTGTACCATACTGTCTGCAATGCAATTTAAAAAAAAAAAAAAAAGACTGTTAAGATTTTGTATGGATACATATCTAGGCCTATAAATCTATTTTCACCCTCAATTTCTGTTTAAAAGTGTGTGTATACGTATGCAGCCCATTTTAGCTGAAAATTGTGGCCCATTTTAGCTTAACCAGCCATTTCTAAAATGACATTTTTCAAGTTTCTTTTATAAATTAAACTTTTTTTATTATTATTATTTGAAAGAGCATGTCAAAACGTTGTTCATAAACCTTTGCTTTGTTGGTAATCTTACTTATAATTGCTTTAGTACCCTTATTATTGATTAATGAAATTTACTATGTCAGGCTCAATTACCTTACAATTTCTCTGACAAGCTTCATGTAACACCCTGCCCTGCCCGCCTTAAAAAATTCAGACCAATAAAAATGATTACATGTCAACAAGTGTTGAAGCAACAATGCAAGATCAGTTATTGTGATTTTCGGTAAAAATTTAAAGAGATATGATGCTACAACCTTATTTGGCCCATTTTTACCTGCATTTTAGCTGACTTTACCCTACAATTCCAATCTTACAATAGCTTACATTTTGGCTAAATGCAAATGTGGATGGAACAGTCAACAATAAAGCAATTAAAGCTAGATTTCTAATGATTTTTCTAATGTTTTATATATATATATATATATATATATATATATATATATATATATATATATTGTATTATATATTGTATGGATTTTTTTGAACATTATAAAGTATGTTATATGTTTATACGTCATAGGTATAAACAAATACCTATAAATAATAATTATAAATAATTATATTTATTTTTCCTCAAATGTGATGTTAATGTACTTTCTTGGATTTAAATATATAGGGTGGAATATATATGTATATATATATATATATATATATATATATATACACACATATATATATATATATATATATATATATATATATATATATATATATATATATATATATATATATATATGCCATTCAAAATATTTTTTTAATGTAATTTATTTCGGTGATGCAAATCAGAATTTTCAGATCCTTCAGAAATGTGTTGATTTATTATCAATGCTGTTCTTTTTAGGTTTCTATTCATCAAAAAATCCTGAACAAAATGTTACAGGTTCCAAAAAATATTTCCAACACTGGTAGTAAATCAATATAACCTATTAGAATGATTATTCTAATAACCTATTAGATACTGCTCTAGCGCCGCGGTGGCTGACTTGTTGTGACGTGCCGAGGAAGTTGTAATATGAACGTGTTTTAAATAGGATACAGAAATTGAATAAAGTGTAAATTAGCATATTAAAGTTATTCAACAAAACATTTAGTCAAGAGCAGTGAAGGATTTCTTCTGTCTTTGGTTGTTTGATTAACATTAATGACAGATGGCACAGCTTTAATAGGCTGCTGTCACAAGACCTGTTTCACGGATCCAATACTTATACATATGCGTTTTCTTTCGCAACTTAAGACAAAACCAACAATGCTTATGAGGATACTCATCAGGACAACTATTTTGACATTATTTTGTGTGTATTTGGCCACTTAAGCGCAACAAGCTTTGTTTGTTTGTTTGCAGCGTGTGCTTTGGATGTGACTGCAAAGCACAGAAAAGCACCTCTGGAGCGCACGAGTACCGAAAGACTTAAAAAGACGTGCAAATAATACATTTCTGTGACAATGCAACAATTTCCCTCATTTTAAAGTCGAAAGCTTCGGGAATATATGCGCAATCCCACACCGAAATTCGGGACCTGATTAAGCATAATTCTACTGAACATAGAATTGTGAAACATGACACTTCCAAAACTTTCTGGGTTTATTTATTTTTCCAAAACTTTACAGGCCTGGAGATTGCTGTTTTAAAATTCCATGACTTTTCCAGGTTTTTCAAGACTGTATATGAACCCTGAATGTGACAATCGGGTGCGGTTATCTAAATCAAAATCAGGCAAAAATATAGGTGAGGGTGGTTGGCCATCTTTTCCAGGTACCCTTTTCTTGCGTCCGTTAGAAGTTTGTCTCTGTATAGTACATTTTGTTCTTTTAATCAACTTTTCAACATTGTTTTCCATGTGGTTGTTTTAAGTCTCGCCCGATGTGGCCTCACAATATGGCGGCGCCCTCTTGTTTACGTCCCAGAATTCACTGCGCAGTGACGTCGGTTGCCAAGCTCTATTGATGGATCTTCTTCCATCTATTCTGCAAAATGTAAACAAATGTAGCCTATATTTCCTCAAGCGTAAATATTGTGAAAATATCAATATTAATTGTGTCTGCAAAGGCATTCCTCTTGGAACAGGTCACGCGGAGCTAACACGGTTTTGGCGGGTGTTCATTTCATACGCTGACAGCTTATTTAATGTATAAATTATACATTGTATTTATACAACAAACTGGTAATGTCATAGTGGTATCGTGTACTGTAATCGAATGTAGCCTATCTATACCTGTGGAACCGTAGACAGCACACACGGTGTTCATCTAATAAAGATCTTCATAGCTAGCAAACAACAGCCTTTGAAGATTTGCTAGCCAATGGCAGTCCAGTATCAGTTGCAAGGGGAGCGGAACTCGGACATCTTTAGGTTTCAGCGCCATAGAGAAACATTGGAAGATCTGAAGATTGCATCGGTTTTATGGGGTTTATGCTACAAAAATGGAAAAACGATGTGCCTGGAGTACTTGATTCCAGGTATCCTGAGAGGATGGGCAATATCATTTATTTCATTACATTTCCTGAATCCAAACAAAACAGAGCAAAATGTCCCTAAGTATTCAACCCCAATACAAATGAAGACAAATACATTCATTTTCTGGTTGTCATACACTCATTAAGTTACAATTTTCATCTGCTCGAGCAGAACGTTAATGCTATCTTGTGCTTTAGCAAGGTATCTCTGACTAAAACTAGCTAACGGTAAAGTTAGTGAATCTAACATACAAACCTAAATAGCGGACTGTTCTTGTACAGTGTAGGTCAAAAACACATAAACGGAGGTCTACACTTCAGTGCCTCTCCATATTAAACTGGTTAAATGTACATTAATTTAATCGTACCCTGCGATACATGAACAGTGTCGATCCTGCATCGTGATGACCGACCGTAATATGAGACTTCTCCCGCTTGCATTGTGATCTTTAAACCCTCCTTCGAGTTACCCACCGTATTTATTTTTAAATAGTTTATAAATCCCTCCAAGGAATATTTAATTCCCATTTGGTGGTCTTCTGTGTCCAAAATTGTGCAAAAACATTGTGGGACAAGGTTTTCACACTGCAGCTGCACTGTCAAGACAGTGAGCAACTCCGTTTGTTTGTCTGAGGGAGCAACAGTAACTAAGGACCTTTTTTTTTTTTTTTTTTTTTTTACAGCAATGGCGGATCAATAGTTCCCGGAAGTTAGCGCTCATACTTCAGCGCCATAGAGATGCAGCAGAAGAGACCGCTGTGATGAACTTTTAAAAGATAAGACATTTATAGAACAAAATTGTATATTATCAGCATAGCTAATCCAATCACCTTGTGCATTAAAACTGATTATTATTAGATTATTCCTCACTTAATTAGTAGATTTATGGGATGTTATTCATTCTCTTCAGGCAGTTTCATTCCTTGTTGTGTAATTAAGGCTTTTAAACGTGATTTCTGCTGCTGGGAAGTTATTTAATAGATTTAGATTTATTGCAAAGGATGCTGATGCTGATGGACCTGAGTGAGAATAAAAATAAGTTTAAAATAGGCGAGCAGTTTTCATTTCAGAATCATGCTAGGCTAAATTTCCAAAAATGTATTATATAGGCCTACCACTACTATTTTATAGAAGTAATCACAATAAACCTGTACTGTATTTTATACTTAAATGTCTTAGCTACTGTAGAAGCACTGTGTTGAAGGAGCAGATGCCACAGGACTGAAATGTGAAGGAGCATCACTTAACCATTTCTCCTTCTCTATCTGGATCAGAACAAGAACCAGCTGAAGACTCCCTGTAATGAGACATCACCCTCACAATGAGTCCCTTCATGGGTTTGGCAAGTCTTTCCCTGTTCTTTGTGAAAAAGTGCCAGTTCCCATATGATTACATCACATTTTGTTGGTGTAATCTATAGATTGCTCCTACTGACTATATCCAGCCTCTCATGAAGACTTCAGATGACCAGCACCTGTGAAGAGATGACACCAGCCCTTGAGAGGACTTCAGATGAAGCTGACTCTGACTCTGAATAAACACACAAAACTGATAAATTTTCCTTGCATTGTAATCAACATGATCAAATCACATAACCATTGCTTTAATTTATTCATTGTTTCTGAACTCATGACATTACTTAACTGCATGATTTGTATAGCCTAATTGTAGAAAATTTCTGCCACATGAACATTACTTTGACACAGTTACACCTGTTAACAGAACTCTTATTTGTAATGTAGAAACATTCATTTTCCGTAAAGCTGCTTTGAAACAATGTTTTTAATAAAAAGTGCTATACAAATAAATGTGAATTGAACAAAACTTGATGCATGTTTTTTTTTCTCCTCTCCATGTCAGTAGGGAAACCATTCATTCACAGTCCTTTCTGTGAGTGACTGGAGCGCTCCCATGCAGCACAGCAAACTATAGTGGAGACTGTTCAAGGACAGCATGCTTTATAGTACGTAAATAAGTGCATAACAAAAGCTAACATACATAAAATATATGATTAAATGGGTAAACATGTTTTAAGTTATTTTAAATTTGAATATACTACAAATATATATTAATAACAGAGGGGTGCACAAGAATCAAAAACATTAAAAGAGATTAATTCCCACTTAATCTTAAAATATCTTCACTTATTTGGAATGAATTTTCAAAGACAAAAAACTTAACATTCACCATGAGATTAATAAAATGACAATGAACATTAAGATGTGATTGCACTTGACTAACATACGAGTTGTTAGAAAACACACACACAATTATATTTATACAGAGAGGCTGAAGTTACCTTGGTAAAAGACCACGATGTCGTTTATATAGCAAACATGGACTTTTAGCATGATAACGTCAGCTTAAAAATAGGTTAACATGGCAGGTAAGGATAGCTGACCACATTAATCCTCAAATATTAGAGGATTTTATCTTTTAAAAGCAACACTGATACAGCTACATATACTATACATTATTTTATAAATAATGTAAATAAAGTATTTTATTGTCTACTAATTACCAAAAATCGCAGTTCTGTCTCTCTAACTCAATGCATTCCAATTGCCCGCTATTAACTTCCTGGTACTATTAAGGTCTACGTGAATCACGTGACGATTGAGTGTTTTGAACTTCCCTTGTCTCTCTATGGCTCTGGGTCACATCTTCAATGCTCTTGATGTTCTTAAACTTTCTGTTATACTACAGGGCCATTGCATGCTTGAATCTTATTGGCTGCCATTCTAATAACGTTCTAAGGTTATTTTCAGGGAAACACACGGCGAACGTAGTTCCAGGCAGCTCTTGACCGCATTACATGACCATATCACTTCGCCAAACGATTTCTGTTATTTCAAAGGTCTTATACAACAGCAAAATAACCAAGACCCACAAAGACACTGGCCAAATAAATAAATATAGTAAACAATATGATAAAAACGACAGATCATGTCCATGTTTTTGCCACAAAATTACCCTTTATTATGTATGGAAAGCACATACCTGCTCTCTCTCCCTCACAGACCACACATACATAACAGTTTGCACACACTAGCATCTCCCTAATTTTGTTAGCGCTACTCTGACGATATCAGTAAACAACTTAAAAACTACATGACTTCTCACAAGCGAGGTAACAACAACGGTGCTGTTCGTGAAGGAAAGGAACTAAGTTTCACTATAAGAGACATTGCTGCCGAACACTATTGAGAGATGCACAGAGGTTCTCTCTCTCTCTCTCTCTCTCTCTCTCTCTCATAACTTAGTTATTAACTGTATTAACTGCATTAATTTGTTATTAACGGCTCAAGCCTCCCTTACTAGGTTTAAAATGAAGTTTTGGAATTAGCAACAGAGGCGTTGGATGAGATGCGGAAGAAATAATCCTACTCACAATAGCGATTTAAGTAGAAATACTGGACGAATGCCTTGAAATATATCATCTGATCGCTGTCTTGAGGTGTGGCAACCGTAGTATAAGCGGAATAATTGACTTCGGTCCGTTGAATTATTAGAAAAATAATGCACGTCGTGACCGCATCACCACCTCGGGTGTGCATTATTTTTCTAATAATCCAACGGCCCGTCGTCAATTATTCCTTACTTACTACTCTGAGTGAGAACCGCTTCAGACAACTCTGAAGGGAACTGAACGAATCATTCAAACTGATTCGCGAACGTTTGATCAAGCCTTTGAACAGAATTGACTCAAAAGAATGAATCATTCGCGAATGGGCATCGCTCATTGCTCAGAGGAAAGTAGATGGCATGTTTGGTATAAATTGAAGCATTTTTAACTTGTATTGCATTAAGATAAAGTAACGAGAGGAGCGTCGCCCACAGTAACGAAGTAAATACCGTTTTTTCACTAAAAATGTACTTGAGTAAGAGTAAAAGTACCCATCTTTAAATATACTCTAAAAGTATTAGTTACTCAAAAAAATTACTCAAGTAAATGTAACGAAGTAAATGTAACTCGTTACTACCCACCTCTGTGCGTCAGAGAGGCCAATTATGTCTCTGTGCATTGATGTGAAAGGGGCTGCACAGGTTCATTGGATCATACCCTGAGCAGCATTAGTCATCTAAAAGTAGTTTATCAATTCAGAACACTGTGTGACACACTAGTCATCAAAGTGGTGCATTAGTCATCAAAGTTCACAGCTGAAATCAGATTAAAAATAGCATGCCAAAGTTCTGTGGTGTAGCGTAGTGAAAAAAACCTGAGCTGGTATCCAAAGGGTTGTATAGGGTTGAATACAGTTGAAATATAGCATTTGATGGCTGTTATATTTGCTCATAAATGCTCAAGGTTGACAGGACATACTTATGTCACTTCCATGACAAAATTGGCACTTTAAAATCTAATATGCTATAATGAAATATTAGAAATATAAATGATGTTGACAAGAGATGTAAATATTTTGGAGAAATTTAAGTAGTATGAAATGAGAAACTATACTTTTTGCCCTCAAAAGGGTGTTGTTGTTGTTGTTGTTATAACACAGAAATGACAAACTTTACAATAAAGTTTAGTTTGTTAACTTAGTTATCAGAGTGCAAGCTAACATACTTTTAGAGTATTTATTTATCCAGGTTAATGTTATTATTTTTTTACATAATACATTTGTAACATTTTAAGTTAGTATAAATTAATAATGCATTAAACACTGAAAAATACACATCTATAACTGAACCAAAATGCTTTCAAATGTTCATTCTACATTTATGGTACCTTAATTTAAAAAGAATACATTTCCATGGCTATTTTAGCCTTATCGATGGCTTGTGGGGGTTCATAAGATGAAAAGGTCAAGTCTGTAATTTCTAGCCTTCAGGTGACCGGCCAGTTGGTGGATGGAGGTAAACTCATTGGTTTAGTGATACCAAAAGTTCCCATCTCTGTCTTCACCATACTGCCACATAAAAGGAAGCTGCTTTTTAATCATAAAGACATTGCTTGCCTGTCAAATTATCCCTTAAGGTTCCCATTTTATCTCCAGCATATGGCACAGCGGAGACTAAATCCTTCCTTTGCTTCCCAGTGAACCTGTTTCCATGCATAATCTGAAAAAGCAAATCAGAAAAGGGTCAATGAAAAGAGGGGGATTTCACATTCAGTATCTACATCCTCCAGGAGTAGGAGAACTGTTTTCTCACAAGGTGGATTTTACTGTCTTTATATTCATCTCTTCTTTTAGTGCAAAAGAACAAGTCTCATCAAAATCGGTGTAGTCCCACTGCAGCAGAATGGAGATCAGTAGCTTTCCCAAAATCCATAGTTTCACCTTCCTGAAAGTCAAGGTGATTATTCCTTTTGGGTACCATCCTCCAGAAGCTTCCTAACAGATCATCAAGGTCTATAGCTGTTGGCTTGCATTAGGACTTTGTACTAAGATTGTCCTCCAGCCTGCTTCACTCTGTCAAGCTCATTCAGAGCTTTAGCTTTCATTGCCTCTTGGGCTTCCTGGCAAGAGGCTCCTGCCAGCTCCACTGCTTCATCCAGATCCAGAGCTGGATGTTCTTGAACTGTCTTGGGGTCCTTTATGCCAACAGCCAAGCATTCTGCTTAGAATGGCTTATTACAGTAATTCTCTGGTGTCGCCAGTTGTGCGGTGCATCCCAGATTCAACAGCGAAGCTTGCAATGTATCATACATCCAAGCCCACTTTTCACAGTATTACACTTGGCAGTGATGGAAAGACGTCCTGTTACTCTTACAGCTTAATCAAACCCTATCACACTGTTTTTCACTTCAGAGGATCTGATGCATATTGTGCATGAAAAAAGACAAAATATGACTGTCAGTTCCAATCTGTTAAATTGGTGTTACACAACTTCCATGTAGCCAAATATAAGCTGTAAAATAGAGCAGGCTTTCTCAGAGATGACAATTCTTGATTCCTTAAGCTGGTCTTCATTCTGGTTCCTTGTTCTAGGTTCAAATCTGATCTCTGTACTACAGAGTTTAGTTTCAACCCTGATGAAACCTGAACAAGCTAATCAAGGTCTTTAGAATAACTAGAAAATTGAAGAATATGAAGAACTCTGTTCTAGTTCTTCTGTTCTGAGATCTTCTGGTACTGGAGGTCCACTGTCCTACAAAGTTGAACTTAGTTTGCTTGTTATTAGCTTGTTCAAGTGTGTTTGATTAGGGTTGGAGCTAAACTCTGCAGGACAGTGGACCTTAAGTGCCAGATTTGAAGAACCAGGTATAGAGGAAATGGTCTCACAAGCTGTTAGACTTTAGAGTTCAGTACACTTGCTTCAGATTCAGTTGCAGACTTTATTCAAATAGCTTTTGTCCCACTAAAAAGGTCTGTTTTTGATATTCTCCACAGTGTAAAGGTGCACTGAGGCGTTGGACTCAATCCAGAAAATTTTTCTTATCACAGTTTGCTCACATTTTACCCAGGCAAACCTGGCACCATCTCCAGGCCCAGAGCTTGAAGCATTTGCCAGGTATTTCCACCCCAGGGTGAAACTTCACAGATCTCCACTCTCTGCACCAGAGACACCCTTCACATGGTGTCTTGTCAAATATAAAACTGTGGGAAGAAAAGAGCTTTTTTTCTTAGAGTAAAGAGTTTTTTGTGTTTCAGTGTTTTGGTGTTGAATCAAGGGATAAATATTTTCTCGTACTCGTTCCAAACATGTATGTCTGACTTTATTTTGTGGATTAATTACATGTGTGTTCCTCAGAAGAAAGTCATACATGTCTGCAACAACACGAGAGCAAGTAAATAACATTTGAGTATGAGTAAATTTCATTTTTCAGTGAAACGTGAGTTCATTAGTTCAATGATTTGTAGAAGTAAGCTAAAATGGCATATGGTTTCTTCAGCAAGTGTGTTTTTACCTCACGTTTGCTCACTGTCTGTTGGTTTAAGGTAGGATTTAGAGGAGGTTTAACGTGATAGAGCCTTTTAACCTTTTAGCGTCACTCACTGGATCTTTTATTCCCAAGCTGCTGTGACACAACAACCAATGCATCTACATCTGTTACAGATAAAAAATTGACACATTTTTAGTGCAACTCACTGGACATTTCAAAGTGTTGCAAAAGTGCAAAAAGCAACATAATATCATTTTGCTGAAATGTCACCATATGCATGTTTTTCCAATGACCCTGGGTTGGCTACAAGTGACAAGCGACTAATCAACTTGTTTCAAATTGTAATAAATCATAATTTTGATTAAATCATGGGCTAGGGTTAAGCATAAGAGTTAAATACAGTCATCTATTTTCAGTAAGCCATTTTATCCTCCATGCCCTGTTCATTCCCCTCAATTTCAAAAATATGAATGTTTACAAGAAATATGTAAAAATAAAATGTGTTTATTTATTTTCTCTCTGCATGCATGACAAAGAACTATTGTAGAAAACATATGACTTTTGAGATTTTGAAAATAAGCTTAACAAAACCCATTGCACTCTTTATTTTATTAGAAAGTGAATTCTTAAGTGAACCAGTAGGATCAGGAAGATGGACCATTCTTGCCTATTAGTGTTCCTAAACAATAACAGGGAGACAACTTTCATGTCAAAACCATAATAGTTGACTAGTAGCAGAGTAGATGTTGAGTATGCCAGAAGCAGGACCTTAAATTAAAAATTAGTGCCTTTAGCTGCAGGCCATGAAAACACTTGAATGTGTGGAGGATCGCTGTGTCCCCCTCCTCTCGTTCAGTCTCACTAACCTCAGGTTGTTTCCCCAGTTGGACTGTCCTCATTTAGAGATTATTACTGCAGCTAGAATGCATTAAAATCCCTTAATGACTTCATACAGCCATTACATTGTCCTTTTGTTTTTTCCATCTGAGATCAGTGAGCTATCAAATACACAACACTGCTAATGAGACAGTAACAATGCCTTTATTTTGACAATAATATCTTGTATGTAATGATCTTGTAATCCCTCAAGGTGACAGCAGAAATGCACTGATGATATCTTGACTGTTAGTGAATGTTGTTCGTGTGGTAATAATGTGAGAGGGTATATTGCAAACATTAAAAACCATTAACTGACTGAATATGATTTCATGCTAGAAATGCCTTAACTGATGTGACGCAAGCTCTTGATAATATGATTCTATTAAGATGAAATTAAATAATCATTAGGGCAACAGAACTATCCCCTCACAGCAAGAAGGTCCCCGGTTCGAGTACTGGCTGATCGAGGAGCCCTTTCTTTGAGGAGTTTGCATGTTTTCCTAGTGAAAGCATGGCTTTGCTACAGGTGCACTGGTTTCACTCACAATCCACATGCGGCAGAGGTGAATTGGAGACACTGAATTGTCCGTAGGTATGAGTGTGTGCTAGCCCTGTGATGAACTGGCTGTGCATTCAGGGTGTTTCTGTACTTACAGCCCGAGACCCCAGCATCCCTACAAACCTGCTTAAGACAAGTGGTTTGAAAAACCGACGGATGGTTAATCATTTTTTCAATGCAACAAGCCTAATTATGCTTTTCACTGTTGTTCACAGGTAAATGTTGCAGCAAACATGCAACAGTTTGTAACATCTGTGCTGCTTAATGACAAACATTCACTTTGTTTTTTATGCTCTCAGTTGATAACTGTATACCTTCAAGATACATTCTAGTAGGGATGGGTGATATGACCAAAATCTTATATCACAATATGAGTAACTTTATTTCATGGTAGCAATATGTATAATGATATAGTTATTTTTGCATTCAATAAGGTCTTTATGATATCAACAAACTCAAGCTAACTGAAGACAAGTAAACAGACAGCGATTAAATAAGAATAAGAAACTAATTACAAGCAATTGTACAAAAAAACTACAGTAGAACAACTAAATAAGAAATGCTACATACATTGTATAAAGTAATCAAATGTATAAAAAACACAGCATATTTGTCCCTGTGTAAATTAAATATATATCACTTCTTCTTTAAGTTACAGAAGTGATTTAGTCAAGAGCAGTGAGCGGTAGCATCATTGTAGTGCCATTTTTGAGAGTATTGCTGCACGCAAAATGCGTACGCTCTTCTGTGTCAGCCGTGACACAAGGATACTTTTCTATGTGGATTTACGCTTTGATTTGAATGCAAACAGTGCATCCCTATGTCGCGGCTAACACAGAAGAGCGTACGCATTTTGCGTGCAGCGATACTCTCCAAAATGGCGCTATGGTGACGTTACAGTGCCGAATTGTTGAATAAAGTCGTTATTTTTGTTTCATTTCCGTACAAAAAGTATTCTCGTTGCTTCATAACGTTATGGTTGAACCACTGATGGCAGATGGAGTATTCTGATGATGTTTTTCATACTTTTCTGTCCCTTGACTGTTATTTACTTGGCAGTCATTGGGACAGTCACAAGCCTCCCGGTTTTCATCCAAAATATCTTAATTTGCGTTCCGAAGATGAACGAAGCTTTTACGGGTTTGGAACGACATGGGGGTAAATGATTCATGACAAAATTTTCATTTTGGGGTGGAGTAACCCTTTAAGACTGGTTTTGTGGTCCAGGGTCACGTACAGTATATTAAACATTTCTTTGTCCTACATGGAACTGTTATTATAAAAGCTGCAGTGTTAGTCGATTTTTTACATTTTTGAGCCAAATGTCAAAATTGTCCTGTAACTATCTCAAGCATGTTTCAATAAATTGCAACTTTTATAAATTAAAAAGAAAAGCATAAAAATGTTAATAAATACCTGCGGCATAATTGTACAAGTGTCTATTTTAGTAAATGGCAATAATTTTTTTTTCACCCATATATTTCTGAAAGCATAGGAACTTGATACATTTTGTCTCTGAAAACCATGTCCAATGGTTTTAAATCGGCCAATTCCAGATATGACTGTAATTAGTTGAAGGACCCCATTCATCATCGTGTCACTGAAGCCCACTGTCAAGCTCATGACTCAATTTTTGTCTCAGAATTGTTCAAATATTTAACTTTTTCGGAATCACTACAAAATTGTTACATTTGTTGTCCTTTGGTGTGACACCCCTAATTATATTTTTTAATTAAAAACTGTATTTTAAACTACATAATCATGGAAAATTATGCAAATGTGTCTTGTGAACTGCTAATGACAGGTTAGCTTGGAATAGCAAGGTCATTAATTGACACAAAAGGCTGAAACATCCTCTGGTGTGACAGAAAATGTCCGGTGGTGTGACCGTACAGGCGTCACACCGGAGGACATTTTCTGTTTAAAAAGCATTTAAAATAATTAAATAAGATTGGTTTAACTCCTTTTTATTCTTTTTTGATTATTTTCAGTGTTCTTAAATGCAATAATGACATTATATTTAAAATTAAATTAAAATTTAAAAGTTTATGAAAACGATATTGTTATCATCTCAATGTAAAATAGAAAAACTCAAATTTGTGAAAGCAGTGACATCATGGGGTTGCATATTAAGTGTTCATTCTATAGGAATGCATGCACAGGCACATATGTGCACACTGGTCTGCCATGCATAATACAGCATTTTTAGTTATTTTTGATGATTCATTTCAACAGGGATTGTTTTGACAGCATTATCGTCTATATCAAAAATGCAAAGGAAAAACATTTCCATTTTTAGTACCAGGTCCGCTGCTGGCCAAATGGGTGCCCTAAGCAGAATTGTATTGTTGTGCCCCCTCTGTGAAATATTATGGAAGTAATATAGTAAGTAGCATATAGGGATCAAAATAGAACTTTAATAAAATATCAAAGTAAATAAATAAATAAAATGTAATTAAATTACATTATTTACAAATTACAATTGTAGCTCTAGACAGTTACCTACAGCTACGATTTACAGTTGTCTGATTGATTTTATAGTCTCAAGCATTCAGAAATCATGCAAAAGAAAATGAAGCAGTTTTACTACGATAAAACCATGGTACATTTTTTTAAGGGTTGTGATGTCCACATGTTTTTGTGGAAGAAATTATAGAGGCTGTAGCATTTCTATCGCAAAAAGGTGTACAAAAAAATAAAGATTAAGTGGATATTTGAATTAGCCTATGTTTGGTCAATATTTTACAAGGACTGGATCGTCCTGTAAGTGTAACAGCAGCAATTACCAGGCCTTTGGTGCCCTTTACAGGCATTTGTAATAATATGTAATGTGCATAAATTGTTTATTTTGTATTACATTATGTATTTTAACAGTGTTATTCAATGAAACCATATAATTATTAATTAACCAATCATTATTGCCTCATTGTTTTTATATAATGCATTTTAAGTCACTTTAAAGGCTGATGTTGGCTTAGGTCTGTTTTTATAACCTTAAAAAAATATTAATCCTAATACTTCTTTGTAAACTATCAAACTATCAAGTTCTATCATCACATAATATTAAATTATCATAATATTATATTATAATGCTTGACTGACTGATACTAAGTGTCAGTAGATAAATAATGTAGATTAATGTACAATGTTTTATAATAATAATGTATTCTTTTTAGTGTCCATTTCATTAATTTAACATATTTAATATTGGGGGCATCCAAAGTTATTTGACATTTGAACATTTTTTTTTTTTTTAAAGTAACGCAATAGTTACTTTCCCTGGTAATTAGTTACTTTTATAATGATGTAACTCAGTTACTAACTCAGTTACTATTTGTGAGAAGTAACTAGTAACTATAACTAATTACTTTTTTAAAGTAACATGCCCAACACTGATGAAATCTCACTACAAGTCAGGCAGAGGCAGTATCCCGTCTCTGCTAAATCAAAGAACATTGGATTGCATGAGATGTTACATTTCCCTCTAATCCATCATTCTCTTTCTTTTCAAATATTTTAAATAAGTTTTTCAAATCAAAAAGCCTGTGTGTTCGAGCCTCAAAGGCAAACATCACAAAGGAGAACAAACAATTCATAGGGATTGTGAACATGTATGTATATCTCTGTGTTGTTGTATGGAATGCAAAGTGCTTTCAAAAGATGAAAGACAATGAGAAACTCATGAGATATTCTGATACCACCCATATCAGGCTTTGTAGCACTATATTTCACTGCACTGCAAAACAGAAATTATTTCCTGAGGCTGTCATATTAAGTGGCAAGAAAGCAATCATTGTCATTATCAAGAGACACTGTCCCTTACTGTCAGAGGAAGATGCAATGGAGAAGTCAACAACCTGCCAAGATGTTAAAGGGATCATTTCAAAAATGAAAATTATGTGATTTACGTGATTTTAAACCTGTGACTTTCTTCTGTGGAACATAAGAAACGTAAAAAATATCAACATTACAGTTTATTGTATAACCTGTATTAACCAGTAAAGAAAAATGTGCCCTGTATGTATATTGCAGAACTTTAATTATAAACAAGTAACTCTTATTTTGAAATGTCAACGAGAGGGAGATAAAATATGCACTCTTACAACCGTTTCCAACATATTACACTATATATAGTTAAAACTGGCATTATTCATCAGCAGTTCGTAAGCAATCTCTTGGCATAAATGTATTCATTCTGCGTGCAATATATCACCATGTTTTTACACTGAAATGTGCAGCACTTATCATTATAAGCTATGAAATCATAGCCTTTTGAAGTTAAAGAATAACATTATGGCTGTATTGTGGACCGTGATTCCTTTTTTTCCATCCTCAAATTTAAGACCTCTTAAAATGATATTTAAGGCATTTGTTATAGAATTTACGATATCTTAAATTTCATGAAAATTATTTGTACACACGCTCTTAAATACATCTTACAGTTTGCACAAATCTAATTTAATGACACAAATGTGAGTGAAATGCTATTTCATAGTTTAGGCATTTGTATATTGTAGATTTCACTTTAATCTGTAGCAGATAAATGTGGATAAATTAAATAAAAGTTTGAGATGAACAGAATAAAGCAATACTGAGTTTGAGATGTTAAACCAAAACGTGTTACAACCATACCTGATGATCACCTATACATGTTGAGTCTCATTGGTATATATTTGATACATTTTACTTTTCTTGGGTTGAGTGTGTAGTTTGTTGAGTATTTGAGGTTAGCCTTGGGAACTGTATTTTTTTTTTTTTTTTTTTTCTGAAATTGAATTGAAAAAGTGTTTTTGACACTTGTTGTTCTACCTGTCAGCCTGGTGTTCCTACCAGACCTTTTTTAGTACTGTGACAAGACTCAGGCTGAGTAGCCACAGGCAGCTGATACTTTTCAAAGGTCCTTTCCCTCTGCTCTGTGATTCTGGATTTCCTTCTCCATGTAGAAGTTGAGCAGGAGACACTTGTGAGTTCATTGCATAGCTGAGTTTTTTTTCTGTGAAAGTTGTCTTTGGAACTGTTGCTGCCTTCGAGTACTTCTGGGAAATTCCTACATTACAGCACAGCTTCAGAAGCCACACTTATCGTTGGGTGTCCATATTTAGTTTTTTAATGTAAATGTACATAATGGAAAGTTTTAATATTTTATTTTCTCTATTATTTTATTTCATAACAAGACACAAAGCTTTTTTTCCACTAATGCAACAGCAGAGCGAAGCATGTGCATTAGGTGTATAATTGATGTTTATGTAAACTTGAGGTCATACATTTCACTGTAAAAAAAGAGAGATTTTTCAAAGTAAGTAAATTAACAGATTATGACTGTTTTATAATAAAATATTCTTTCAGTCTTACTACTTTAATATCTCACAATTAAATATGTTACTGGCAAATTCTTTGTAATTACTTGTTAAACTTACCACTTTTTTTTTGCAGTGTGCATACAGTGTGCAAAAGACAAATTTAGTTCAAAGGTACATAGGTTGACTCCTGTGTGTTGTTACCTGAATGATCCACAGTTGTTATTATTTATTTGTTTGTTTTGAGCAGTTAATCTGCCTGTTGTTCATCCAAAAAAAAAAAAAAAAAAAAAGTTCTGCAGAGACATTTGTTCATCTAGTCTTCTGTATGTTTTAACTCTTTCCAATGCATTCAGAGGCAGGGGGTGTAAACCTTTGAACAGGGTAATCACTGTAAATTGTTCACATTTTCTGTTCTTGTATATCCTGTTTCTGAAGGCCAGAACTTAAAGAAAGAGAGAGAGAGAGAGAGAGAGAGAGAGAGAGAGAGAGAGACATATCTTTAAACAAAATTAGAACAATTTAATACATATATTTAAATAAATTATTTTATTATAATTTGTTTTGTGACTTTTGATGAGATGTTATTGCTGCAATATTGTATGAATTTCATTTGAGATATAGTATTATTATTTGCATAAGGTATATCTAGAATTGGTTATTGAAAAATCCATATCAGTCGAGTATTGCTTGGATGCCTGATGAAATGTTCCAAAGATAGAATTTTTTTCTTTCTAGCATTCACTGTTTCCTGTCCATTCACTATCTAGTCTATTGTGTCCTTTCATGGAGGTGCTTGTCTCAGAAGTAGACAGAGACAGGCAGACATGTGATGCTTTGCCCCTGAGCCATCATTAGACTTGGTTTTCTTGCTCTGTAGGCCATGAGCGTTCACGTGTCAGTTGTTCTGAGCTCTTGAAAGATGACTAAGCTTCTCATCCCTCAGCTTTGCTGATTTAATAATAATAATTCCTTACATTTATATAGCGCTTTTCTAGGCACTCAAAGCGCTTTACATTGTGGGGGGGGGGGGGGGGGGGGCTGTCTCCTCATCCACCACCAGTGTGCAGCATCCACCTTTGGATTTAGCACTAGTGTGAAGGCATGCACACAAAAAGCTGTTTAAATTGATCAGTCATATGGTTTATTCCAAGAGTTTATGCACCTCCAACATGAGAATGAAGGTTATATGAGGCCAGTAGAATGCTAGAAGTATTCTTCCTTTTCTCCATAGGCATTTCTAAATCTGATAAACAACTAAAATCTACACCATACCTCACACTGTTGTATATCTTCAATGAGCACTTTGAATGCTGTTGTCTGGACTACTTTGGTACTGCTTTTTGCCATTTTTGGAATAAATGATTGAGATTAAACCTGTCTGTCTGTTATGTGTTTCTTTGTGTTGTTTTCTTATTTATTATTATTATTATTTTAAAGTTCTTAAATGTTAATCTTAGCATACCATTAGCCAATAAACCTGCTAGTTTAACCTATACAATATGCAAATGTTCATATATACTTGTTTGATCAGGCACTACAAACGGCTACCCATGGGGTCCTACAGCAAACTCAACAGTGAAAAGACCAAGGGCACGTTCCACTTTGCTTACATGTGAACTTCCCTAAGCACTTCCCCATTGGTGAGCCCCTGCTGCCATTTTCAAGTGTGCTCCACTTTGTGAAGTGGACGAGGGAAGATTATATGGACAGACCCTTGACCCCTTGATTTTTTTTAACAGACAGAGTGAGTCTACTTCATGTATAAACTTCAGGCAGCTTCAGCAAAAACAATTTCCCCTGTATTCTAGACCCTAACCCCGCAGAAAACCTTCTGCAAGTCACTGACCAAAAGCCCATCAACTAACTTGTACATGGAAGGATACAAATTCATCAGGAGTGAAAAAAGTGACAAACGTTTGAATCCCCTAAAAGAATATTAATTTGCCTCAAAGTTATTCATATTTTTGTACTTTTTTTTTTTTTTTACATAAAATGAGAACAATGTATGTAAAATTTACTTTAAAGAACATGCATTTTGTTTTCATTTTTGCTTATAGAAATAATTCATGGAACATTTGCTAAGTGGAAGAAAAACCAATACTATTAAAATGAATGCCATTATATTCCCACTATGATCACTAGATGGCAGAAAAGGATCATTCATTGTTCATTTACCATTTCCACTCCGGGGTATAGCTCTTTTCACATGTTTTGCTTATGGATTTATATTTAGACATTATAAAGTCACCATTATAACATTTAAAAATCTATTTTTTTTGTCAAAGTTCAGCATTGTTTTCTATTGAAGTATGAAGTAGCAAGAGTTTTCAACTCATCATATCCACCTGAATCACACAAATATACTATTTTGAATTCAAAACGGCAATTTTCAGCAAAAGGTGGCTAGTTTGTATGCTTGTTTACAATCAATTTTCTCTCAAATGTAAATCACACGCCCATTCACTAATGTGGTGTTTCTTTTCTTTTTCTTTTTCTTTTTTTTGAGCAATAGAAATACTCAGAAATGAACTGATATTAATCATTTTGCTCTCTTAGGCAACAACGTTAAACATTTAATGACTTCATGACTCACAATGAAAAAAAGAGAATAGGATAAGCTTAGCAATTTCTGTTAGTTCACTTGGACATTGCTGCCCTCATTTTAATGCATTGTTTTTCTTTTTCCCATTGTCTTTTCTGTGCTGTGTCCCAGAATGTTTCCCTCCTCTATTAATTTTGGCTGTCTCTGTGACAGTAATGTGTCGAAGGGTGAGTGGTTAATATGTACACAGTTTATAATAAATACATTGTTGCACTCATTAAAAATGCTAAAACCATTGAAAAAAATGTTTCATTACATTATTTTAAACAACTAAGCTTTTGATTATTTATAACATTTTATTTAAAAAAAATATTCACAGAATGATTTCAGCAAAATGGTGCCTCCTGTGTGCGGCGTATATACTGCATACCCCCTTTTTGCGCCACTGTCAGCAGGCAATATATGGAGGTTGGAAGGCAACTGATTCACTGATTGTGTCACATCCAATCTTCATCTGATTTTTGAAGGCAACATAGATGTATCCTTTATCTGCGCACTCCATTTCATGAGAGTTGAGCTAGAAAAATTAGGAAGCCATCTGAAAGTTACAGTTGATGGTCAGTTTTTTTTTTTAATACATGTATGCTTTTGACCAGCTTTTTCCAGCTTTTCTAGTGAGAAATTAGTATTGTGGTAATTCAATTACCACTTTATCACCACAGCTCCCTCTATTTTGGTGCCCCTTATAGAACAAAAATATATGGGAATATACTGTAAAATATAATGCTATATATTACATAATACATTTTCATATAGTGCTGCAATATGCATTGACAACATATGGCTATATATTGATACATACACATTTAGAAATTAAGACAAAGATAAATCTAATATTCATGATGTTTGATTCTTTATTGAGTATATATTGCACATAGATGTTCCCATATAAATGTGAATGATTGTACACACACACACACACACACACACACACACACACACACACACACACACACACACACACACACACATATATATATATATATACACACACACACACACACACACACAGATTTCTAGTTTCCAGCATGCTTTGCTTCTGACTGTTAAAGGAGAGTAAAAATTCTAAAATTAATTGTTATGTCGTGTTTTTGCTCAGTATTAATATAGGTGGAGATCTGTTAGTGTTTAATGTTGTATCTTGAAATTTAAAAGGGTTTCTGGTATGTGTAAATTTGTGGGATTACCATTGTGCTGAAGAGCCGAAGAGCCTGTGGTTAAGATGACAATTAGCCAAACTCCATTAAGATTCTATGTTACTGTATTTAAAAAGTAATGGTTGTGCACTCTTCAGCAAAGTGATAGTCTGTTAACAAAGTGATAGTCTGTTAACTAGCTATATTTTAGAATATTAAACGTATATCATAAATGACTGTTAAATATAAAAAAATATGTATTTCCATATATGTGTGTATATACTGCAAGAATAAACATATGTTCAAGATATTTTTGCACATACAGTACCATATCACATGTACATCTACAGTATATATTATAAAGTGTATTACTGAATATAAAATTACATATATTGTGATATGTGACCCTGGACCACAAAACCAGTCGCTGGGGTATATTTGTAGCAATAGTCAAAAATACATTGTATGGTTTAAAATTATCCATTTTTCTTTTATGCCAAAAATCATTAGGATATTATGTAAAGATCATGTTCCATGAAGATATTTAGTAAATTTCTTACCTTAAATTTTCTCAATATTTAGATTTTTTTGCACCCTCAGATTCCAGATTTTTAAATAGTTGTATCTCAGCCAAATATTGTCCGATCCTAACAAACCATTCATCAATGGAAAGATTATTTATTCAGCTTTCAGATGATGTATAAATCTCAATTTCGAAAAATTGACACTTAAGACTGGTTTTATGGTCCAGGGTCACATATATAAGTAATATATATTGTCATATATTTTTCAATAAATGAAAGCAGCAATTCCTTATGTATTATTCAATATATGGTCATATATTTACACAATATATTATTCTGTATAATTTCTTGCTGAAAATTGTCATCACAGATAAACATCACAGGTACAGATGTGAATTCACATTTCTTTCAGTCTGAGGCTTATTCTTTTCACTTTTGTTGTCAAATGGCTTTTACATTTGCCAAAAATAGAACTTTCTTATATTAAAAACAAACACGCAAGCCCAGGCCAGATTTAAAAAGTAACACAAAAGTAAAGTAACACATACTTTCCATAATAAGTAACTAAATAACGCCATGAGGTACTTTCTTTTAGAGAGAATACATTTCCCAACACTGTCTAAAACACTGTTTAAATCCAGTTCCCATGTACAGTGTAGTACTATCAGCTTGTTTTCTTGTATGCTTTTTTGAGGTTTAAAGTTGAAGGTGACACAAGGGAACATTGTCCTGCGTATGACACAGTATGTATCACGATCCCTGTGGGTTCAGACCGCACACAAACTCATTGGGGTTAGGTGAGAAGAGACGTACAAGGCACATGTCTCTACACTTTTGCACCTGTCCTGAATCTGTCATTGCTTTAAATCAGTTCATCCAGAGTTCCCAGACCCACCGGCGTGGTATTAGTTGCAGAGAGGGTTACAGAAGGGTCAGACTCTTTTTGGCAGTGACAGTCAGGCCAGCGTAAGACAGGAGTTATTCAGAAGGTGACTAGATTAAAGTATACAAAGCCTAGCAAATAATTGTTTCCAAACAACATTAACAGAATCAGGTTTCATGTAAAGCGATAATGTGGCAACCATCCAGTCCTTTAGTCTGGAAAAATGTGTTTAGCAAAGATTAAACCCTTGTCAACATCTTCACTGATCCGATCTGCAGTTCATGAGTGCATTGGTGTAGTGTATCAGATTTATACCTGCTTACATTTTCATGCCCTCTTACACCAGTGTCTGTCACTGATCCATTTACAGTGTTACATCTCCTGAGCTAAACTCAGAATTTCAGCAGTCGTTAACAAGAAGTTATTATAATAATCAGATCCGACCAAAATATGATAAAATTCAAAAGCAGGTCCGAAACTTTATCATTTAGTGGGCACATCGGGAGACTGAGGTGGAATGTTTGCATATTGTGAAGGAATTTAATGAACATGGTCGTCTGGTTTAACTGGAAGCCTTTAAGTAAAATTAAAATATTATTTGCAAATACTTGCATTACTGTAAAACAAATTCTAGTTATCTTCTTTCTTTTTCTTTATTCCCTTCATTCCCCTTAAATCCTTTAATTATTTATTTCCTTAAATAAATAAATAAATAAACAAATAAATAACAGCATCAGAAAAACTGCAGTCTGGTTTTAATAGTTTGAGTATTACATATTTCATCAAACTGTTTTGTATTTTTGCTGTAATTAGGCCTTTCAGAGTTAACTTTTTCGAACTATTTAAATAAATATAAAAATAAATATAAAAAAATACAATTTATCAGCAGCATAAGTAATAATAATAATAATAATAATCTTTTTTATGGAATTCATTTATTGATCAGTTTTTTTGTATTGCAAATTTATTATATTTAGCATTATAATATCAATGCCTATGAATTATTGATGGATTGTTTTATTGTTGAATTATTTCAGATATCTTCTGCATTTCTGCAATTACTGCAGATACCTTCTGCATTTGCACTTCCTGTGTTTTGTTTGAGGTATCTGTTTGTTTTTGCGTGAGTAAAATGAGTAAGGAGTGCCTCTATCTACCTCTGCCCACTGTCTTTATTATCACTATACTCTACTACACGTACACTGTAAAAAAAAAAAAAAAATTTAAAAGTTGAAAACTAGAAAAAATAAGGCAACCTATCACAATCAGCTTTTAAGTTAACTCACCTAGCAACCGAATACTTCAAAACTTCAGCTCATCTAATGAACAAAAGTCAATCTACTGAGTGTTAAAAGATCTGTCAGACCAACCAAAGATGTTTTAGCATTTAACAATACTAATCTTTTTTATCAATCCTCTTTATTTTAGATTTATGTTTATTTTCAAAGCCTTCTACATATTATGGGTAGTATTTGCCTCTTAAAACTAAAGGCAAACATTTATGTTAATAAGCAAATGTATTAAACAAGTTGCAATGAGAAGCACATACAGTACCTCAGCACACGATTCTCAAACATGGTGAGGATCAACAAATTTTAATTCAGGAAAAATATGAACTCTGATCCACATGACAGCAAACTGACAGTGACAACAGCAGCAGCAACACAAATTAAGCCAGTAAAATTTAAAACAATGATAATATTTGAATATAATTAACATAAAATGTTTTCAAGCTGCAATGCATGCTGGGAACTTGTTCAATGTTAAATTGTTTGTTGAAAAGTTGGAAGAACATTTGGATATGTTGTGAACAAATGAGTATCTAGGTAAACAAAACAACTTTTATTTTTGTTCGGTTCACACAAGAAATGAATCTGACTTCTACTAAAAATTCTTTGTTCAGGCTACTTTTTACATTGGTTAGTAGAACTTTTCGAAAAGTTGGATTTTTTACAGTGTATACTATATTTTTTCCTCAACTGTCATCCACAAAGAATGAAGGACCCATAATTACTTACATTGTTTAGTTCTAATTATTTTCTTTAAGAAGAACTAAATGTGATAATAATGCAAATATATGAGATTAATAAAGACTGAATATCTGATCTGCAACTATAATGATAACAAGGACTCAACAGCAAACTAGCATCTGCTATAAAAGGCTCAGAGAGAGGGTAGAAAATGCTCATGAAAAAAAAAAACTTGATTAACATAAAAAGTAGACCTCAGGAAAAAATAAAAATAAAAAAGATATTACTCATTTAAATTACCGTGCTGGAAGAATTGTTCATCTAACAGTTGTATCTATCTCTGTCATGAAACCTACTTAATGAGAAGCAATGATATTCAGCAAGAGCTAATGGACCATCTGCACAAATTGCATGTGTGCTTGAATTCACATTTTCTGCTCTTAATTGGATCCCAGTGATGACTTGCTAAGTCACATGTGAAAATAGCTGAGGCTATTTTGTTTAAGTATATGTTTTTTGCGTAAGCTTTTTGTATAACGTTGAACTAAACGTTTTATTTCCTGATGAATTTATATCAATATATATCATGCTTGCATTAGCAAACATCACTAAAATAAAAAAATAAAGTTCTCCCTGTCAGCTTTAGAAAGATGAGTTCACGGCTCGTCATGGCTGTCATTGTGACAGCAGGTGCAGAAAAACATGAGCATTGATTAATGTCCAGCAGTGTGTAGCACAACATTAGAACGGCGTTCATTCATTATAGATAAGCTCAGCTAGTCACATTAGCCTGATCCCATGTGCTGTGTCTGGCCATACATATTTAACACACACTCACAGGTTGGCTGTCACACACGTCTCCGCCGTAACCCCAGTGATGGCCCAAAACGATAACAACACGAGAGTCACGGCAGGTCCAGTAGGGCAGTGTATGGATGTACTGTAGATGAATGAACTTACTCTTGTTTTGTGTATCACCTGTGAAATAGGTTATATTATGTATTATACAATATGTACATTTATTAGTGCTGTCAAACGATTAATTGTTATTAATCGTGATTAATCACATCCAAAATAAAAGTTTTTGTTTGCATATTATATGTGTGTGTACTGTGTATATTTATTATGTATATATAAAGACACACACATACAGTATATATTTTTAAAATGTTTACATGTATTTACATGTATATGTTTATATTCATATAATTTATATTATATTAGCATATTTTTTTGAAATATATATATACATGCATGTGTTTTTTTATTTATATATACCTGTACATAATAAATATACACAGTACACACACATATATTATGTAAACAAAACTTTTTTTTCTTGATTTTGGATGTAATCATTTAACAGCACTACTATATATATATATATACAGTATATAAATCTATAAAAAGTTCTTAAATGTTTAAATGTACTTTTTTCAAAACCATATATTTTATAAATAACAAATATTTTATATTAAACCAGACTGCATACAGTGAATGGCATATTGTCGCTCTTTACAGTTTATATAATTACTGTATTTGACTTTGATAGTCGAGATCTGTGTGTTATTGCAAGGCTTGTAAGACTTATTCAAACCATAGCTTTTTGAAAGATTTCTTAACTTACTGTATTACTATATTCATGGCCACTGAAACCACACTGACAAATCTTTTATTCTTTTTTTTTGTGAATAGTAGAGTAGAGAGCCACGCACATGAAAACTCAACCTGCAACAATATGTCAGAATGAACACAAAAAGGAAAGAGAAAAAATGGGGTAAGAAGGCAGCATCAGGTTTTCACTCTTAAAAAATAAAGGTGCTTCAAGCGATGCCATAGAAGAACCATTTTGGTTCCACAAAGAACCGTTCAGTCAAAGGTTCCTTTTTATAATCTGAAGAACCTTCTTTCACCACAAAGAACTTTTTGTGAAACAGAAAGGTTCTTCAGATGTTAAATGTTCTTTATGGAACCATTTAGACAAAAAGCTTCTTCTATGGCATCGAGTGTATTTCAAGGTAACAGCCTTCAGTGAGATAACAACACACGTTAATCGTTTTCATGTATTTGTCAGCAATGCAAAAATAAATAAATAAATAAATAATACATAAAAAACTTTTTTCTTCAAAAGTATCAGCATTGAGCTAAACTATTGATTTAAAATAAAAAGTAATCATAAATATTTAATTACTTTTTATGTTTCATATTAAGTTGTTTAGCTGTTATTCAGTTGTTTTAAGCAAAAACCTCATGAAATTTGATTAGATTTACTGTTAAAACCAATTTGACAATAATCAATTTGACCACAAATAAAATTGGCAATCTTGACAACAGTTAATTCTATTTTCTATAAACTACTGAAACAACTTTGTTTCCCAAGTAAATTTATCTTATAAATTTGTCTAATGTATACCCCGCTAATTTGTCTTATGTATACCCCAAAGATGATTTATTAGATAATTTTGAAAATGCCTATTTTGAGTGAAAGCAGAAACATGCTGTTTTTGTGCATGTCTCTGTAAATGCAAATGAGCTGCTGCTCCCCGCCCCCTTTTCCAGAATAGGGCTGCCTTTACAGCTCGTAACTACTAAAAAACATCTGTTTGGTTTTGATCATCATGTCTATTGCACTGAAATCATGCTTTTTAAAGTCATATTATTTTAATCTTTTGACATACAGTTTTCTGAGCGCACACTTCTGAAGCACGCGCACAGAAAGCAGCTGTCACACGGCATGTAAGTACCAAGTTCACTTTCACACACAAGTTTATGTTAAAAACACACAGTTGGTTATGTCTGTGAAGTTAAACAGCTGGGAAAGAAATCACATTTTTACATTAGATCTGTGTAATAAGTGAAAGCAGCATAATATACAGTACCTACTGCTGTCTATGCTGTCAGTATGACCCGAGCAATAAAATAAAAGCAGAAAATCACTTATCACTCTGGACTGAATAACGTCTATAGCCTTAATAACAAGACATTTCTTTCTTGCTAATACAGCATTGTCCATCAACAGTCATGGGTGGGGCTGCTAAAGTGTGATGTCACACTTTACAGATTCTGTGATTGGTAAGCTCTGAGTCTGAGACACTGCTTATGATTTATTGGAATTAAAAAAAAAGGAACAGGTGAATTTTTTTTTCATTATGGTTGTGTACACACATTGCCAAAACACATTTATGTCCAAACAACATGTAAAAGTGAATTTTGCGTAATAGATGCTAGAAAACACTGACAAAACAACTGATAATTGAAGAAAATATTTTTGCATTAAAAAAAGCAAAAATCTATGCAGCAAGTTCAACTTCTGTCAGCTTTGAAAACAAATTGAAGTATAGATGGATGTTGATCAGAGCTGAATTTTCCTGCATTGTGATATGTTCATTTGAGAGAGAAGAATTCTCTTTAATTCATTTGGATCAGAAGTCACTGGAGACACAGACTGGCTTGACTATCTAATGCATCTGTCCTTAAGCAGACATCTTAATTACTCATTTAAAAGTCTTCAGTGTGAATGAAGCTTTTGACAGATTTGTTGGTTTGTTCTTCTCCGGTGTTTTTGTTTAAAGGTCTCTTGGGTTGATATGCAGGCATTAATTACATTCTGTCTAAATATTAGCAGCAGAACATTAATCACCTTTCTCACTGCATTGTGCCAGATTTGTTTTATGCAACATGGGGCATCTTCAACTCACTTAAAGGAATAGTTCACCCAAAATTTTAAAAAATTGCTGAGAATTTACTGAGATGATTTTATTTCTTCATGGGAACAAATTTGGAGAAATGTAGCATTGTATCACTTGCTCACCAATGGATCTTCTGCAATGAATGGGCGCCATCAGAATGAGAGTCCAAACAGCTGATAAAAACACCACAATAATCCACAAGCAATATATACATGGTAGCAACATTTTAGGTTTTAACTTAAATTTACAGTTAAATACCGTAATTTCATTAACTGATATAATGTTAATATATCAACCTATTGAAGTACTGAAATCTGTTTTGTACCTTTGTAATACACCGATAACCACTAAAAGCAGGTGGTCATGAGAAAATCACATGATGAAACAAAGCCCATCAGTAACAGCTTTTAAATAATAACATATATAGAAGGTGCACAGTGTCATTCACACAAGCACTAAACACCATCATGGTGAGACTCATTAAACTGAAATATGTAATAAACATTAGATGTAACATACAACCCTAATAAACATAACTGATAAGAAAAAAACTAACAAGAAACATAGTTATTTCAAAGAAAAAATATCCAATTTGAAATGCAATGCAGGGATTTCTGGGAACGTCAATTTACGTTTTTTCCCTGTAAATTTGACATTCTTTTTCACTTCCAAAAATGGTATTTCACTGTAAAATTGTCTGAAATGTCTATTAACGTTTTTCACCGTATATATTAGGGGAACTTACCGTTAACCATTTAACAGGTTTTTAACTGTAGCATTTTCACAGTTTTTTACCGTCAAAATCACAGTCATTTTTTACAGTGTGTGTCTTGCATTATACATGCAGAAAATCCTCTGTGTAGAAGTATTAAGCCACTTCTCTAATATCGTATTTCACTCTGTTTACCTCCAGAATGTGTAAAATCCTCTGAAATTATGTGCACTGGGTGAATTGGAGGTTTCAGATCAGATCCATGCAGCTCATTTCCCTGTATAGAGTTCATCTCTTCAGTTGTCCTACTATTATTAATCCAAAAGCTACGTGTGTGTGTGTGTGGATAAGGAGGAAAACTTACCCTTCAGCTGACCTTCATCCCAAATCCTGAACAAAGATTAATACTGTATGAAATCCAATTATATCCTCTGCTCCTCAACTCTCAAAATGACTCTTTACCTAAAATAATCATTATATGTAATACATACAACTGATTACAGGGTATAAAGAGTTTAACACTGATTTCTGATCATCCAGTCTGGGACTGTGTAGGAATGAAGGGCCTTAGTTCATCTGGAGAGCACACAGGGAGACAGGGACCACTGGGGTAACTGGGTCTTAACTGAATTTAGCGAGGACCCAAGTGACCAGAACCCACTTACCCTGTATATTCACACTTAGCTTGAAAGCTGTGTTAAATGAATACAGTTTCTTAATGAAAAATACTTCCATTTGCAGCTGAATGCACACACAGATATGAACTGTGAGACAATTCTCAATTACCAATTTATGACTGTAAGACTTGTACATTATTCAAGGATAGCTCTGTGTTGCATTAAGTCATGACAGAATGTTATGATTACTATTTTTACTGTTTATATACTGTGGATGAACAATAGTTTGGAGACCCTGAGGGGACATGGTGATAGAAAAAAATGGGAAGTGGGAGGAAATAGTGCTTCACAATTGAGGAAAAGTAGGATCCGGGTGCAGTCACATAAAAACATTTACTAACATCACATAACAAAATCAAATCCAACTGAGATGAAGGCAAGGGTTTAAGAAATTCAAACCGAACTGACCACACTACACAAAATATCCATATAAAGCCCTATTCTGATGGTAATTGTTTCTCAGGGGGACGTAAGTGAATTTCACCATTTACAGGGGTAGTTGGTGATTTTAATGCCGTCCGAATCCAGGATGTCAGTGTTTATCTCTCACCACCCCCGTAAAAATCCCCTGCCTAATTACCTACTGTTTTTTGACAAACACCAAGGTCGTGTGGTAATTTAATTGCCGTCCGAATCCACATCTCTGAATTTACAAGAAGAAATCGATTCAAAATTCAGTGTTTAAAAACCTTTTTTGAGCACTCGCAAACACCATAAGAGGTAACATTGTACTTCAGTGTAATTTGCATACATATTTATTTCTGAAATGCTGGAAAGTATTTAAAAGAACTATCCTTCATAACTGCTCCACAACAGCGAGTGAGAGCAGAAAGAGAAGAAAAGCACGCAATCATTCGAAATGGGTCTTTATTATGGCAGCAGCAGGTATGCAATACAATTTTATAATGAGTATTATAAACAGATATACAATGCGTAATTATTATATACAACTATAGCACGTCTATTTTCCTATTTGTAAACAGGAGATTTAAACAATCAAATAATAGGCCTAAATCTGTTTATATTTTATAAAATATGTTTGGAATAATAAGAATGCGTTTTACCTAAGTATTTTTAAATACATTTTACACAATAATAAGAATAAATTTGTAAATAAAATTAATTTTATTTACATCAGACAATCAAGTGACTGGCCACGTGAGCAGTGTGTTCCCGGGTTCGTACTGTAGGATCACAGAACTCGCTCCTCCACTGTGAATAAATCGCCATCCCAATCCAGGAGTTTTATCACTGAGGTGATATGTAAATTTATTTTTTACAGATGTCCATATGAGAAACAATTACCGTCCGAATTGGGCTTATGACAACACCAGACCCAGAACTGAAGAAATCACTGGGGTATATACCCAAGTTAACCAGGGGATAACAAGGGACAGGTGAAGGTGATTAGTTGGCATGGTAACAAACAAGGGTTGCTATGGCTGAGATTGTCTTATTAATGGGAGACCACACAGTGTTTTTTGAGTGGATGTCAATGGAGGAGAGGCTTCATTACGCTGAATAAACAACTTTTTTGAGAAAACATTCAACTTGTTTGCCAATTTTATTTCAATAGTTTTGGATTGAAATATTTTTTGAGTTTATACTGAAAAAGAGAATTTACGGACCACAAAACGCTAGTCATTTAGCACATTTACGAGGCCACAATCTTCCAGGACAACTTGATATCCCATCATTCTCATTAGACAGTAAAATAGTAAAAAAAAAAAAAAGAAAAGAAAAAAAAGAGGCTAAAACATGATAATAAAAAAATACGTAAATTATATAATTATTTAAAAAGTAAATAAGAAAATACAAGCAATACAGAAAGTGTAAAAAACGAAAATGTGAATGGATGAATAAAAAAAAAAAACAATAGATTTGGTAAAATAATGGACAAAGTTGTCAGTAAAATGTTTGTAATTATTTTTATATTGAATTGGATAAATATTTTGAATTGGATACTGCTGCATGAGATTCATGTGGTTCAAACTTACATGTATTGTAAATAATATGTTTCAGAAAATGAAAAGTTTATCTATATAAATGTAAGACAAGTTCACAGTGATCATATCTTTTGCCAGCAGTAGTAATCAACTGTACCTGGCCTGTACCTTTCTCTGTATTAAAATGAACAAATAAATTAGTTATATGTGACCCTGGACCACAAAACAGTCATAAGGGTAATTGTTTTGAAATTGTGATTCATACATCTGAAAGCTAAATAAATAAGCTTTCCATCGATGTATGGTTTGTTAGTATAGGACCATATTTGATCGAGATACAGCTATTTGAAAATCTGGAATTGCAAAAAAATCTAAATTGAGAAAATCACATTTGTCAAAGCTGTCCAAATGAAGATATTAATAATCAAAATGTAAGTTTTAATTTATTTATTTACAGTAGGAAATTTACAAAATATCTTCTTGGAACATGATCTTTACTTAATATCCTAATGATTTTTGGCTGTTGCTACAGATATACCCCAGCGACTTAAGACTGGTTTTGTGGTCCAGGGTCACATATGTTGAATGTATAGTTATATGATGCTCTCCCAGTCTACCTGCACCTGCTTGGTCTTTTCAAAATTACTTGCAGTTATACAGTGTAAATGTGAAGCATTTACTGAGTTAATCACAAAAAACTGAACTGTGTGGAAAACTGATCTCTCACACTGAATGAGGAATTGAATGAATAGGAAATTGGATGCTTTGCTCTTCATTTGTGTCAGCAAAAACAGTCAGTCGATATCCAGACAACAATCTGCTTAGTTCTGGACAATTTTTCATCTGCAGCTTGAAAAAAGTTAAATTAATTGATTTTTATACTCAGTGCTTGATGGACTCTGAGACACGCTGTAAGTAAAGAGCTGTTTGCTCTTCGGTTTGCGTGACTAAAGTGATTGCAGCTGCTGAAGGAGAGCAGGTCACTACATCAAAGTCACACATAAAATCAGGTTAATGGATCATTAATGCAGTTCATATTTTCCGTTTTAAAGAAGAAAGGCTGAAATCTAATTCCTTTTTATGGACTGAATAAATAAAATATTCTCAACCTGATTTAGGAAGAGATGTCATAGAGTGTTTAATATTATTCCATATTATTGTAGGTTCATAGTGCCATGCTAAGATGAAGACAGTGTGCAATAACTCCTCTCAAAAGCAGTCCTAACCTCTGCAGTGGTCACATTAATAATGAATACACTCGGCACACGTGGAGACAGTTCTATGCATTTAATAGGCATAAAAGTTATATGTACCATAAATTCTGCACATAACCTCAGTGGCATTCCAATTTGTTTACTAAATCAGTCTGCAAAAAAAAAAAAAAAAAAAAAAAAATCTATATTGCGTATTGTAGAGTTGCTGGAAAGTATTTTCTTTCTCATCCAGGATGAGCTGAATTCTGCCGAACTTACATATGACATTTGCACTATGAAAGTGAAGCACATGTAGGGGATCTGTGATGGAGCAGCAGGGGAACTGAATAATATTCTAGAAAATGATGCATTGAAATACTCACTGCATAGCACTAAAGTATGAATTTAGGCAGAAATAACTGAAATCCCTCAGGAATTTAAAGAGAAACTCCAACCAGATGCTGTCTGAAGCTACTGATCAGACCTGCGCAGCAGTCAGGAGATGTTTTTGTCCCGTTCTTCTTTTCAAACCTGTTTAGTTCACGTATATTTCTATGGATTTCAAAGCACTGCATTTCCATGGGACTAAAGTCAGTCTGTTTCTTGGGTTTGAACTCCTCAATTATTGATTTGTTCAAGTTTTGATCATTGTAATATTGCAAGACCTGGATTCTTTTGAATTTTAGATCACAGAAATACATCTCGATCCTCTACTGTAGAATTTTTGGAGACTTTTTCACATACAACTAGTGTTTGAATTCAGTGGACAAAACTATAAGTCATGCGGGCCCTGAGGCAGCCGGCATCACTCCATTACTGTTTCTTACATATTCACAATTAATCTTTCGTTTCATTTAAGATTTTTAGAGTTATTTAACATCATTTGTATCAGCTACTGTATATGTTGCTCTCCAAACAGTATGGCAGTGACACTGTGGAGCATCCAGATGTTCTTTACCAAACCTTGCAGAACTTTTCTGTCTCATGAGCTTCTACATCTTTCTTCCGAAGTCCTTGCACATGTCTTTTGATCAGATCTCATTGCTCTAAAACAGAATACTGAAGTGCAGGGATACAAAATTGGATTATTTTTTGATATCGCTCTGCAGGTCAGGAGGTTCACATCATTTTTCTAGTAATATTCACTCACTGAGTAATTCAGTCTGCCTGTTCATTATATTTAGTGTCATTTTATGTGTGTGTGCGAGTGTATGTCAGAGATCATCCAGTCAGCTGGTCATTATCGCAAAAGAAACGTTGACAGGGATCAGGATCAGGTCTTGTATCGCACTGAAGCACTATATTTTGTGATAATGACCAGCTGACTGCATTATTCCGCTTATTTCACAGCTACTGTGCGTGCTGCTTTCCATGAAAACTGTGTAGTGTTCCTTCATTTCCATTGCTTACAGCATTAGGGAGAAAAACACAATGTTTTTCTTGCAAGAATAATTACATGTTCCATAAACTATTACATAAAATAAATGTAGCATAAAAAGCAATTTACTTTAAAACCACACTTAATTGTTGATTTTGACCTATTTTACGTGAGAAATCTTGAGGTTCTTCACTGTATCTAACAATTAATATCATAATCTACGGAATTTATTTGAGTAAAAAAAAAATTTTTTCTCACTTAAATTGAGAAAAGATTACTCAATGATTTTTAATTTCCAAAATTATATTAGTATGTTTAATTTTTTTTTAACTTACTGTATGAGTTTCTTCTATGACAGAAACCTCTCGAAAAAATATATATATATATATTTTTTTTTAAGAAATAAATCTTTATCTTATGATGTTATTTTTATTTGTTCCATGTTTTGTTTATTGTTATTTTATTGTTATTTTATATTTTATTTTTATTTGGAGAAAGTGACACTTAAACAAGATGACAGAGTGACACTGCAAACAGCAGAATCCAATATTTCAGAGAGCTGAGTAATTGTTGTAAAGTGTATTTGGTGAGGAGACAAGGTTTACATTTGTGAAATTACTTTAAATGAGACGTTTGTCGAATCACGTCTGATGTGTGACGTCTGGGACATCACTGCTGTTATGTAACTTACATGAAACTACAATCTAATTTATATAAGTGCCCCTTGAGCTTATAAAGTTTCAGTAAGTTAAGTGAACTCAGCCTCTAATGTCTCTAAGAGAAGAGGTTGACTATTGTGACCTTTCAAAGTTCTGATGAAAATTGAACATTAATACATGATCACAAGAAAATAAAGTTTTTGACAAGAAAAGGAGAGACTGAGATACCCATTTGGATGTGTGCTGCAGATATTGAGGGAATGAAAGTAGGTGAGGCTGTGCAGACTGTGAGCTTTTGAAATGCTACCTAGTGCTGTATAGTGTGAAAATGGAGAACATTCTCTGTGGGTCAAACCAGAATCCACAGCGGAGCCCACAGTAGAGGGGTAAACATATTCAAGCTGCAGTGCGGAAGGGCTCAGCAGAAGAGGTACACTCAGCACAAGCCATTAAGCTAAACTTAAACTTACAGAACTCAAGCAGTCTTTCAAGCAGTGGAAAACTTCAGGGAGTCCAGTGCTTATCTTACTGAGGGCTTTGCTGAAAGCGCTCTATTGGAACTGTGTGTGTGTGTGTGTGTGTGTGTGTGTGTGTGTGTGTGTGTGTGTGTGTGGGTGTGTGTACCCGCCTGCCAATATACATTATAAAAATTCTGTTAACTTTATGATACAACTGCTTCATTGACAGCTGTTCCGATAAATTCACTAAAGCTGATATTAGTGAAAGCTGGCATTTTGGAACCTGTAAAATTGAGAGTTTATTTCTATATCATTATTCATAAACTAATATAATGTATATTTATTACCTTAGGAACTTTGTGATGCCAAAATGGTCCGTTTTTTTCAAGTCATTCAAATCCGGACCACAGAGCGCTAGGGAACTGTTCCAACATTTTGCCGAGATTTACTCAACCATATGTTGTTCCAAACCTGTATGAATTTCTTTCTTCTGGTGGATACAAATGAAGATATAATGAAGAATGTTGGTAGCCAAACAGTTAGCCATTGACTTCCATAGTATTTTTTCCACTGTGGAAGGCAATGGCTACCAGCATTCCTCATAATAACTTCTTTTGTGTTCAATAGGTGAAAAACACTTACACATGTTTGGAACAACATGTGGGTGGGGTGAATTATCCTTTTAGAGCAGCTCCAAACTTAAACTTATACAATTGTAAAACTTATAAAATTTTAAAATTGCATTTGTTATCTTTTGCTGTTTATGTAAACTGGCAGCTGAGGTGTGTTGCATGTGTATTTTATATTTCTTTTAATTATTTTCATAATTGTACAGCAAATTGTTCAACTATTGCTGTCTTTAATTGTGCTTTATAAAAAGATTAAAGTAGAATTTTGGGAATGTTTTTCACCATAATGTCTCTTGTCTAGTATTTTACAGTTAAATTTACACATATTTGTCTTGTTAAAACTAATGCAATTTCTTATAATTTATGGTAAGTTTAATGAATGTCAGGTTTGTATCTTAGTAAACCCCATCACTATAGCTCTACTATATCGTCCTCCTCACCATAACAAGGACTTTTTAAGTGAACTTGCTGTATTAATGGGGGATTTGGTTACCAGGCATGAAAAAATACTGCTGTTGGGTGATGTTAACGTTCATATTTGCTGTACTTCTAAACCATATTCTGAAGAATTTTTAAATTTGATTGAGTCCTTTGACTTTACTCAATGGGTTTCCAGTCCAACACACATTCATGGCCATACGCTTGATCTGATATTAACCCATGGTTTTTCTATTTCAAATATTGAAATCAGTAGTGCATCTTTCTCTGATCACAGACTGGTTTTCTGTACTGTCCCTCTTATGGGCCTTGTCCTTGTCGTGTTTGACTCGCTCTCTTATTCAACATTCTATAGTGAAGAATTTTCTGTAGTCTACCGTGATGTATGCAACTCTCTGAATCTACTCTGTTTAATCTGGACGCTGATGTACATCTTAATCTTTTTAACTCTACCTGTGCTGACATCATGAATTCTATTGCCCCCTTGAAGTATAAAAATCATAAGCCTGTGCCTTGGCACACTGAAACTACACGTAGTCTGAGACGGACTTGCAGACAGGCTGAACGCAAACGGAAGAATGACAGATTCCAGGTTTCCTATGAAATTTTGAGAAACTCTTATAACATGTTTCAGAAAGCTGCAAAAGCTGCAAAACTTATTACAAATAATTGTCACAAACCTCAAGTTCTGTTTTCTACTTTTAACTCTGTCTTAAATCCCTCTGTGCATTCTATTCTTGAGTCTTCAACTTCTCTTTGCAACAGTTTTGGGAAGTTTTTTGTTGAAAAGATCACAACATTAAGATCCCAGCTGTCTAATTCAACATATATTTTGCATGATGTTCCATTATGTTCTTCTACCTGGTCTGAGTTTTAGCCTATTGATTTGATTTCATGTAATGAAATTGTTGTTCACCTAAATCCAACTATCTGCCCTCAAGATATAATTCCACCTCTTTTTCTTAGACAAATCATGGACACAGTTGGTTCTGGTCTGTTATTGGTTATTAACAAATGTTTGTCTACTGGTTCCTTCCCTAACAGTCTTAAATGTGCTGTGGTGACGCCTTATCTTAAAAAAACAAACTTGGATCCTTCTTCTTTTTCCAATTTTCGTCGTATTTCTAATCTACCCTTTATTTAAAAGATCCTTGAGAAAATTGTATTGACTCAATTACAGTCTTATTTGACTGTTAATTTTGTTCATGAGATTTTTCAATCAGAAATCTTTACAGAAACTGCCTCTGGGAACCCCATGGCTTTAGTTTTATTAGATGCTGCTTTTGATTTGGTTGATCATGAGGTCCTGTTGACACGTTTGGAGACATCTGTGGGCCTGCGTGGCACAGTCTTACAGTGGTTCCGTTCCTATCTGACCAATAGAAGTTTTAACGTTTGTATTGGTCATCAGTCCTCCTCTAGTATACCTCTTAATTGTGGAGTGCCACAGGGATCAATCCTTGGGCCGGTATTGTTTACCCTGTATATGCTACCTCTGGCTTCCATTTTTAACAAATATAAAGTAGCCTTTCATCTATATACTGATGATACTCAGATATACTTTCCTTTAAAGCACAATGATAAAAACGGCCTACAACCACTGCTGGCCTGTCTAGAAGAATTTAAGCTTTGGCTCTCAAGTAATTTTTTACATTTAAATGAAAATAAAACTGAAATAATTCTATTTGGGCATAAGGAAAATTGTGTGTTAGATGTTGACTGTGGCCCCCGGCCCCATATGACACTCATTGCGCTAGAAATCTGGGCGTTCTATTTGATCATAACTTAAAATTTGACAAACATATCAATGCTGTTGTAAAATCATGTTTTTATCATCTCTGTCAACTTTCTAAAGTAAAACCCTTCTTATCACAGAGTAATTTCCAAACGGTGATCCATGCTTTTGTAACAACTCGCTTAGATTATTGTAATTCACTTTATTATGGTGTTTCTCAGTCTTCTCTCTCCCGTCTTCAGCTAGTGCAAAATGCAGCTGCTAGACTTCTTTCTGGTACCCGCGAGTATGAGCCAGTAACCCCTATTTTATCAGCATTGCACTGGTTACCCATCAAATATAGAACTGATTTTAAAATTCTTCTATTTGTGTATAAAGCCCTCAACAACTTGGCCCCTCAGTACCTGACAGACTCACTTCATCCATACACCCCTTCTAGAACATTGAGATCTAGTGATCTCTGTCTACTCATCGTGCCTAGATGTAGACTTAAAAACGAGGTGATCGCGCTTTTGCGACCATAGGTCCGAAACTCTGGAATAGTCTATCAGATTAGCCCCCTCTATCTCTGCTTTTAATTCTGCTCTAAAGACATATTTCTTCTCTCTAGCTTTCAATACCCCTTGATCATTGGTTGAATTGTTGTTTTGTTAGTGTTGTGTTTTGTTGTGTTGTCTTGTTGTATCCATCTTATTTCTGTTTTTTTTTTTTTTTTTTTTTAAATTCTATTCTGTACAGCACTTTGGTCAACTTTGGTTGTTTTTAAATGTGCTTTACAAATAAATATTGTATTGTATTGTATTGTATCTATGCTAGAATCTAAATATATACAGTATATATATATATATATATATATATATATATATATATATATATATACACATACACATACTGTACATACATACATACTGTATATATATATATATATATATATATATATATGTATATATATATCTATATACTCTATTTATATATATATATATATATATATATATATATATATATATATATATATATATATGACCGATCAGAACAATCATTCATTTAATTACTGAACATTTAATTTACATTAAATTGTCAAATTGCTACTCCATAACAGTAGCATACAACAAATGAAAGTACAGAATAATTAGAACAATCATTAATGCACAATAAATAGCAGAGTGTCATGTCTATACACATTTTTCCCTGAACGTTCTTGCGACCTGGTAGCAACTCTTCCACGGCCCGGTACTGGATTGCGACCTCTGATCTAAAAGGCGAATTACCTGTAGCAAATCTAGACAGGTGGAGCTGGGGGAGGTAGAGGGTTTCTGATAACATGCTACAAGACTTGCTTACAGCAAACACTGAACCAAACTATTAACATTTGCAAGCTCATTTGCTACTGATGCAACAAAGACCAATCAGCTTGTGCCATGTGGTAAATGACGTGATAGCTAGCAGATTGCGTTGAGACCCATCATCCTGTGACATCTAGATTTTCATGACAGAGCCAGATATTTTACGAAATATGTTCTAATTTTCTCGAAAAAGAAAAACATTTTTACATAATTTGTAATAGGAACAAGAGACACTTATTGTTGGAGGTTACAGGACACTTCACAAGTGTTGCCCTGACAGCAAGATCTAATGCCATTGTGAAGTTTAGCTCTGAGGACCTACAATATGACACTACTAACATGGCATTATCACTACATTAGATATGACTACTAGCATGGCAAGGGAATTCCTTGTGTAGTCAAACTCCTCATGCATTAGTTTGTTATGATTATTGTTAACTGATTAATGCTGTTAATGATGTAACATTCACAAACCTTATTCAGTTACTGAACAATCACACTTTCCCTTCTAACAACAGATGGTCGCATTCAATTCAGCAGGGTTTTTCCACTCCATGATTCTAACCAGGAACAACAAAATCCATGCAGTGTAAAAACACTCATTAATTTTTTTTTTTTTTTTTTTTTTAAGTGAAGACACAGAGCTAATTAAAAGGTTGGCACTATACTGTGTACACAGCCAAGTGAGGTACTACAGATAATCCCAGGATAATTTATATAGTGTGAAGAAAGAATATTGCTGATATGGTAAACAAATTAAAGTTAGAGGTTGTTTAGTATAGGATATAGGTTTAGTTTTGATATGTTTTGGCCACAGACAGATGTAATAAAATCAACTGAAATACTGATGGTACTTTTTGTGAGTTATTCAAACAGAGTCTCTAATGAAATCTCTAATGAAAAAAAGTAGGCTATTGATACATGAAACTGTTTGAAATTATTCAGTTTATGTTGTTCACAAATACTGTTCATTAGCAAATTTTTAAAATTCAATTGAATAATCCTCATGGAGAAAACAGTAAACATTAGACCCTATAAATAGTACCATAAAAATGAATTCATAATGTGTGAAGTCCATTCATTCTGGGAAGTTGTTTTCTGACTTATTGTCAGTTTACTTCTGAATCTTGCAACAGATCTACATTCATGTTTAATGATGATCATGATGAGCTGGAGAAATCAAAGAGATATGCTGTGGAATATGTTATAGCATGTCAGAATCATTGCTTTGTGCAGAGTTCACGTAACAGTAAAGCGGTGAGTTAAGATATAGTGAGGCAAGGGACTCAGCAACCAGTATTTGAAGTCTCATGAGAGAAATTGTGAGTTTCATTTCTTTGAAGCTACAGAAGCCTTGAGAAACTCACTACCTTTTGGAAACCCGAGAGACCAATTTGGTCCTGGCTGAAAGCTCAGAGGAAAAAGGCTTGTGAGTGCTTGTGGCTATAGAAGCTGCTTTCTCGGTAACAAAAAATTTACTTCAGAATCAAGTTTAGCATAGGCAAGATGAGAATATTATTTTATGACAGGACAGCTACGTATATATATATATATATATATATATATATATATATATATATACACAAAATAAATATTTATATATATATGAGTCTAACTTCTGCCAGACCAAATTACCCCCTCTCTCCAAAATACCACAAGGACATTTTTGAGTACTTTTGAACAATAAGCAAATTTGGTACTGTGTTGCGTCACCACTTGGTGTACATCGTAGAATCTAGGTCCTGTTGTCAAATCAGTAAGCATACAGTGAAGTTAAACCCTCAGTGTACTGACAACCAACAATGACAGAAGATATTCAGAACAACAAGGTGGGTCATTTTTACAAGACTTTATTAAGGTTTGTTTAGTAAGTAGGTCAATGGCAAATGTGTGTGTCAATCGTCAAGAAAATGAAAAAAAGTACCACTTTCTTATAAATGTACAATTTGTATTCATGCTGCTTTCATTTTTTTTTCGAAACAACACGTTTAATTTGAATGACTTTAAAAATGACATGTGTTGTAACCAACAAGTAAAGTATAATATTTTATTATGCATTGAATACATGTGTGTACACTTGTTAATCATTATTTTAAAAAAGATTTTCTTAATAGTTTTTATATTTATTTTAATGTATTTTTTAAGAATAAAAAGTATTTTTTTTACTGTGAAATACCACTGTTTAATAAATATAAACACCAAAAATCACTCAATAAAGTGTTCTTTTCAAATATATAATTATTTTAATGAGGCTTTTTTTTTATCACTTAACCCCCCCCCCTCCCCAAATGATTTAGAAATGTAAATATAAATTGTGTAATTATGTCATTGTTTGTATGTTTTTGAATAAATTAATGTATTTCTGAATAAATTAGATCCAGACAAAAATAGCATCATTTCACTGACCCCAGTAACATAAGCTGAAGGCTCAACAACACCATACAGAGAAATCAATACTTTTCTGGAATTAATTTCATGCGAAAGCCATTTCTAATGACTTCCGATACATGACCAAAACTGAAGATCATTTGTAGCTGTTTTTGCCATACATTTCCTGATAACTGTACTCCAGTTACACTGTAACTGGAGGGAGGCATAGGATCAGACCTGACTCAGCACCTGAAATACAATGGCTCAGGAAAGTAAATAAAACATATATTTCATCAAAGCAGTTAAGGTAGGGCATTTTTAGGAATGTTTCTTATAAACAACTTGTGCACATGAGGATTCAAGTAGACAGGCACATATGGGACTTCTGAGCTTTTGCTCCCTTGACTTACTTTTATTATTCCCTTCCTTGTGTGCTCTCTATTCTGTGGCTGCTCAAGGCTGTTCTTCCTTTCACTTCTTCTGTTTTAATCTCTCAGTTTTTCACTCTATGGTAACAAACTGAGAGACATCCACTGAGAATGTAGCATGTGAAAATGTAGCATACTTGCCGTTAGCAACAATAAATGGCCATAAATAAGAATGAGAGAATTAGAGAATGAGTTTTATTGCCAGGTAGGTTTACACATACGAGGAATTTGTTATAGCGACAGAAGTTCCACAGTGCAACAGAATGACAGCGACAGGACACAGATAATAAAAATAATAATATACAAATATCCAAAATAGACAATGTACAAAATAGCAAAAACACAATATATAATATAGACAATTATGCATGTACAGGTATGATATGTGCAAATTTGAAATATATGTGTGTTTAGTAAATAATGTATAATAGTGTTGTGTGTTCCACGTTTATTGTCAAGTGTTCATGAGATGGATTGCCCGAGGGAAGAAACTGTTCCTGTGCTGGTCGTTCTGGTGCTCAGAGCTCTGTAGCGTCGACCAGACGGCAACAGTTCAAGGAGGGAGTGTGCTGGACGTGAGGGGTCCAGAGTGATTTTGCCAGCCTTTTTGCTCACTCTGGATGAGTGCAGTTCTTGGAGAATAGGGAAGGTTGTACCAATGATTCGCTCAGCAGTCCGGACTACCCTCTGTAGTCTTCTGAGGTCAGATTTGGTAGCTGAGCTGAACCAGACAGTTACTGAAGTGCAGAGGACGGATTCAATGATGGCAGAGTAGAATTGTTTCAGCAGCTCCTGTGGCAGGTTGAACTTCCTCAGCTGCCGAAGGAAGTACAACCTCTGCTGGGCCTTTTTCACAATGGACTCAATGTGATTGTCCCACTTCAGTTCCTGGGAGATGGTGGTGCTCAGGAACCTGAATGACTCCACTGTCATTACAGTGCTGTTCATGATGGTGAGTGGGGGGAGAGCAGGGGTGTTTCTCCTGAAGTCCACGATAATCTCCACAGTTTTGAGCGTGTTAAGCTCCAGGTCGTTAAAATTGCACCAGACAGCCAGCTGCTCAACCTCTTGTCTGTAAACAGACTCGTCATCGTCCTGAATGAGGCCGATGACTGTGGTGTCATCTGCAAACTTCAGGAGCTTGACAGAGGGGTCTTTAGATATGCAGTCATTCGTGTAGAGGGAGAAGAGCAGTAGGGATAGGACGCAACCCTGGGGGGCACCAGTGCTGAGCGTACGGGTGCTGGATGAGAATTTACCAAGCTTTACTAGCTGCTGCCTGTCTGTCAGGAAGCTGTTGATCCACTGACAGACAGAGGTGGGGACGGATAGCTGAGTTAATTTGGGCAGGAGGAGTGATGATGGTGTTAAAAGCGGAGTTGAAGTCTACAAACAGGATCCTTACATAAGTCCCTGGTCTGTCGAGATGTATGGTGGCTTCTGCCCTTTCTATGAAGAATCACTCTTGAAGTCTTGGGGTTTTGATGCCAGAAGATTTTATTATCAGAGACAATGAAGCTGAGAAAACTCTGAAGAGCAATCTAAAGAGTTTGTACACTTCTTTTATAAAGTTTTTCCTCAAGGCGTGTTCATGTTCAACACATTTTATACATTGTCATAACTCTTTTACCTTTTTTGGCTGTGCCTCCAGTCTGCTTTTAGGAGGTAGACAGGGGGCCTCAATTTATGTTAAGGGAGATAAGGAGGTCTGATCATATATTTTGTTTAATGTCCAAATAGAGTGTGCAGATTAACTTGGTTATTCTACTAATATATAAATGGTTATATTCACATTGATTATACTTGAACAATTCATATTTTGACTAATAAAAATCTTCCACAGATGTTGCAGGATGTAGTGCAGTCCCATGTTGACTGCATCATCCACAGACCTGTTTGCTCTGTAGGCAAACTGCAGGGGATCCAGTAAGGGTCCAGTGATGTCCTTCAGATAAGCCAAAACTAGTCTTTCAAATAATTTCATGACCACAGACGTTAGAGCCACAGTTCTGTAATCATTAAGTCCTGTAATTTTGGGTTTCTTTGGGACGGGGATGATGGTGGAGCGTTTGAAGCATGAAGATCTGTTTGAAGATGGGGGCCAGCTGGTCAGCGCAGGTTTTCAGACAGGCTGGTGTCACACCGTCTGGGCCTGGTGCCTTCCTTCTCTTGTTTTTTTTGAAGACCTGGCACACATCATCTTTACTGATCTGCAGTGCAGGAGGTGTGAATGGTGTTTTTTCAAACCTGCAGTAGAACACATTCAGATCGTCTGCCAGTTGTTGATTCTCCACAGTGCTGGGTGATGGTGTCTTTTAATTGGTGATGTCTTTCAGACCTTTCCACACTGAAGCAGGATCACTGGAAGAGAATTAGTTTCTTATCTTTCAAGAATAATTCCTCTTTGCCACTCTGATCTCCTTTTCTGGGGTGTATTTGGCCTGTTTATACAACAATCTGTCCCCATTCCTGCGAGCATCTTCTATGGCCTGACGGAGCTGTCTGAGTTTTGCAGTGAACCATGGTTTAGCTGATTTCAGTTTCTACCTGTGGTTGGTATGAGATGAACTAAACAGTGATCAGAGAGCCCCAAAGTTGCCTGTGGGACAGAGTGATATGCCTCCTTTATTGCTGTGTAAAAGTGGTCTCTGATGGGACATGTGATGTGCTGTCTGTATTTTGGCAGTTCACGTGAGGGATTTGCTTCATTAAAGTCCCCTAGAATGATTAAAACAGAGTCCGGGTGCTGTTGTTCTGTCTCTGTGATCTGATCAGCCAGTTTCTGTAAAGCTGAGCTCACATGCGCTTGTGGAGGAATGTAAACACTCACGAGAATGAACGAGCAAAACTCCTGCGGCAAATAGAATGGCTTACAGTTAATGAAGAGAGCTTCTAGGTCTGAACAGCACATCTTCTTTAACACAGTTACATCTGTTGTTACATTCGTTGATGTAAAAGCATGCCCCGCTGCCACGCGATTTCCCCATTGATTTTGTGTCGCGGTCCACTCTAATCAGCTGAAAGCCCGGCAGATGAAGCGCGCTGTCCGGAATGGCGTCATTCAGCCAGGTTTCCATGAAACAGAGCAGCAGATTTGAAAAATCCGGGATTTGTCCAGAAGAGCAGAAGGAGTTCATCCGTTTTGTTGGGTAGAAAGCAAAGATTTGTCCAATGGATGCTAGGCAATGGCATCTGAAATCCGTGCTGTCTGAGCTTCACAAGCACGCCAGCTCACTTCCCCTTTCTGCGCATCCTGAAAAGCGGTTGACCAGCGCTGCTGCTCCGCCAACTACAACGTTCAGCAAAACTTCCGAATAATCAAAATCCGGTAAAAGGTTTTGTGGTGTGTTCTGCACACCAACTCCAGCAATGAGTAATTAAAGACATTTTTATCAGTTTATCAACATAAAATCCATAACTTTTTGCTGGCAAGGTCTGAAGATGTGAAGAATTTGGTGAAAATCTGACAAATTGTCTAGGAGTAGTTTTAAAGATTAGCTTTTCAAAGAAAATCAAAATGCCGGACAGGAAGTTTTGTAAATTATGGCATAATTTGTATTGATGCTCTCGGCATGGTCCAAGGAATCTATGAAGACCAGTCTCATGTAAATAGGCAGAACTAATCAACAGCTATTACCATTTTTTTTTTTTTTTTTTCATTTTTGACCACAAGGTGGCGCTACCTGAAAACCTCTGGAGTACCTTCAGGGCATGGTGTCAAAGAAACATACCAAGTTTCATAACAATACACCAATGCATTCGGAAAATATAGCAATTTAAGGCTAAATTCTAAATGGCCGACGCCCAAAACGGCTGACATGGGAAAATTGGATATATTTTGACTTGGATTGTCACACTGAATCTAAAGAGACCAGTCTTGTGATTTTTAGCCATTCAGAAGTTATAAGCAATTCATATCTCTTGACCACTAGGTGACACTGTTCCAAAACTAATAACCTCTCGTCATGGTTGTTGTAACAAACACCAAGTTTGGTTAGAATACGCTTAAGCATTGTGGAGATTTAGCTTCACATCCATTTTAATGTGCTCGTCATCAAATTCGTTCTTGCGTTATTCAAGAACGGTTTGACTAGTCAGCTTGAATTCCATAAATTTTTGCCAGCTTGGTCTGAAGGTGACCTGAGCCAATTTTGGTAATGTTCCAAAATTGGCTCAGGGCGAGTTCGAAAAAGTATAGGTCTTTCACATAATTCAAAACTGTGAAAAATCTTGATCAAAGATATTTAAATTTCGTTATGTGTGTTGCATGGAAACTGAAGAAAAGGGAATTTTGCTTCTAAACTTTATGGTTCAAAAATTAGTAGCATAAACATGAATGCAAATTTGAGGGTTTGAGTTGGAGTCTCCAAGTTTGCTATGGTTAATGTTGAGACTGTCTTCTATCTGTGCACCAAATTTCATAACTTCTTACCAAACGGTTCTATGGGCTGCCAGACTTCAAGAGCAAAGAAGAAGAAAACTAGGTGCCTACAAACAATTGGTGCTTGGCCCCTAACAAACATGACTGAACATCACATCTCTCATGTAATCACTCAATCAACTCAATGTTTCAGCCGCAGAAAGATAAGTCAATAAAACAGCTTGTAAACAAAATGTCACATACATTTACCTCAGGCAAGTCATTCAGTGTCCACAGCTTGTTTGTTAGAGAAATGAAGTCTAGAGAAGAGCATTTCACTAAATATAAGCCTATATATATTAATTACATTTTACTTAATCTGTTAGTGATATTTTAATTATTTAATATTTAAACAAATCTGACAGTGACAGCTACTGCGTGAATTATATTTCAACAACTAACATAAATTTTATAATTAGATTTATAAGTTAATGTAAAAACTGCCTTATGTGCAATTTATGTTTGCATACATTTTTTATTTGAGTGTTGATTATTATATCTAAAAATAAATAGCATTTGAATTGAATAGTTTGCTGTTAATCATAACATTTAATATTAATGTACAAGTAGAAGAGCTCCTTATAGTTTATAGCATTAGCTGACGTAGATTTTTATCCTTAAAAAAATTAATTGTAATTCACTTTATTTAAAGACAGAGCAACAATTTGTATGTACCGAACCATCATGTTTGTGTACTGTTACATCCCTAGGAGATAGATTTATGACTACTGATAATTGATGGGACAACTGAATGCTTTTTTAAATCAGACAGTCTGCGAAGAGTCTATGGCTTAGACTTTCACTGAATCTAATAATGTAGAGGTCAAGAAGTGTCAATACCTGCTTGAATTACAGTGACTGATCGTTGTAATTCTTTATACAACAGTTACATTTCTCAGTTTGCGGAGTTTCCTCCTGGTGTTAGTCAGAATGTTAATTACAGACAGACTTGATCTGGGATAGCTGAAGCCCTGCTGGGGATCTGTGTGTGAGAAATACTATCTGCCAAAAGTAAGACTTTCCTCTGCTATGTCCAATCACAGGAAGTGGCTTGTGGTTCAGTGTTACACTATCATCTGGCTCTTATTTTGTACAACATTACACCGTTTCACTGACGCCAGAACACGCTGCAGTATCTGCTATACAACCCTTACAATCAATACAAAGCACATCTCGGGTACTGCTTGCAAGTTTGGTAACACTTTATTTTATGGTCTCTTAACTAGTTGCTTATTAGCATGCATATTACTAGAATATTAGCCATTTATTAGTAGTAATTAAGCACATATTAATGCCTTATTCTACATGACCTTATTCTACATCCCTAATCCTACCCAATACCTAAACTTAACAACTACCTTACTAACTATTAATAAGCAGCAAATTAGGAATTTATTGAGGGAAAAGTCATAGTTAATAGTGAATAAGTGTTCCCTATTCTAAAGTGTTACCGCAAGTTTTCCTAATTCATTTGAGATGTGGAAATGGCGACAAAAGCAATTCTTGACTGTGCATTTAACAGTAAAATGTGCTCCAGGGCAGAGAATGTCTTTAGTATTCTTCAAACCATTTTAATAAATTATTTAACACAAAAAGGCAAGCTCAGCAGAGTTTGATGGACTTATTGATTTACATAGGCCTATCTATAAAGTTTTGGCAAAACATCCAAATAATGATGAGTTTCAGATAACATGACTGAACATCTAATCTCTCATGTAATCACTCAATCAGTGTTTCAGCCGCAGAAAGATAAGTCAATAAAACAGCTTGTAAACAAAATGTCACGTAGATTTACCTCAGGCAAGTCACTCAGTGTCCACAGCTTGTTTGTTAGAGAAATGAAGTCTAGAGACGAGCATTTCACTAAATATAAGCCTATACATATATATTAATTACATTTTACTTAATCTGTCAGTGATATTTTAATTATTTAATATTTAAACAAATCTGACATGAAAACAAATGGCAGTGACAGCTACTGCGTGAATTATATTTCAACAACTAACATAAATTTTATAATTAGATTTATAAGTTAATGTAAAAACTGCCTTACGTGCAATTTATGTTTGCATACATTTTTTTTATTTGAGTGTTGATTATTATATCTAAAAATAAATAGCATTTGAATTGAATAGTTTGCTGTTAATCATAACATTTAATATTAATGTGCAAGTAGTAGAGCTCCTTATAGTTTATAGCATTAGCTGAGGTGATTTTTATCCATAAGAAAATTAATTGTAATTCACTTTATTTAAAGACAGAGCAACAATTTGTATGTGTTACGGGGCTGACGAGACGTGAGAAGTGCGGATCCATATGCAAGCATTTATTGACTAGAGACGTGGTCATAACAGGCAGGGTCGAACAATGGCAGACAGGTATATATAGGCAATGCAAAGAGTTCTCTAAAACGGGCGTGGGTCAGATGACAGAGAACAGGATCCAAAGGGGCTAGACAAGAGAGGTAATCCAACACGTAAGCAAAAGTCCAGGCAGGGGAAAACACAATCCGAAACAGGCAAGACGAGGCAAGACTAGGGAAACTAACAGGGGCTCTGTAGGGCAGCGATAATGCATACAATACTCGGCAGTGAGGCAGAGATCAGACTCGGGTGTAAGCATGTGATTGGCTGCAGCTGAGTGTAATGAGTGCAATGGATTGTGGGAACTGAAGTTCAGTGTAAGTGTAACGATCTGTGTAAGAGTCCATGTGGTGAGCGAGTGACTTCTGGTGGAGGGTGAATGAAAGTTCATGGACAGGATTCGTGACAGTATGTACCGAACCATCATGTTTGTGTACTGTTACATCCCTAGTAGATAGATTTATGACTACTGATAATCGATGGGACAACTGTATGCTTTTTTAAATCAGACAGTCTGCGAAGAGTCTATGGCTTAGACTTTCACTGAATCTAATAATGTAGAGGTCAAGAAGTGTCAATACCTGCTTGAATTACAGTGACTGATCGTTGTAATTCTTTATACAACAGTTACATTTCTCAGTTTCCGGAGTTTCCTCCTGGTGTTAGTCAGTATGTTAATTACAGACAGACTTGATCTGGGATAGCTGAAGCCCTGCTGGGGATCTGTGTGTGAGAAATACTATCTGCCAAAAGTAAGACTTTCCTCTGCTATCTCCAATCACAGGAAGTGGCTTGTGGTTCAGTGTTACACTATCATCTGGCTCTTATTTTGTACAACATTACACCATTTCACTGACGCCAGAACACGCTGCAGTATCTGCTATACAACCCTTACAATCAATACAAAGCACATCTCGGGTACTGCTTGCAAGTTTTCCTAATTCATTTGAGATGTGGAAATGACGACAAAAGCAATTCTTGACTGTGCATTTAACAGTAAAATGTGCTACAGGGCAGAGAATGTCTTTAGTATTTTTCAAACCATTTTAATAAATTATTTAACACAAAAAGGCAAGCTCAGCAGAGTTTGATGGACTTATTGATTTACATAGGCCTATCTATAAAGTTTGGGCAAAACATTCAAATAATGATGAGTTTCAGATATTATTGATAATTTTTTGACAAATGCAAATTTAATTGATTAATTACATACCAACTCAACTTAATGTTTTATATAACATTTCTCTAATATGCCTAATATGTTGTTTAAATCTCTTATATCTCAAAGTTGAAAAACGTAAATACTAGTAAAACATGCCAATAATCATTGTTGTACTTGCAACTTCGAAAAATCTTCATTTTTTTTCTACACAGTACTCTGATGATTGGCCAGTCGGGTTAAGGATGTTCTGCTTAAGCCGTTCAAACAGACGTCATCATAGGAATACCAGAGGAGATGCTAATTTTCAGATTTTGACTAAAGATTACAAAGACAAATGATATTCTGTGGATTAACTTGGAATAATTTCCACTTTAAAGTGTGAGTACAATGCAGAATATTTTCTGCATAGATTAACTAAAGCAAGAAATTGGACCTGAAATCAAACGATGAAATATTGAGGTTAATTCATTAACATAGGAGGTTTTTAGAGCACGGTCCAATACCATTGGGATATGTGATGTGTTACAGTTTCTCTAGTGAATTTTGAGGCTTACATGCAACAATGTTAAATTAGTGATACGTTTTTGCACAAAAATCATGTTTGTTTTTTTGTTTTTTTTTTGCAGGAAAAGATCATGTAAGTTTACATGATCTCAGCTATGTAAGTTTTACAAGTTTGAACTTTAAGCCAAGGATAGTTGAGAGGCTTTCGTGGTTTGGCTAATGCAGACATACACCAGCTGTGCAGAGGCAGAATTCTGCTATCAAACCATCAACATCAGCAATGGCTTTCCTGAGCTCCCCACCGCGAGAGATAATTACTGCAGTGCATGATTTTGTTAAGCATGGACAGTCATTGTGCAAATAGTGAAAACAAAACCCAATCAAATAAAAAAAAAAAACGTATTATGACTTTGGATTATTTTGCATGAGGGCCTTTATGATGAGGATGAATAATATATTTCTCCGACCAAAATATTGAGAAAATAAAGTTCGAAACTGTCATAAAAAACATGTAGGATGATTTTTGAGAAATCTTTAAAACATAAAGGGATAGCTCGCCCAAAATGGAAATTCAGTCATCATTTACTCTCTCTCAGGTTGTTCCAAACCTTTATGAGTATGATAAACATTAAAGAAGATATTTTGTAGAATAGGTAACTAAACAGATGTTAGTCCCTCTGACTTTCATAGTATGGAAGAAAATGCTATTGAAGTCAATGGGGACCAGAAACTGTTTGGTTACCTATATTCTTCAAAATAACTTCTTTTGTGTTCCAGATAACACTATTTTGATGGTCCCTTTTGAACATTCTGTTGACACTAAGTAATGTTGCAAATACATGTCAACAAACTCTCATAAGAGTATTAGTAGACTGTCTGCTTCATATCTACTAACTCCTTATTGTGTTGGTCTCCCAACAGATATTCTACTGACTATAAGTAAATTTGCAAGAATGTGTCAACTTATTCTAACTCTAACCCTACCAGTCAACTAATACACTACTAACACTCTAATGAGAGTTAGCAGACATGTAGGTGCAACATTACTTATAGTCAATAGAAAGTGTTAAAGGGACCATCAAAATAAAGTGAAACCAGAAATTCATACAGGTTTGCAATGATTCAGAAGTGAGTAAATGGTGACAGAGGTTTCATTTTTGGGTGACAGTAAAAAATGACAGCATGTAAAGTGATTACGTAACTCACCTGGTAAAGTGATTGTACACTTTGCCTTGAGTACTCCACCACCTGACCTCACACCAAAGCAATGAAAACATAATTAATTAAAAGAGCTCTCCGATTGGCTGGTGTCAAATGATGTCACTCCTCAGGTCCTTTCTTACCTGGAAAACACTTGATGCTAACAGGAACTGAGAATTTCGTTCAATAAATATCAGTATATTGATTATTGCAAGTTAAATGCCAGAAGATCAGAGGCACTCATGGTTTCACACACAGTTTGGTGTGTTTTTTCATCAGACAATGGTGCACACAAATAGCTGGGACTCAAATAGTCCCTGGTGTTTGGGACTCGCACACAGATCGTATGTCGTTCGTCCTCTCTGGGAGCATTGCTATAATTGTCACTCGGCGTCTAATGGAAACAAGTCGTGTAAAGAGATCTGGCCAGGGAGACGGAGTCAGGGTTGAGGTGATTGTGTGTCTGTTTAGAATGGGAAAACAGACTCATTCACAAAACCAAACAAAAGTGAACCCCTGTGACTATGATGCAATTGTTTTATTCTGAAGATTCAGGAAAAGCCCATCTATAATGTACAAGCAGTAGGCCCAACATATATCTGGACTTAAGCCACACTTAAAAGTATGTAAACAGAGCTGGATAGATTACTACAAATTGTAGTCTGTGACTGATTAAATATTACATGATAGTTAGTAATGTAATCTAGGCTACACATTTTAGGTAATGTACATTTTAGACTACTTTTATCAAACTTGTTTTTAACTTTCCATAAACTTACTACATAGATATTAAAAAAAAAAGAAAAAAAAAGAAAATATATTCAATATTTTTAACATCATAAAATATGAATATAACTAATAGTGAATCAATATTGAGTTGATAAAAAGCTAATAATTAATTAAAGCATTATAATTTAAAATAAAAATAACAGAAATATTTTGTTTACATGCATGTTAATGTTATGATTAAAGACATCAAAGAATTTTTAACTTCCTCAGAGATAAATATTAGTAAATATTTTATTTTAAGGGGTTTGGCTGACAAAAACATTTGGGAATCCCTGCACTGACACTGATATTATACACGACCTAAGTCTTCCAAGTCTGAAATATTTTTGTCCAGATTCCAGAGTTGACAGTTACTAAAGGTCACTGAATATGATGATGGCAATGTTTCATGGCTATCCCCAGTAACATTAAATAATTACTTGTTTCATACCTGGTCTAATTGCTTGAGAGGTGCTATTTTTCATCAAATTCCGTTTGCAAATTTATTTACACAATATTTGTGAATAAAGATAAATGGTATGACACACACTAGAAATTTTAGAAAGGAAAATTTAAAAGAGGAAAAAAAAAGAATTAAGGAGAATCAATAAACGATGAATAATTTACTGCCCTTATGTGAATAATATTTATTAATGTAATTCATAAAAATGTAGCTGTAATCTGATTATGAGCATTTTGAAATGTAATATGCTCTAATTACAAGGACTTCATTTTCGTAATCCATGTATCCAGATTACATGTAAAAAAAAGTTACTATACCCAGCACTATGTATGAATATTAGATCAAATCAAAACAAGTGACATTCATTTTCTATGATGTAACATTAGATTAACATGTCCACTTGAAGCTCTGAAAGAGTCACACTCAGACTTGATTTCAGCACGATTGTATTGCCAAAGCTATCCATTGCTTTGTGATCATTATCTGGTTGATGGACCAGAACTTGAACTTCATTATGAGAGTGATCTGATACTAGAACAAAAGTACATTAGTGTAGTTGTAATTTACTTGTGAGACATTCTCGTGCTGACATGTGTGAAGTATGAGAGGACAGAAAACAAATCTGCCGTTAGAAAGAAACTGGATCAGATTAATTGACGTTTAAATGAGACATGGGTCTACACTGGCAACTGTCACTGGTGGTATTTGCTTTACAAGCTGCTCGATACTTTGAAATTGATCAGAAAATGTTTCCTGGACAGTAAAATAGTACTTAGAATAGCTATATTGGTAGTAGACATAAATAGTAGATCTAAATTGTGATTATTCTTTCCAATAAATTCAAAAGTAAAATAAAAATGCGTTAAAACTAGTCTTTATGAGTCTTGGATTCCAAGTCCTCTGAAGCCATGTGATGACAGCTTTCAGATCTTGTACACTGAAATCTGCCATGTTTATGATACATGCAAGATATTCACTAACATGTGCTGCATGTTCTATTAGTCCTCACTGTATAAGGAAGAGAAAAAATTGCCCACAGTGTTCACTCTTTCTCGCCTTTACTGTCGACACATCAGATTTGAAAGCTTCAAAAGATCTTGGAGCGAGATTGTGCTACTTCTATTGTATTTCGATATAAAGGCGCCCAAAGCTCCTCTTGGTCTTCTACAGAAGAATTTTGTATGTGTACACATATGCCTTTCTCACAGTAAAGCCAATGTAGATAAAAATTAATTATTGTGATGTGTTGATTTGAAAACTGTGTTGTTTGATTGGTTTGTTTCAGAGGGAGTAAAAGCTGTACATTTTCTACAAGCCAGCTTGTATGATCTTTGACAATGTTAACTTATACAAATTACTACAAGTCTGGCATGTGACTTCTTTTTCTTTTTCTCCCCCAGTATCTCTGCCACTTAAAACATGTTATACCAGAGCACGGCTTATATTTATGCACGGCTTTGAAAGAAAATGACAGTGCAGTCCAAAAATTGGAAAAGATATTTACATATTAATGTAGAAAATGAGACAGAACGTTTGTGGTTTGCCTGACATCAACATACAATGACTCGGACCCTTATCTGAACTTCAGTTAATACAAAATAAACTCAATAAACTTAAGCAATGATACCATTAAAGAACCATTTTGGGTTTCCCAAAGAACCTTAAAGTGAAGAGTTCTAAAAAAGAACTTTTTTTTTTCTTATTGTGAAAAACTTTTTGATATTCTGAAACTTTTTCTACTATAAAGAACCATTAGTTCCATAGATATTTAAGGTACAGTAAACAGCCATAAAATCAGAAATCTATAATTCAAAATCCAATCACATTGTGGTCACAGTTTGAGATGCATGTTACTGTCAAGTGTAAACAACAAACTGTCCCACCTTAATTGATTTGACTGCATTGACACATGAGAATAAAACTTAAACTGATGCCACACTATTGTTTTCTGCAGAGCTGCTATTTTCCCGTTTATCTCTGTAAAGCTTCTTTGATACAATCTTTTTTGTATAAAGCGCTATTGAAATAAAGGTGACTTGACTTGACTCTGCCTGACCATTTGTAAATGGATGCCAGATGATTCAACCTAGAGCCTATCACCGTTCATCTTCTTCAAGCCATCTCATCTACACTTTTACCTGCAGTCATGCACATCATAAACACATCTTACGGCTGGCATCTTTCCCATCACATTTAAGCATGCTCGCTTAACCCCACTGCTCAAAACAGCACCTACACCTGCGGTAGCAGATAACTTCATTTCAGTCAACTTTCTTTTCACAGAATCTGCTGGATACCAACCAATCAGGCTTTAAAAGTGGCCGCTCCACTGAGACTCTGCTCTGCTCTCTGTTATTACAAGGGATAAGAACTAGCACACACCGTTTACCCATGTCCTGCTTGATCTGTCTGCTGCTTTTGACATTCACCTACAGAACTGGGCATCGCCGGTAGTTTTCTCCGGGTTTGAATCCCATCTCAGAAGTAGATCCTTCAAGATTTCATTGAGTAGGGATGTGCACAACTTCATATTTCAAAATCGACTAATGGGTGGGTTGCCTGTCAGCTAGATGGAGCACAGCTGAATGGAAAATAATGTCTCAATGCAATTTTAAGGCATGTTTTTAAAAGATGGAATATTTTTCATTTAAAATGCCTTAAAAAGAATACCAAATGTGTTGTGAGTGGATGTAGTTGTGGTGCTTTAAATGAAACTAAGATAAAACTTTTCTGAGATGAATTTACCATTTAGTGACCAGATGAACTTCAGATCAAGACCCTGCATGTCTTATTATGCTGCAGAGTTTGTGGACTATAGCTGAGCTTCCATTTAGCACTATCAAACCTTTACAAATGATCAAAACAACAACAGAGTGTCTGTTAACTTCAGAACCGGATGCATCAGCATTTTGATTCAGCATGCTTTTTTGATGATGTGTAATGCTTGGCGTAATGTGTAATCTCAGTATGATAGACTTTTTTTTTCACTTGTGAAGGGAAAACAATCCTGTATGCAGAAAACAATTTATTGCAATGGACTGTGGAAACTGTAAGTTTTGGCTGCATTTCTCAAGCACCTCAAAGAACATTCTAAGTTCACTTGGAATGCAGCCTAATAAACATATTAAACATAACCACATGTGCTATAATTAGTCTTCTGAAATTATGACCACAGTGGAATGAGTTCTCCATCATCACTTTTCTTTGAAATAAACAAAACAAAAAGAGTTTGCCCTACATACAGTGTATGCTCAACTGGTCCCACTGCAGAATCCCCTCCCCAACACCCTCAAGTGTCTCTCTAATTTACTTTTTGCCTCACATAATGAACAAATTCAATGGAAAATTGCTTTTTGTCCTTCTAATTAAATTGATGTAACACTACTAATGGGAGAGCAGAGGCTGTTGTGGCCCTTCACTACATTCTGAGTGATCTTGAGTGTCTTATTTCTAATGAATATTTGCCTCCCAAATTGAAGGAAGAATTTGGAAGATTGATGACATTTTCCTAAATGCTTTGATTTTGTAGTCATATTTGAAAGCAAAAAAATCTGCCCACTGTCAACAAATCACATGTAAACATTTCTGTAAAATATGTTGTCCTCAAGCTTATTGATTTTTGCATGTTTGCGTTAAGACAAAAAGGTTTGGACACACATTTTTTATAGCTATTTCAGCTTTTTAAAATATGTCACATTTTAAAATAATATTGAAGTCATTAAAACAGTTAAATAACACAAATACAGCTGTAGATGATTATGTAGTCTCGTTATGAAGATGTTAAATCTATCAAAACCATTTTCTTTATCACAGCTCTTTGGG